>OX637352.1:6851011-7422538 GCA_951799405.1 Agapetus fuscipes | reverse complement strand
TCGACAGCTTAGACACAAGTCTTACGCTACAGACAGCTTTGGCCTTTTTTAAAGAAGGTATAAGGATTGTTTTTGAAACGTTGGAAGCTGCAACATGCGGGATTTTGCCTGAATATTCCATTTAGGATATTCGAGTAAATACTAATACAAGTACAATTATTAAAGCACCTACATCTAGAGATACAAACAGACTCACACAGACAAACTAACACCAACTCACGCAGACACACAATTACACATTCGTAACAAAAATAATCATATGAAATCTTATGTGTTCTTGCTTTCTCCATATTATGCTTTGACACCTTATAATTAATATACTATAATGTTTAGTAATTAATATACTATAATTTTATAGGGTATTTGCAATAGTGAGGAATTCGGTAAAAAGTGTATAATTTTGATAAATTACGATAAGAATATTATAATCACGGTCCTGATTTGAAGTCCAAAATAAAATTTTATGATTTTAAATATTTAATTTAACCGGTTTTGATGATGATGATGAGTTGATGATTTCTTTATAGCGCCGTTTCGTGATGTAGTCACTCCAAGGGCGCTGCCGCTTTGAAACGGATATGCGATCCGTCAACGGAATTTGTAGCCCACGTGACGTCATTTTCTTGTATCGACAACGTTGCTGGTATTGCAATGGCTATAAAAAGTCAAAGAAATGACGTCACAGCCGAAAATTCAATCCAAGGAGCGTTTTGGCGCGTAAATTCAAACTTCATTTTTTGATCATAAATAACTTTGTAAAAAAAAGCAACTATAAAATAAAATTCGAGGAATTTGATAAGCAAATAAAAAATAATTTAAATCGACAAGAAAAAAAAGGGAAATTTCCCTATTTCCACACAGAGATGAAAATGTCTCTTCTTGCACCAGGGCCCCCTGTGGCCTTAATGCGGGCCTGGCTTCAAGTTCATAAGCATTTGATGTAAACAACAAACGAGCATAATAATTGCTAATGCAATTGAAAAAGACTAATGACTGATGAGTCTTATATTTAGATAAAATCAATTTATACGTACTTTTTTCATTCGTGATCTTTGACTGATGCAAAAATAATGAACTAAAAATGCACATCACATCATAACTGCATTCAATCATTAATTATACATCTATCACAGAGGTTGCCAAACTTTTTTTCTCATAGATGGATGTCGTGGTAGAGGAAGACCGAGAAAGGTATGGATGGACCAAATATCCGAAATTGCGAATAAATGAAATATCCAGAGTCGTAATAAAAGTAGAGCTTGTATGAAGAAGGTTATGACTCTGGATGAAATGAAAGAAGTATGGAAGTGGTATATCTAATCTTATCTAATCTAAGTCACAAAGATATGTTCCGTTGAAAATTCACATTATACATTCTCACAAGCAGACACGTACAAGTTCGCGCTTGCACATGCCGCATGTGAACCTACAACATAAAAATCAAATCTCAAATGGGCATGCACCCTGCAACTCTTGCCGTCTTTCCCTGAAACAGGGGTAAAATTGGCAAAAGTGAACCATTTTTACAGCATGGGTGGTCAGCCGCACACCAACCTATAAGTCAAGGATCATACACGACAAATTACATTTTTTTAAATCAATAAATAACAACACATATGGACATCAAAACTAAAACAGAAAACAAATTCCAATTTAATAAACCCTAGTCGTCAACATTACAGATCAACCGCCATTTCTTTCTGTCCCTACATACTTCTTTCATTTCATCCAGAGTCATAACCTTCTTCATACAAGCTCTCCTTTTATTATGACTCTGGATATTCCATTAATTCGCAAGATCTACTCGTAGATTGATCCTTAAATATTAATAAAACCCTGCACCTTAGATTATAGAGATAAGGAGCAATTGCGTTTTAATGTAGGTAGGTACAATAAAAAACATGTCATTTGTAAAAGCAGTGACATGTTAATTAATGGGTTTGAATTATACTATACACTGAGAGAAATTTTTCAATTGGATAATCCTATTGAAAAAAATCCTATTGTGAGAATTGACGGTCTATTCTGAGAATGAAATGCGGTTGATTGTAGGAACCGCCAAAATCCTATTGGAGGGATTTCCAATTGTGAGAATAGGATAGTCTATTGCGACAATCGGTTCTTGGTCATTTCACCCCAGCCAATTGGATATTATCCAATTGCTAGAATTGTTTCCAAGTCTATTGAAATTGTTCAAACTTTTTTGCTAGAGGTGCTTTTCAAGTTCACATACATTTTGCTGGAATACTCAATCGTAGAGTATTATGAAAAAAGTCGTACTACGGAGACAGTTCACTCAAAAGGCTGGCGTCACCGCCATCCTGATTGGTGGAATTGCGTAGATGACTTGGGGTGCGGGGATCTGCCGCTTGCGCATGATAGCAGCTGGAGTGTCAGCTAGGGATGGGCAAATGAAAAAAATATCGATATTACGATAACACGATACTAAAAAAATATCGGTCGCTGGCGGGTAACTAACTCTGTCGCCATTCCGCTAGGGGTGCCCAGAGTCTCTTCAGAGCGGCCTCCATTTCTTCATTTCATATCCATCACCTTTTTCATGCATTTTCTTCTTTTACGCTCGATTTGTACATCCCATTCTTTCACAATCTCTTCAATCTGATCACTCCATATTTTTCTCGGTCGTCTCTTATCTCTTTTTCTTTCACACTACCTTCGTATACTTACTTTGTCAGTCTATTTCATTCTTTCCACATGCCCAAACCATCTCATCACATTCTTTTGTACCTTCTTTCACATCCTCATTCCTCTTTCAAACTACATTATTTCTTTACCCATTTATTCCTAGCTCTATCCTTCAGAGTTTTTCCTGTCATGCTTTTCAAATGCTTCATTTCCACCGTACATACTTTACTTCTTCGCTATCATTCACTGTCCGTACATCAAAATCGGTATCAATCTGCCATTGTGTACCGCCATTCTCAGATCCAATCGCTTGTTCTTTGCTATTCTTCCTATTACTCCGACCAGTTGCTTTCCTTACACACCCCCTATGTCGTCTCGTAACGTCTCAAAATTTCAAAAAAATTGTCTACAAAATCTTGTTGACGGGGGCGTAGAAACAGGAGCATTTTCAAAATCTTTTATCTGACAAACAGGGGAGCAAAATCACATTTGCAAAGAAATATCGTTTTTGGTACGATTTGAATACTTGAAAAAAAAAACGAAATATCGAGAAAATATCGATATTTTTCAAAAAAATATCGGCACTTTTGAAAATCTCGATATATTTTGCCCATCCCTAGTGGTGGCAGCGCGTTGCGGCTTATTACGTCATTCCGCTTCTGTCTTTCACCCGCGTAGTACGACCGGTGCAAAAGTATGATAAAAATATAAGTACAAAATGTCGAGTAGTGACTTGGTGATCGGAGTTTTTAACTTCTTGAAACATCTTGAGCCTGCATGAGGTAAGTTATTTTATTTGTTGTTATCTGCCTGCATGCATTGCTACTTTGTCTTGTCTCATTGTCTTGTAGTAACGCTTTTTCAACTATTACGTCGCAAATATAAGAGAGTGAATATAAGTATAATATAATATTCATACGCTATTTTTTTTTGTCATTTGGGACCTAAATGGATGTTGATTGAACAAGCATCGTTGCATTTTAATAATACCACGTGAAGCTTGCCATATTATCGCATCTGATTGAAATTGTGGTGGACTTGTAGCCGCATATGGACGCATTATTTTAACGTTTTTTTCTTTTCTGTCCTCAGGGAATATGGAAACTTCTGACAACCCACTTCCGACGCCGATACCCTGGACGACTCACATCCGACACCACTGCCCTGGACTCCTGTGTGCTGTTTCTATTTTTAATGCTGATCATTATGTATTGTTTGTCTAATTATGTGGCTTTTCTGATCAATAAAATGCACGTCGTGCGATAACTACATAACTCTGTATTTTTGTTGTCTTTTTTTCCGCAGGCCGCGCTCGGGTGATCTCCAGCTAGATGCTTCCAATGGACCGCTATTATACTCATGTATGGGCCAGGACAACCATGACCCCATATCCTCCACGTATCTTCAGTGGCACATAGTGCGTGCTGCTATGTGCTACTTAAGGTACGTGTAGGATTTGGGGAAGTGGTTGTTTAGGCGCTAAATACCCCTGGAGGGGTATATAGGTCTATTGGGGCAACTAGCTGGAGGGCACCCGAACGGCCGTAGGCGGAAAAGGAAATATATATTAGAAGAAGAGAAGGAAGGCTATTAGGGGAATAGGACGAGCCTATTAGGAGAATAGGTATGGCCAATTGGAGTCTATTGTGAGAATAGACCGGGTTTATTCCTATAATCTACCACGTCAATACTAAGAATAGGTTTCACTCTATTCTCAGAATAGATTTATCCAATTGTCAGAATAAATTTATCCAATTGTCAGAATAGATTTATCCAATTGTCACACTTTTCCTATTCTTACAATAGACCAAAAATTCCAATTGTCACAATAGACTTTCTCAATTGGATCTCAATTGGATTTCGTCTATTGTAGGAATAGCTCGTTATCCAATTGTCACACTTTTCCTATTCTCACAATAGGATATTTTTCTCAGTGTATGTTGATGGTTGATACAAATAAGGCACTAAGTACCATAGTGGCCAAGCTGAGAAAAAGAGGAAAACGTATTTCTTCAGTCTAGTGGTAACACTTCGGACTTCGAACGCATGGAAGGTCGTGGGTTCGAATCCCCGCGGAGCACAAAAAAATACAATCTATATTTTCAAAAAGGCTCTTCGCTGCGTTGGAAAATTTACTGCCTTTACCAAAGACCGGTCATAAGAGGTCCATCCAGCCTTTCAGCAATTGGGTCTTGTTTGAGAATTGGCGCTTTATAGCGACTACTAAGCTCGTAAAAAGTCCGGTCGATGGTACATTTAGTAGAATGCTTGGATTCCATGCTGAGAGCAAGGGTCGATCCCCACCGTGGGTGTCAGAAATGATTTTCCGTTTCGGTGTTTGTTACAAACCCAAAATAAATACCGGCAAGGTGTACTCAGCCTTCACAAGAAATGAGAACCAGCCCCTTTTGGGAAGTGGTAAACCCCCACTTCAACTGAAGTAGTTGGCGTGAGGCCGGCCCCCTTGCCAGTAAAAATAAAAAGGTTCAACTCGCCTAATGCGACCCCCTCGGGGATAACGCAGGCAAGAAGTTACACTATATGTGTAGCATAGTAGCGTTTCGTACGCTGTTATTTACGTACATCAAATCTATGGCTCATCCGCCGCCTAGAGCGATGTTTTCTGCACAAAAAACTACGATCAAATAGATCAACTATGGATCAATTGATGATTAAAGGATGTAGAATCCATTCCGGGCTTGTAGACCATGTTCAATAATAATTGTAAGCTGATTTATTATTTTTTCTTTTTGGAAGGCTGCTACGTTTCGTCACTTAAAAAACAATAAAAAAACACTTATGGATCAATTGTTTGAGAATATCACGGTGTTAGTATTTAAGTTATTTGCCTTGGCTTATGTGAACGCAAACAGCATACTTCGTTGAAAAATGAATATTTTTAATACTAAGTGCCTTATTTCAGTCAACCATTCACTTACTTACACAGTACAAATATACTTATTATAAATCGAGGGGAGTCCCCCGAAACAAGATAAACAAGGAGAACAAGTGACGTCACCAAGAGGTCAAACAACATAGTGTAATCTAAGTTGCACAGATATCGTTGCCGTACGTGGATAACCCAACAAATACGATGTGTTTATGAGAACCCCATGCAGATGTTCATTTTCAACACTCAAAATTGAACATATTTTCCAAAATCAAAAACACTTGTAGGTACCTAATTGTGATAGGTCGCGGGTTTGATTTGCCCAAAGGAAATATTTTATATTTCCGAATATGCTTTTTTCTGGGTTGAAAAAAGAATCTGCCTTTTTTTTAACTAGTCACTAAAAGTCCAACTAGCCTTAAGTAAACTTGGTCTTGCTTGAGAATTAGCTACATCTTTGAAATAAAAATATAAGAAAGATGAACATGAGGTCTCCCAAGAACTTTATACTTCTAGAACTTGTGGCTCATGGATGTCTCATATTCGCAGCTCAAGAGAAAAGCAATGAGCAGAATCAAAATGGCTAGCGCAACAAGGCACTGTCTTTACAAGATGATGACTAGCAGAGACAAATGGCTAGCACAACAAGGCACTGTCTTTACAAGATGATGACTAGCAGAGACAAATGGCTAGCACAACAAGGCACTGTCTTTACAAGATGATGACTAGCAGAGACAAATGGCTAGCACAACAAGGCACTGTCTTTACAAGATGATGACTAGCAGAGACAAATGGCTAGCACAACAAGGCACTGTCTTTACAAGATGATGACTAGCAGAGACAAATGGCTAGCACAAGGCACTGTCTTTACAAGATGATGACTAGCAGAGACAAATGGCTAGCAAAACAAGGCACTGTCTTTACAAGATGATGACTAGCAGAGACAAATGGCTAGCACAACAAGGCACTGTCTTTACAAGATGATGACTAGCAGAGACAAATGGCTAGCAAAACAAGGCACTATCTTTACAAGATGATAACTTGCAGAGACAAATGGCTAGCACATCAAGGCACTGCCTTTACAAGATGATGACTAGCAGAGACAAATGGCTAGCACTACAAGGCACTGCCTTTACAAGATGATGACTAGCAGAGACAAATGGCTAGCACAACAAGGCACTGCCTTTACAAGATGATGACTAGCAGAGACAAATGGCTAGCACAACAAGGCACTGTCTTTACAAGATGATGACTAGCAGAGACAAATGGCTAGCACAACAAGGCACTGTCTTTACAAGATGATGACTAGCAGAGACAAATGGCTAGCACAAGGCACTGTCTTTACAAGATGATGACTAGCAGAGACAAATGGCTAGCAAAACAAGGCACTGTCTTTACAAGATGATGACTAGCAGAGACAAATGGCTAGCACAACAAGGCACTGTCTTTACAAGATGATGACTAGCAGAGACAAATGGCTAGCAAAACAAGGCACTATCTTTACAAGATGATAACTTGCAGAGACAAATGGCTAGCACATCAAGGCACTGCCTTTACAAGATGATGACTAGCAGAGACAAATGGCTAGCACTACAAGGCACTGCCTTTACAAGATGATGACTAGCAGAGACAAATGGCTAGCACAACAAGGCACTGCCTTTACAAGATGATGACTAGCAGAGACAAATGGCTAGCACAACAAGGCACTGCCTTTACAAGATGATGACTAGCAGAGACAAATGGCTAGCACAACAAGGCACTGCCTTTACAAGATGATGACTAGCAGAGACAAATGGCTACCAAAACAAGGCACTATCTTTACAAGATGATGGCGACCAGCAGAGCCTTTAGAGAATGACGGAGGAAATGACACCGTATCTTTCTATCTTTGAAAGCGAGCATTCTACCAACTGAACCATGAACTAGACGGCATATGATATTTTTTTAATTCGCGTTCTTCCCAATTAAAAAATATAGAATTCTAAGGGTTACCTACAAATCACATAAATACTTCTATCGTATTTTCTTGAAAATACCCCAAATAAAGTAAAATAAATGTAATGAAACTGATACAGCATGTCTATCGAACGTTTTGGTTTTCATTATTATTTTTATTAAACGCTATTCATACTTGGGGTACTGATATAATATACATACTACTATTTTTTTACTACGTAACGACGTATCAAATAAACGTGAAAACATAACGTGAATTGAAATCACAAATCAGTAAAGTGCCAGACGCCGCACGTATACAGACAGATAGTCCGCCGTGAGAACGACGACCAAACCTGTAAAAAAATATCGTTAAAAAGTGCGTGAATTTAAACAGCGTCGACTAATTTATAATATGAATACCTAGAGATAATTGTGGTGTCATCTTGTGGATAATATTTTAATTATTTAGGTGATTTATCAGTGCCCAACGTAAAACAAAAATATTATTTTATTCTAGCGGACCCAACAGACGTTGTCCTGCCTAAATTGCAATCAGTTTGATATTGATCATCTTTGAAAGAAAATAGATTTGATAATGATGTCCGCACGTGAATTGACATAGACAAAAATGTGTCGTCATCCGGCTAGGTTACTGGAGAAAAGTAGAAAAATATTATGTTATTGGCTGCTAAGGACAACGCGACGGTCCCACACAAGACGTTTGCTCGCTGTGAAAAATAATCCAAATTTCAAAGAATTTCAAGTCCAGTATTAATTAACAAATATTCGACTTCCTTAAAAAGTTCCTTGACTGATGGGTTGGTATAAGGCTGATCCCCCATGCTGTAAAAACTCACTTTTGCCAATGCCACCGCGGTTTCAGGAAAGGTGGCAAAAAAAAAAAAAAAAACGCACCTAAGCTACACATATAGTGTAACCTCTTGCCGCGTTATCCCCGAAGGGCTCGCATGTGGCGAGTTGAACCTATTTATTTTTACAGGTAAGGGGGCCGGCCTTACGCCAACCACTTATGTTGAAGTGGGGGTTTCCCAGCTTCCGAAGGGGCTGGTACTCATTTCTTGTGAAGGCTGAGTAAACCTTGCCGGTATTTTTATTATGGGGTTTGAAATAAACACCGAAATGGGGAATCATTTCTGACACGCTCCTTGGTGGGATTCGAACCCGAGCTCACGGGGTAGAATGCAAGCACTCTACCAACTGAGCTATCGACCGGACTTGACAGGAGTTGCAAAGTTTATGTTCATGTGAGGGATGTTTTATTTTGTATGTAGACATACAGCATGTGTGAGCGCGACTTTACATGTGCCTGATTGTGGACATATATTAAATATGAGCCTCAAATGTCAGTATATTTTTGCATCTTAGATTATCCAATCACAACTGTTGCACCAGGGTCAAAGTTATGGTAAAAGGGACCGACGGGAATCGAACCGTTATTATTGTATTTCAAATATATAAGTCAAGATATGAAGGTATGAAGGACTAGTTGTGCCAAGAATTAAAAACAAATATGGACAAAGAACGTTGGATTACCTTGTGCCAAAAATATTTGATTTGTTGCCAAAGGACTTTAAAAAGGAATCTACAAACATTAATAAAATTATAATATCTTTGAAGATTTGGCTGGGAGAAAGAACTTTTTTATATTAATTACCTTAACTATATTTGTGTTTTTACTCTACTCTTGTCTCCTAATTTTAACTGTAATTTACTTTTTATTTCATACTAGCACTAAATACTAACGGTGTTATTCTTAGACATTTTCGTCGCCCTTTGAACCCACGTTTTGCTTAATTTTGATTCTTGAACATTTCTGAAGTAGTTAGGCTTGCGTCTCGAGTTCAACGCCCGCCTAAATCTAGCCTCCAAATGTATGCGAAGTTAGGCCAAGACAAAACCGCCTCGGAGAGGGTTTTGTGGTACAATCGATTTTGACAACTGCCGTATTTAATATTAAATCGTAAATATTTGCTTTATTACTGTTTGGTTTTGCGATTTGTTTTTGTCATTTTGGTCACATTGACAGAATTCAGCATCTTTTTGCTAATCAATCGCTTTTTGAGGCACAAAACACAAAAAAATAAGAAAGAAAAGAAATCATTTGAAAGATTGAATCACGGCTCGCGGCAAAATTCTTCATATGGCTCAGTTTAGACACACGAAATTTTTTTGAAAAAGTTTCGATAGTGACGTCAGACAGCGATTTTTAGCGGCAACTATCGGTTTTCCGTCTCCACACACATTTGAACAAAATATTTTTTGAACAAAACAGAATCTTTTTCTTCTAATGGCATTTAGCTGTTTTTATTCAAACATCGAATGGGATTAAAATAATGTAGGAATTAAATTATTTTAATACGTGTTAAGTTTAACTATGTGTCGGTAAAAAAAAAGAATCATACAGATAATTTAAAATTCATCGTGGTGTTGTACAAACTGGCTGAATATTCCAATGTTAGTTGTGAAAATATATTACGGGTTCTTAACCTCAAAAATATTTTTATGAAACAGAATGCAATATTGCAATTGTGTCATTAATATTGCATTGGTATTTTATATTGTGTTCACATTATATTGTGTCATTGTTTTTGGCGCATATTTGCCGAGACCAACATTAAATTTAAGACTTCCCTTACGACTGAAATTACTTACGACTTATAAAAATAGTTGATTAACATATTTCTTCCGTGAAAAGTTTCACGGAATCATTTCATAATTAAAACGTTGCAATGGAAAAAAACATCGTCGTGAAATAAAATTGATTTTAATCCAAAAGTAAGAACAAACTCAATTTAATTATTACCTACTTCCTTTTTCTTTTCAAGGGGTTAACAATTATTTTATATTTTCCAAATTGTTTTAAGTTTTCACAGAAAATAAAGGTTTTCGAATTTTAAATTAACAAAAAAATTTAAAATACCTACCAAAATTGTCGAGTCCATGTCGAGTCCGTAGCATTATTGTCTTTGACTTTTCAGACATTTTAACTCCGAAGTGGAAATGTCTGACAACTCAGTCTGACCAACATTACGAAATAAGCGGGTCATGCGGCATTTTTTAAATCTAATCTAATCTAATCTAATCTAATCTAAGGTGCAAGGATATGTTACATTGGAGATTCACATTACATGCATTCTCACAACCAGACACGTACAAGTTCGCGCTTGCACATGCCTCATGTGAACCTACAACATAAAAACCAAATCTCAAATGGACATACACCCTGCAACTCTTGCCGTCCTTCCCTGAGACAGGGGTGACACTGGCAAAGTGAACCATTTTTACAGCATGGGTGGTCAGCCGCATACCAACCTATAAGTCAAGGAACACACACACACGACAAATTACATTTTATACATCACTAAATAATAATATCCAAAATTCCAATTTAATAAATTCCAATTTAATAAACCCTAGCCGCCAACATTACAGATCAACCGCCATTTCTTTCTGTCCTTACATACTTCTTTCATTTCCTCCAGAGTCATAACCTTCTTCATACAAGCTCTTCTTTTATTATGACTCTGGATATTCCATTCATTCGCAATTTCGGATATTTGGTCCAACCATACCTTTCTCGGTCTTCCTCTACCACGACATCCATCTATTCTACCAACATATACTTTCTTCGTCAGTCTTTCCTCATTCATTCTCTCCATATGCCCAAACCATCTTAACAAACTTCTTTTAATCTTCACTTTCACACTTTCTCTTGCACCACATTCTTCTCTTACAAAATCATTCCTCACCCTGTCACTCCGTTTTTTCCCAATCATACTTCTTAGAAAGTCCATTTCAACAGTATGGACCTTACTAATTTCACTTTCATTCACCGTCCAGGCCTCGCTTCCATACATCAAGGTGGGTAAAAGTATGCCACTGCGTACCGCCAATTGAGCATTTTTAGATATGTTTTGATTTTTGGCGATACAAGCTGTGGCACCCAGTACACACCTGCCCTTCATTACTCTTCTTTCAAATTCACCGGTCATTCTTCCATCTTTTTCAAACTTACTTCCCAGGTATACAAACTCATTTACGACATCAACATTCATTCCATTAATTTTAAATTCATAATTCATACTTTCATCATCTCTTTCAAAAATCAATACTTTCGTCTTACTTGCATTCAACTTCAGATGGTTACCTAACAAAGCTTCATTCAATCTAGAGAGCATTGTTTGCAATTCTACTGCTGAATCAGATACAAAAACTGCATCATCTGCATACAGTAGAACACTCACTTTGCTCTCTCCTATCATCAATCCACAATCATTAAGTCTAGCATCTCTGACACACTTGTCCATGACTATGTTAAATAGCCATGGACTCATCACACATCCTTGCCTCACACCCTTATAAACTTCAAACCACTCGCTATACTCACCATCAATACGAACACATGCCTTACTATTTTCATAGTTGGCATGCACCGCACCTAGGAGAGCCCCATTCACTCCGTATGCTTTCAAAACATCCCATAACATACCTCTGTCTACTGAGTCAAAAGCCTTTTCCAGATCAAAAATCATCATAATATCAAAATTGCCAGCAACTGTCACTGCGGAGCGGCCATCTTGCTTGACGTCACTATCGAAACTTTTTCAAAAAAATTTCGTGTGTCTAAACTGAGCCTATGACACATTTTACAAAACTGAACTTAACTAGATAGTTTAAAATGAGTGAAGAAGATATTCAACACTCCACGAACACATATAAGACACTTTTTCCACCTGAAATAAAATATTTAGATGCATTTCGGTCGACATCTGTTTGTTTACAAACAAAACAACCAGCCGTCCGCCATTGTGACGTCTGCCCCGCGCGTCTCCGCCTGCCCGCCGCGGCCATATCTGTGTGGTCATCCCAAACGCATATTCCCTACATTTGTTTTATTTTTCCCGATCCACAAAAAATATACGGATTTATTTGGCTAATCAATTGTTTTCAAAGTTTTTTTAATTATAAATTGCACAACAAATTTAAAAACTGATTATTTGCTTTTATTTTTCATATTTTTTTTGCGTTATTGTCAATGGTTATTGTTTTAATAATCAAATATGGACAAAGAACGTTGGATTACCTTGTGCCAAAAATATTTAATTTGTTGCCAAAGGACTTTAAAAAGGAATCTACAAACATTAATAAAATTATAATATCTTTGAAGATTTGGCTGGGAGAAAGAACTTTTTTATATTAATTACCTTAACTATATTTGTGTTTTTACTCTACTCTTGTCTCCTAATTTTAACTTTAATTTACTTTTTATTTCATACTAGCACTAAATACTAAGACTTATATTTTTTAATTTGATTGTTGCACCCGATGACAAACTGAAATTTTTTGGTTTATCGGGACAAAAATGTTTAATTTTTAAGATTTATATTTCTTGTAAAAATTGTTTATGAAAGAAAAAAAAAAAAAAATTACCGAGTTGACCTCTCGGCCGTAACGCTGAAGTTTTGTGAAATTATTGGATAGATGGATGTCGTGGTAGTGGAAGACCGAGAACGGTATGGATGGACCAAATTTCCGAAATACTCGTAGCGAATGAATGGGATATCCAGAGTCATAATAAAAGGAGAGCTTGTATGAAGAAGGTTATAACTCTGGATGAAATGAAAGAAGTAGGTACAGGTATGCAAGGACCGAAAAAAATTTTTTTTTTTTAAAAAACCGGTAATTTTTTTCGGATATTTGACGAACCCTTATGGGAGAACTTGCTTTTACGCAACTGACCTACACATTTAGTGTAGTTTTTTTACCACAGTTTCCCCGAAGAGATCACAAGTAGCGAGTGAACCTATTTATTTGCAGGTATTTTTTAAGTCTTACGCCAACTCCTTCAGTTGAAGTGGGGGTTTCCGAGCACTCAAGGGGGCTGGTACTCATTTCTTGTGAAAGCTGAATAAACCTTGCCAGTATTTTATTTTAAATAAAAGTAATAATTAAAAAAAACTTCAATGTGTCGTTGACCCTTATCAATCAGTTTATAATCTATCTTAAAAATGTTTTATTTATTTTCAATAAAACCTTTTTTATCTCACATATTTACATTTACCAAATGACGTCATCTTCGATTGTGTTTTCTAAAAATAAAGGCACGAAAATTTTGATGGCAAACGACAGATTATAAATTGAAGTACTTGAAACGTTGTTAATCTCCTTGGAAATACCAAAAATAGAATTGATTTTAAACACAATATGTTGACAGTTAGGTACTGTTGAAGGACAAATTTTAAAGAACGTACACTTTTTTATTTTAAGGTACATAAATTAATTTAATACGTACTCAAAGATAACTTGAATTATCTATCTAATATCTATCAATGACAAAACCTGACCTAGCTGTACCTTTATTTCGTTTTTTTTTATTATTTAAAAAAATATATATTATAAAAAAAATACATTTGTGAAGAGGAATGCAATTCACAAACCTATTCTGCCTGGCCAGAAACAGGCATTAATATAATCAATTAATAATTCATTATTGTTTATTTTTAATCTAATCTAATCTAATCTAAGTTGCAAAGATATGTTACATTGGAGATTCACATTACATGCATTCTCACAACCAGACACGTACAAGTTCGCGCTTGCACATGCCTCATGTGTACCTACAACATAAAAACCAAATCTCAAATGGACATACACCCTGCAACTCTTGCCGTCCTTCCCTGAGACAGGGGTGACATTGGCAAAGTGAACCATTTTTACAGCATGGGTGGTCAGCCGCATACCAACCTAATGAATTATGAATTATCAACCTTTAATGAATTATTAATTAATAATTACACAATTATATATGTTGAACCAGGGTCAAAGTTATGATCCAATGACCCAGGCGCGGATCGAACCAACGTTATTATATTCCAAATACGCTAGAAAGATCAGCCCGCTTGGCCCCCTCGGCCATAACACCGACAAGTTTACATTTGTTTACACTTTTCTCTGAGGATGAACGTCACACGTCTATATTACTAGGGTCTTTGGCTACAAAAAACAAAATACTAGTTGTCATTTTCCGTATCAGCACAGCTGTGTGACATCATATCTTTCTTGTTCATGTCATTTGTGTGGACTCTGAGTTTAAAAATTAATTTATTTTTTCACTATTAAAAGCCCCTCTGGGCGTTTCTATAACCTATAATCTAAGTTGCAAAGATATACTACATTTAAGATTCATATTAAATGCATTTCCATAAGCATAAACGTATGTTATACATATTTAAACATTAAAATGGTAAAAACATTGTTTTAATTCACTTTATTATTTTTGGTTTGCTCAAACATTTTCGCCTAATGAGGCATCTTCAGGAGCATCTCATTAGGCGAAAATGTTTGAGCAAACCAAAAATAATAAAGTGAATTAAAACAATGTTTTTACCATTTTAATTTTTAAATATTTATAAAAATAGACTTTCACAGTGTTAATTAACAGATCAACACTAAAAAATATAATAAACGTATAAGTTTGCGTTTACACATGCCGCATGTGGGAATATAAAAAACCTATAAAATACCTACAATATAAAAAAAAAACAATTCACAAATGAACATAAGCACTGCAACTCTTGCCGGCCTTCCCTGAAATAGGAGTGACATTAGCAAAGTGATCCATTTTTTTACAGTATGGGTGGTCAGCCTTATACCAACCTATACGTCAAGGAGCTGAACAGTGATGATGATATCATTGATAAATATGTATATTATATTATTATGAAAGCACAGAAAATGTCATTCATTCCCAATGTTTCCATTTTTTTTTCCATATACGGGGTCAGCCTCATACCAACCTACAAATCAAGGAAATAAAATAGAATTCTCAATAACAAAAAAAAGAACGCAAATCTTTTGATAGTAGGCCTTGAGTGATATCAGATGATGAATATAATAATTGATAATTGATTTACATTTTTAATTTCAACAATAGTAAACACATCATGTTAACTGAGCTGATAACTGGAATGATACATGCAAATTGATAACATATTTATTAAATCAATCGCGATTAAAAAAATACGGAATGGCGTCACAAAAACAACAATAAACAAACTTAATTTCATTGATATTGCTTGCTTTGATTCATGAGATCCACACACGGATTGATACCAAAAAAAATTGTGACGCCACACGGCCGGGTTGATAGGGACATGGCAGTGAAATATTTTGTTTTCTATCAAAGCAGATGTGCAAGCAAACTGTGGGCTGCAGTTTTTAAAGCAATATTCACGGTTGTAGTTTTTAGAACACATTTTAAAAGTACTATACGCCATTTCTCTAAGCTTTTTCAACATACAGTTTTCTCTCTACGCTAGAACTGGAATACGCACTCATGAGACTGATGAGCGATTCGATAAAAAAAATACACTGATTGATTGATTATTTAAAACATGTATACGTACAAAATGATTACAAAACAATGTTTTCTAATGCCCCCCCACAGACAACCACACAAAAGGCGACACTCTTGATTGTCATTTTTTTAAAGTAGGTACATAGATCATCGTTTCCTGTCCTTGAGTTCCCGCACGATCATGCAAGCACTGCATGCATAATAATAATAATAATATTAGGATGATTTATTTGGTGAGCGCTGTTTTTGTGTGTATCACACCTCAAGAGCCCTCTGCGAGCTTGGTCGTCGCTGTAGAAAGCGCCAATTCTCAAGCAAGACCCAGTTGTGTTAAGGTTGGATGGAGCTTTCAGTGACCGGTCTTTGGTACAGATTTATGAATTTTTCAACCCAGCGAAGAGCACATTTGGAAATATAAATGGTATATTTTTTGTGCTCCGCCGGGATTCGAATCCACAACCTTCCATTTACGTGTTACCACTGGTGTTGCCACTGGACTACGGACCGGTCCAAGAAATGCCAACAACACTCGGTGTACCTGAGCGGTCACACATCCAGGTAGCATCCCGCCCAATGTTGCTTAACTTCGGTGATCTGAAGAGAGCCGGTGCTTTCAAAATGGTATCGTCGTTGACATGCTTGTCACTCTTGCTTTGTGCCGCATGAATCAGAGATCTCTGACTGTCATGCATTTGGTTTGTTTTTTAATGTCATTCATTTTTCAGCAGAATATAATGAACTTCACATAAATTTGAATCTGGAACTATTTTCTCGGCAAACAAATGTCAGTCTTGTATGAGACTATTATCCTTAGCAAGAAATAAAAAAAAAAATTGTATTATTAAAAAAGACACTAAATAGATACCATACAAGTCACACGACAGTTCGTCCACTAGACTTTTCGGTAAACGACATTTTGGTCCATAGAGTCAATGTTTTGGTCACATAAAACTCGGCCACAAATAACTAGTCCATAGAAAATCGGTCACGGGCTATTTAACCACACGACAGTTTGTCCACAAGAATTTTCGGTCAACGACATTTCGGCCACATACAATATAGGTTCACAGACAGCTCCATCACAGAACACTTGCTTACCAAAAATCGTTTGTCAATACTGTAGTTTTCTGTTACGGAGCTTTCTGTAGAGCCGGTCCGTAGCTCAGTGGTAACACTGCGGACTCTGAATGGGAAGGTTGTGGGTTCGATTCCCGGCGGAGCACAAAAAGTATACCATTTATATTTTCAAATTTGCTCTTCGCCGGGTTGAAAAATTCATAAAACCTTTACCAATGACCGGTCACCAAAGGTCCATCCAGCCTTACAGCAACTGGGTCTTGCTAGAGAATTGGCGCTTTGTAGCGACGACGATCAAGCTCGTAAAAAGGTCGATAGCTCAATTGGGAGAATGCTTGCATTCCATGCCGAGAGCAAGGGTTCGATCTTAAAGGTTTACTCAGCCTTCACAAGAAATGAGAACCAGCCCCCCCGGGAGCTGGGAAACCCCCACTTCAACTGAAAGTGGTTGGTGTGAGGCCGGCCCCCTTACCTGTAAAAATAAATAGGTCCCGAAGCGCCACATGCGACCCCTTCGGGGATAACGCAGGCAAGAAGTTACACTATATGTGTAGCTTAGTTGCGTTTTGCGAGCTTTCTGTAGAGCATAATATCGATACCCTAAAGGTAACACTGAATAAGTGATATATTAAGCTAACATGGGTTCTTCGATAAATTCACATATTTCCCTATGTTTTACGAGATAAAACATCACAAAAGTGTAAAAGTTCTGTATTTTAAAAGTTTGGCATGAGTTTTTTCTTATAATTAATCCACTCACTATGAGAAGTTACACACAATAAAATGTTTTATCCACGATTTCTCAAATCAGTGAATCAGCACTTATTCAGTTTTCACCTTTTTAAGGTGGCGATGCATTGTATGTGACCGAAAAGTTGTGTGAAAAAAAATTTATAGTGTTAGGATTTTAATAGGTTCTCTTTTAATTGAACTGCAACTATACATTTTCACAGAATTCATTTTACACGGTTTGGTTCACAATTTACAACAATTGATAATCTTCTAATATTGGTTTTCACGGCAAAATGCTCGGAGCGACTAATCCACTGATGCCCTTTGAAGTCCGTATATATAGGTACAAAAGAGATCTAAATCTAAATCTAAGCTGCAAAGATATACATCATTTTATAATCATATTAAACGCATTCCCACACGCAGACATGTATAAGTTCGCGCTAACACATGCCGCACGTGGACCTACAATATAAAAACCCAATCTCAAATGAACATAAGCCCTGCAAATCCAGACCGCATTTCAATGTTCTATGTACCTACTACTACCATCATGCCAGAGCCAGATTGTTCTTCACACTAGCGTACATGTTCAGGCGCACGTGGGTACTTGAAATCCTTAGTTCGTAACAATATCATACTCACGAGCAAACATGCAAAAGTGTTGATCTGTACAACATGCAACGTGATAAATTTAATTTCGCATTCTAACATAAAAATAGAGAAATACATGAGTGTGTTGTATCATAGATAAGTGGAATAGTTATCGGCTGGACCAGCAGATTCTCCTATAAAAGCTGCGGCTCCAGGAAGGCAGGGCATCAGTGTGCTCTGAAGAAGTGACCACAGAAAATGAAGTTGTTCGCTGCGCTGTTTGCAGTGGCCGCCCTTCTCTCAGGAGGGCTGGCTTGCCCCCACGATGAAGGTAAGCTCCTTTTGACCTTTAATTTTTTTTGACCCTATTTTTTTTTTTTTAAGAAATCCTGTGCTGGAGACTCCCTAGATTCTAGAGACTCTAGGGGTATATGACACTTGCTGTAGTGTAGCAGAGGTGTACGAGCTTGGTGGTCGCTACAAAGCGCCAATACTCGAGCAAGACCCAGGTGCTGTAAGGCTGGATGGACCTTTTTAGTGACCGGTCTTTGGTAAAGGTTTTATGATTTTTTTCAACCCAGCGGAGAGCATATTTGGAAATATAAATTGTATATTTTTTGTGCTCCGCCGGGATCCGAATCCACAACCTTCCATTTACGAGTCCGAAGTGTTACCACTGAACTACGGATCGGTCATGTCGATGCATGTCTCATGTAAGTTTCCGCTTACACATGCTGCATGTGTACAGAATAAACATAATCCTCACATTAGCATAAACTTTGCTAAACTCTTACCGCCTTTCCCTGAAACCGGGGTGCCACTGGTAAAGTGAACAAAGTTCTTACAGCATGGGGGATCAGCCTCACATCAACCTCTTACTATTTTACCTTTTATTATTTTAACATTTACTTTGATATATTATGTACTTTAAAAAATTCCATAGCAATATTGCATAACAAATTTGATTCTCTATTCATAAAAAAAAAAAACTAAATACCTACTAAAAAAATAATAATCATTGCATTTCCTAAATTGAATGAAACGCATTTTTATAAATTACATATTACACAATCTCTCATATTACAATTTGAAAAAAAAATTGACTCCATTGTATTACATCCTACAACTACATACATAGATATTATTTAATTGGACATTCAAGTTTCGTTTCTACATAAAAAAAAAATGTATGAATAAACATGGTCGGTTGTGAACTCATTACATCGGGGATTCACCCATATGTGATTTTTCCATAATATATATTTTTTGTATTCATAATTAGAAGTATAATATGGTTAGTAAAAAAATTATCTATTTTCATAATGTAAATCCATGCATTTTTTATTCCTACGACTTTAAGTTCAAATTCCAATGTTTTCATGGCAAACTTGGCATGCTTGTGAGAATGCACATAATGTGAATCCCCAATGTTACATATCTCAGCAACTTAGATTAGATTAGATTCATGAAACAGGATTTCATGTTATTCACAAAACATCTGATCCATACTTGATCCATTAATCTTCGATATTTTGTCGGATTTCGGGCAGATGAGTCGAGAAAAGACTCTAAATGAGAATAGACCTGGATCAATTTTATGGGACTACCATCCTTAGCAATCATTAACAAAATAATTGTGTGCATTTATGTCAATTCCTGTTCTTTCGAGTTCATTTTGTGCCAAGTTGATTGTGACCAAATAAATAGAAAAAGTTTGGTATCCCTCATACTCTTTTCTCCAATAGAGACCATCTGCAAACTTGTCACAATATCCGAGTTTCAAATCAATAGATGTCACAAAGATTTGACACTGGAGTTTTTTTTTCGGGATCCGTTGACATGGTCTATCCGATCTGAAGCTGGAGCCCTAAACGTACGGAAGCTCCAGCTCCGATAGACGACGGCAAGAGATCTCACAAGAAACTCTCAAGGATCAGCCACCGGCCGTGTAAGCCCAAGACGCTTTTTACACTAGACACCTTCTGCCCGATTTGTCTATGGATTAACGGGCAGACTGTGAAAGCTTTCATACACCTCCATACGCTACTAAACTTTTGATTCGGTAATCAATAGAAAAACCATGAACAATAAAGGGAGAATAGTCTAGTGTGTAGCGAGCTTGAATCTCCGTTTCAAAGAACTGATGGCCTATGTCAGTATCACAAGCATTTCAGTGTTATTCGGGCATGAACCCAGTGATGAATGTCCATCAGACTGAGAAGAACTTGGGAACTTTTAAGAGCGCGATCGAGTAAGATGTTGTTTTCTTCAGTTGCAGCGGCCGATGATGCTGTGCCTCGCGCCCCAGTGATCGTGTCCCGTGCAGGGTGGGGCGCCCGCCCTCCCACCTCAACCACCACCATGAGCACCCCCGTCACCCACGTGGTCATCCACCACACCTACTCCCCAGGCGCTTGCACCACACAAGCTTCTTGTGAGTCCACCGTGCGTGGAGTCCAGAACAGCCACATGAACTCCAACGGATGGTCCGATATTGGATACAGGTGAGTGAATCGGCACAAACCCTTTAAAGCATTCGAATAGATCACAAACATACAAAATGTTCCCATGTCAGAAGAACAACAATGGCTATTCCGACAAAGGATTTAAGTAATTTCATATGAACCCCAATGGATGGCCCAACATATGGATACAGACATAGAAAACGACACAATCCATTATTTATAAAGGCAACAGACTAATAGGGCAATTAGTGACTGGTGAGACTTTGAAAGGCATACCCCATGAGCATTGGGTTATGAATCATTGTGGCGTAAAAGAAAGCATGAGACTGAAAGTATAAATGGCACAATGAGATGGTTTGGATCATCTTGACAGCGTCCAAAACATCCACATAAACCCCCACGGATGGTTCGACATCCATTACAATCGAGTGAAGCAAAACACTACCGATCATAACAATCATAACATCAGAATTTGTTGGCACCATGTACCATGGAACACTCAATTAATTGACAATCTGTGAAGCGTTTCAATGTTAGAATACAACCATAAACATTCCAATCGAATGTTTGGCATCGGTTGGAAGTGAGCAAAACAATTCACTAATGACAACAATAGCTACATGAGAATATGTTGAAGAAACCATGTCGCTCAGTCAATGATGGGAATGTCATCACAGAACACTGATTAAAGCTTTAGTCACACATATTACAGTGATTGGATACCTTTGCTACCATTGATACCAAGTGTATTGTGATGATTCTATGCAAAGCATGATACAACAGTCTCTGCGAACATTACAATTCAATAGATTATTTACGAAAAGCAAAACTGCAGTCATCGTGCATTGTAAACAGCACGAGTCGCTTCCATATTAATCTAATAAGCTATAACTAGGTTACAATTAAGACATTTGCTTTTTCTTCCACAGCTTCCTCGTCGGTGGAGACAACCGCGCTTATGAAGGCAGGGGTTGGGCCAGGGTTGGTGCTCACGCTCCCGGATACAATGATAGGTCTATCGGAATCTGCGTCATCGGAGACTGGACCAGTAAGTTATTTATCAATTCCACAATGCAAAGCAATAGATGTAAGCGTGATGGCATAAAATTCTTCCCTATTAAATAAGAGCTGCCGTTTTCCAATGGCATTGCTTGTTTTCTTACAATGAAAGACGACTTTACAAAATAATACGAGCAAAACAAATTGGATTTTCTATCACCATTCATAACATACGAGTACGACGTTGAATGGCAAGTGCTGTTTTGTTTTCATAAATAAGACGTCAAGGTTTCAGTACCAAGGTAAGGTAATGAATATGGATTTATACAATACTAAAATCTGCTGAATCTTCATTAGCCATTATTTTCTTCAGTAGCTTAAATTCATTCCATCAATGCAATTTTGTTCATTTTAAAAGATATACTTGCACATAAGAGATGTACTCTTCAATCCTTTTATTTTTCAACTAACAATTGATTTTCAAAACCCATTTCGTGCTAACCTTTTGCATGGCATATTCATCACTTGAACTAACATGACAATTGCTTACTTCCTATTTTAACTCTTAAAGCAAGGGACTTTCACTTCAGACCATCACATCCGTTTAACCCTTCCCACAATTCTTCAAATTCTTAAAATGGAATAGAATACAACTAAATACGCTCCAAGAGATGGTTTGCCATCAATTCACAAATGTTAGCAATATCCAGTTGCCGAAACCATGTCCATCAGTTAATTATGGCATGGTAGATTGATGAGCTATGGGTAAGCATACACTATATTGATATCCATGTTTTCTCCAGCCAACCTTCCTCCCGCGGCTCAGCTGGCTGTTGTCAAGGAAATGATCGCCTACGGAGTCTCTCTTGGTCGCATCTCCTCCAACTACAAGCTGATCGGGCACAGACAAGCCGTGTCCACCGACTGCCCCGGAAATCGTCTCTACAACGAGATCAAGACCTGGCCCAACTACTCCGCCGCCGGATTTTCCGCCGAAGACACCATGGAAAACGTCCCAGTCGAGGCGTAAATGACCACAATTTCAGAAACCAACGTGATATATGTTTAATGAAAAGACACTTTTGATCCAAAAAATACAAGCCTTAAAGCTGAACAGTGAGGTTAAGATAGGATAAGGTAGAAAATAGTCATGTAAATAGCTCTCAACACATCTGTAAATAAGTCGCTTTCAATGATTTTTCATTTGTAAATACAGTTCAAATAAACAATACTTGACAAAACTGAGACTTTTCATTGTGTTCCAAGATTTTCCTTTTCTTTTTTTAGCTCAACATCTAAAAAGTCAATCTAACCCATCTTGCTCATACCCGTCTTGTCCGAATATATACTTATGTATAAATGGATAATTTGTTTGAAGCGCCGTTTTTGTGTGTAGCACACCTCAAGGGCCCTTGGTATAATATATATGAGGAATGAGGAAAAAAATGAGGAAAAAATCTGGAAAAGGCTTTTGACTCAGTAGACAGAGGTATGTTATGGGATGTTT
The DNA here is from genome assembly GCA_951799405.1 of Agapetus fuscipes. Lineage (NCBI taxonomy): Eukaryota > Metazoa > Arthropoda > Insecta > Trichoptera > Glossosomatidae > Agapetus > Agapetus fuscipes. Next base: position 7,399,313 of record OX637352.1, on the reverse strand, counting down.
TGAAAGCATACGGAGTGAATGGGGCTCTCCTAGGTGCGGTGCATGCAAACTATGAAAATAGTAAGGCATGTGTCCGTATTGATGGTGAGTATAGTGAGTGGTTTGAAGTTTATAAGGGTGTGAGGCAAGGATGTGTGATGAGTCCATGGCTATTTAACATAGTCATGGACAAGTGTGTCAGAGATGCTAGACTTAATGATTGTGGATTGATGATACGAGAGAGCAAAGTGAGTGTTCTACTGTATGCAGATGATGCAGTTCTTTTATCTGATTCAGCAGTAGAATTGCAAATAATGCTCTCTAGATTGAATGAAGCTTTAATAGGTAACCATTTGAAGTTGAATGCAAGTAAGACGAAAGTATTGATTTTTGAAAGAGATGATGAAAATATGAATTATGAATTTAAAATTAATGGAAAGAATGTTGATGTCGTAAATGAGTTTGTATACCTGGGAAGTAAGTTTGAAAAAGATGGAAGAATGACCGGTGAATTTGAAAGAAGAATAATGAAAGGCAGGTGCGTACTGGGTGCAACCGCTAGCATCGCCAAGAACCAGAATCTTTCAAAAAATGTTCGACTGGCGGTGCACGGTGGTATACTAGTGCCCACTCTGATGTATGGAAGAGAGGCCTGGACGGTGAATGAAAGTGAGATTAGTAAAGTCCATACAGTGGAAATGGACTACTTAAGAAGTATGATTGGAAAAAGACGGAGTGATAGGGTGAGAAATGATTTTGTTAGAGAGGAATGTGGTGTAAGAGAAAGTGTGAAAAAAGGTTAAAAGAAGTATACTTAGATGGTTTGGACATTTGGAGAGAATGAATGAGGAAAGACTGACGAAGAAAGTGTATGCTGCAAGAATTGATGGATGTCGTGGAAGAGGAAGACCGAGAAAGGTATGGATGGACCAAATTTTCGAAATAGCGAGTGAATGGGATATCCAGAGTCATAATAAAAGAAGAAAATTTGTCGGGGTTATAGCCGCGGGGGCCAAGAGGGCTGATCTTTCTAGCGTGTTTCGAATGGAACAACGTTGGTTCGATCCCCGCTTGGGTCACTTGACTTTAACTTTGACCCTGGTTCAACAGATGTTATTGGGTAATTATTATTTAATAATTCATTAATAATAAAAACAATAATGAATTATTAAATAATGATATTAATACCTGTTTCTGGCCAGGCAGAATAGGTTGGTGAATTGCATTCCTCTTCACAAATCTATTTTTTATAAAAAAAAAAAAAAAAAAAAGAGCTTGTATGAAAAAGGTTATGACTCTGGATGAAATGAAAGAAGTATGCAAGGACAGGAAGAAGTGGCGGCTAATCTGCAATGCTGATTTGTAATGTTGGTTTATTAGTTTGCTACATTTTTTGCATAAGAAATTTTTGACTTTTTTTGTATAGATTTATTTTAAAGGTTTTGTTGTTGTTGTTTTTTTTTTATCCTTAAATGTTATTTATTACTCGTATTCCTTGACTTATAGGTTGGTATGAGGCTGACCACCCATACTGTAAACAATGGTTCACTTTGCCAATGTCACCCCTGTTTCAGGGAATGTCGGCAAGAGTTGCAGGGCTTATGTTCATTTGAGGTTTGGATTTTATTTGTAAGTACACAATCAGCATTTGTAAGCGCGAACTACACGTGTTTGTTGGTGGGCATACATCTGAGAGCTTTGAATGAATATATCCTTGCAACTTAGATTATAGATAGGAGATATGAAGGGAATAAATATAAGTAAAAGGGTATGTACATATACATGTAAATACACATACATAATAATCTTACATGTAGGTAAATAATATATTCGTATAGAAATACATAAACATAAAAAAAAAAAAAAAAAAATGTAGGATTAATTGGGATATGATACAATGAACAGGAGGGTCTTAAGTTTTTTCCTGAATGTAGACTCTGGGCTTGCTGTTTTGACATCCAGGGGAAGTCCATTCCACACTGCAGGTGCACCATTGTGGAAGGCTCGGTCGCCGAAGCATGTTCGGCTTGGACGATGAGGCTCGTTGAGTCTTATCCCTCGTGATGCAGAGGATATTATGCTGGAATGACCCACAGCACAGTTATGAGTGCATTTTTGCCTTCTATTATACAATTTTGCACAAATTTACAAGTATCTGAGCTAGAAATCTACCTCATCAAAAATGATGAGTACGTTAGCTGAACGGAAGAATGGAAAAAATATTTATCGATGACTTCGTCTCAAATCCCCATTGGTACAAGCACATCTCCAAGACAACCAAATTGCGAAGTCACACTGCCGGGTTTCTAGGGAAAACAAACTAATATGTTGTTTTTGGAAGCTAAAAAGACCCTTGTCACATATATTACATATGATTACACCTTTCCTTCCCGGTTTTTTATTTTGGTTTGCAATAAACACCGAAACGACAGATCATTTCTGACGCCCTCAGTGGCGATCAAACCTTAGCCCTCAAGCATGAAATGCAAGCACCAACTAATCTATCCCTGACTAGTACGTTGGTATGAGGCTGAATCCTTATACTATAAAAGCTTGGTTAACTTTTTCCAAAACCACCCCGGTTTCAGGAAAAGGCGGCAGAAGTTGCAAAGTTTAAGTTCATGTGAGGTTTGGTTTATTTTGTAAATACACATGAAGCATGTATAAGCGCGAACTGAAAGGTGTCTGCTTGTGAGCACGCATTAAATGTGAGCCTTAAATTTCAATATATCTTTGCAACTAAGATCATAGATTATTATAGATCGTAAATTCACAGCACATAAACAAATGCAAGATAAGCACCTAAACGAAAGATTTGAAAAATTATAAATGTGATGCGCACAAATTCAACAAGCTTCTGCTTCAGCCAGCATTCCTCCATCTTCCATGCTTCAAATTGTCTCCACGGGCGTTGACCAAGGTTACATAGCCAGCAACTAAGCCCTCTCGGGGCAGAAATCATTTCTGACACCCTTGATGTGGATCGAACCATAACCCTCTGGCATAGAATGCAAGCACTCTACCAAATGAACTATCGACCAGACTTTTGTTTTATTCATTGTTGAATGACCTTAAAATCATAATTTTTCTCTTTTCCTTTCAGCCAGCGTCCCTCCATCCTCCATGCTTCAGATCGTCCGCGACCTCATCTCCACGGGAGTTGAACAAGGTTACATAGCCAGCGACTACGCCCTGCTGGGCCACCGACAGACCAGGCCCACGGAATGTCCCGGCACGCCGCTCTACGAGGAGATCAGCACGTGGCCACATTGGTCAGCATTCCCACCACCGCTCTTCCCATTCGAAGAGACCACTTCAAATTCAACAACAAAACAGGATTAGCTGAATCAATAAAACAGAATTAGAAGCATTTACAGCGCGATAGTGAAGATATATCAAACCCATTGTAGAAGACACAAAGTATTCTGCCCTGTGTGTCGATGTTTCTTTCTTTCCGGTGCTTTTGATAGCAGACAATCCAAGCGGAAAGGGTGGAACTTTCATTGGCATGCCCCACACGTGGGCTTTGGTTCATTGGACCGCCATCTTAGCTAAGTGCGTGGTGCAGCGCTGTGCGGCACATCCGCTCTCTTTGATACCTCACCTTTGACTAACGGGTAAAGCCTGAGGCAGCATTCAGAGACTTGGAGCTTCGGAAGAACTCGGTTGTTTCCGTTAAATCCTTCGGCTTACGACAAGCTAAGAAGACATATTTTTCTTCTTGAATGTTATAAAATAACATCAAGGGGTATATGTAAGCTTTCACACGGTTAGCCAGGTAATACATAGACAAACCGGGCAATGCGTTGTGTCTGAAAAGGGTCCAATTACAAAGAGTCATATTGCTATGCAAACTTACGAAGTAGGTAATGTATATCCAAGTAATCAATGGAAAGTGAGTTTATGAATATCTCAAACGCACTCAATCTCAAAAATATCCATCAAATTGAAATTGTTAACGCCCCCGCGTTAACAATTTCAATTTGATGGATATTTTTGAGATTGAGTGCGTTTGAGATCCCTCCCCAGGGGTGGGGGTAGAAACGCACTCAATCTCGAATATGATCCATGTAAAAAAAAAAAGTTTCGGCGAGCCGCGTTTTTGACTTGCCTGTTTTAGAGCATGGGTCAATTTTTGGATCTTAAGTAATGATAATAATCATCTGAAACCGACCATAAAAGACTTACTTTATTTATAGATTACAACTAAATCTTGCCAGTTAAAATATTTTAATTCTATCTAGGATTATAGACGCTAAATAAAACACAATAAAAAAAAAAAACACTTTTTGTGATGACCGATTAGAATTATCACATATAAATAATACTTGATAAATAAATTGAAGGTAAATAAAAATAATTACAAAAATGGCGTCGAAAATGATTTGATAATGATAGTGACAACATTTCAAATGCAAGAGTACAAGATTAAAATAATCAATTATGATTTTTAAAAATACTGTTGACATAAAATTATATTCGTAATTATGTCACTCATTAATAATTAATTGTATACGTATTACTGAAAAATAAAACGTGTGTTCTAAATATTTTCTTTTCTCCTGAGTTAAAATTGTTAGCTTTTCTCAATACCCGCCCTGTTTCAGGAAAGACGAGTTTATGACGATGATGATGGATGATTTTTTTCATGTGGCGCCATTTTATGGTCCAGAACCATCTCAAGGGCGCCATGGCTTCTGGAAAAAATCAGTGTCTTCAGTCCCTTTTTGAAGGTGGTTGTAGGCTGGTTTGTGCGAACACCGACGGGCATATTGTTCCAGGCAACCGGTCCTGCCACCGCGAAGCTCCTGTCGGCAAAATTTGATGTGTTCACTCTTTTTAGCACTATGACCTTGATGACAACAGTGAGGGCAGAGCGCAGTGGTCGTTTTGAAGCCTTATCAACAGAACATAGCTCATGGGGGTGCCGTGCCGTTCAGGGCCCCATGGACTGTGAGACACAGCTTAAACTCTACCCTCTCTCGGACCCTCAGCCAGTGCCGCTCTCTCAGGAATGGAAAAATATGACAGAGTTGCAGTGAGAGTTAAATATAACTTGACACTTACGCTCCTGCTCTCTTCGGGAATTCGCCACAAAGAAGAAAAGTTTGATGAAATGAAACCATTTAAGGTTCAGGTTTTCTTGTATGCATGGAGCTATGAAGTGAAAACCTTGTGAAACAGTGAAGAACTTCCGCCCATCATATAAAAAACTTATGTACGTTGGACACGTTATAGGGAACGAAAAGCACCGCGTACTCCATCATTATCATACGAGAAAGATTAAGAGGTGACGGACTCAATGATTCTGAAAGAACTGGTGTCTTAAGAATCTGCGACAACGGTTAAACAAAAAACCAAATTCATAATAAGAACCAATGATTTGTTGAGAGAGACTAGTGGAGGAAGTTTAAAAAATAAATTAAAGAATAAATGTTTTAGAAGTCATGCGCAGAAAACTCCAGGAAACTTCTCATTTGTTCGAGTGCCACAAAGTTAAGGTGACAGTTGATGTCCTGATCCTTTGTAGCAGAGTTTTCCGTTGAGTGTTGTGTTGCCTTTGTTTTTTGTCATATTGAGTGGAGGTAACGAATGATGTTGTTTCGAATAGCCCCGCATTAAATTAGGAGGGGACATAGAAACCGGTAAATCATTCCATCTGTTTGTAAGAACCTACGAAGCTTCCTTGGGTGGCTGAAGCCAGCAAACAGAGCCCAAGAAGAAAAATTATCCAATTACATACTAGTTTGATAGTCGATATTCAAAAGATGTGGCACAAGAAGTAAAAGAAGAAGATCTCAAAAAATGGGAAGTGTTACTTTCGATGCATCTTGGGTAGCTACGCAATCCAAGATGCATCGAAAAATGTGTTATTCAATAATAATCGTGTTAAAACAATACGAAAATCTTATCAAGGACTAATTAACATGATAAGAGCAAAATTGTATGTTATTTTCAAACCGGTTGAAGCGTCAGATGATCCAAAAAGTGATTGACCAAATCTCATAATCATCGTGGTTTTGTGTGCAAAATATTTGTCCTGATAAGCCGTGATTTTAATTTAACGAGAACACCATTATTATATCACAGATAACATTTTGATAATTAATAGTTGAATGCACAGATAACTTTTGGAAAGATGATCTTTTCGGTATTTAAGCAGCGCATGTGCATCTCAAGTCCCAAAAGTGCACCAGGCGTTCACAATGAAGATCGTTGCTGCATTCCTAGTGGCGGCTGCCTTCCTCACAGGAGGGCTCGCTTTCCCTCAAGATGGTAAGCTGCTATGATTACTTATCTGTGTTCTTCTTATCATGTCATTTAAAATCCCCACTACTTTCATGACCACCTACCAACGGACGCAACTGAGGGAATCTTCTTTATCTTTTGTTGATTTAAAAATAATCTGAATGTTTGTCTATCACTCATTTTTAAACACGCTTCTTCTCTTCTTCTTCCCCAGCCTTTCTCAGTCCACTCTTTGATATAAGCTTCTTTCAATTTTCTCCATGCCTTTCAATCAGCTGCTTTTATTTAAAATTGGACAGCCCGATTTCTAAATGCAAGGAGTTGGCGATAGTCACCACGTTTGTTCCTTGACAAATTGGTTGGTATGAGGCTGACTCCCCATGCTGTACACACTTTTGTTCACTTTTGCCAATGCCACCCTGGTTTCAGGAAAAGACAGCAAGAGTTGCAAAGTTTATGTTCATGTAAGGTCAGGTTTATTTTGTATGTACGCATGTAGCATGTGTAAGCACGAAGTAATATGTGCCTACTGTGAGCATGCATTAGATATGAGCCTTAAATTTCAATATGTATTTGCAACTTTTATTATAAATTATAGCTTAGAAGACGCGTTGGTGGCTATCTGTTCCGCGGGGCTATTGTATTTCATTCCTACCCTCGCCTCGACGCAATCCTGGCGAGCGTTCTCCTACCTTGCTTCTCCCTAGTTTTTTTTCAAATATCGTAGGATATGGAATTCTGATACATTGATTCGATGTGATCCACCTTAGTCGACTAGTTTCAATTCACTTCAAACCAATAACATAGAAGGTAACTTGGTGTACCTGGCTACAAGAATTAAAGCAAATTCGTTCCCACTATTGATGTGCACATTGAAGATACGGAATTTTTGGAGAATGGAATGCTTATCTACTACCTAGTAAAGAAAAGAGATATCTCCATTCCAATTTGACGTGTTCCACCTATCATATTGTTTTGTTGGGTTCACAGTTCCTGATCAAGGCGTCTCCCGCGCCCCAGTGATCGTGTCTCGTGCAGGGTGGGGCGCCCGCCCTCCCACCTCCACCACCACCATGAGCACCCCCGTCTCCCACGTGGTCATCCACCACACATACTCCCCAGGCGCTTGCACCACACAATCTGCTTGCGAGACCTCAGTGCGTGGAGTCCAGAACAGCCACATGAACTCCAACGGATGGTCCGATATTGGATACAGGTGAGTGAATCAGAACAGTCCGTAGTCTGTTAGTGCTTTGGTGGGCCTGTGGGGGTGACTAAGTGCAAAAACAAACAGCAAAGGTAAAGCTTCCTGGAGGGGAAGGATGTGACCTGTGACTGCGATGAAATGCAGAATGATATACATTTGCTTACAATGCCCGCTGATGAGGTGTAATGAGAAAGACACGAAAATTGCGAACGACAAGGCGATGGCAGTTGCTGAAAACTGGAGTGGCAAGGTGTGATGTCTGAATCCACTAAGGAAGTAAATATATCACTAACAGCATCAGAACTTCTTGAAAACACATCGATCACAAAATGAGGAATGTTCCAATGTTAGAAAAACTCCAATGGATATTGTGACATAGGATACAAGTAAATTCATAGTATGTCTTCCAATGGATGGTCCAATATACTGATACAGAAATGGAAATCAACATTTCCCATTCCTTTCAAAAGTTCAATAAACCAATAGATCGATCATAAACCAAAAGTTAGTTTGAAAGGCATATTCCACAATGATTGGATTATGAATGAGTGTGCTTTAAAAGAGACCAAGAGATTTATGTACAAGGAAGCCTAATTATTTTGTGATCATATTAAAATAATGGATGATGGACAGAACATGAGTACAAATTGATTGCAATGAAGTGAAGTCACGTAGAAGGATATGATCGAATAACAATGGATTGAAAGTGTTAGTAACATTGGAATTTAGTCAGAAGAGAATAGAGCACGCATGAATAGAGTGATAAATGTAAGGACAGAAAATGAAGTGGAAGCATATTTGCTGAAACAGAATGAGAATGATAAAAATACCCATAAACCAGAAAGATATAATAAATATTTAAAAATTTAAATGGTAAAACATTGTTTTAATTCACTTTATTCTAAATCAGAAAGATATTCATCAATTGCTATGAAGACATCAAAATTTCAACATTGCTGTAGAGACGGAGACAAACAATGACCAAAATAAATTGATTTGTGATTTGTTCCACAGCTTCCTCGTCGGTGGAGACAACCGCGCTTATGAAGGCAGGGGTTGGGCCAGGGTTGGTGCTCACGCTCCCGGATACAATGATAGGTCTATCGGAATCTGCCTCATTGGAGATTGGACCAGTAAGTCTCTATTTATTTTCCCACCCGTCAATATTGTTTAATGCTTTATGGTTTAAAATTTACAAATCGTAAGAACATTTCGTGAGTATATTGACTATCTCGCTGAACAAAACAATTATTATTGTGGCTATCAACCTCTAATGCTCTGAGATGCGGAGGCACTGTAACTTTAGCTGAAGAGGTGTTAGATGTGTGCAATTCGACATTTTTTACAAAATTCAAGCCAGATTGTTGATTATTTGTTTGGCATTTGGGTAAGCCTGCATATAATCTTTTATTAGACCACAAATGCTTCCAGTAGAAACATATACTGTCTGATTTCATTTTCCTGTGTCTAAGTTCAATTTTGTTTCGCTGTCATCTTTCTGCTTTTATTGCAGAACAGATATTTTTACTTCATCTAAAATTCTTTAAATCATCAGGTTCTTCAGGCACGATATCTTTGCCGCCTTTGAGGCTTTTAACTGTACCCGTAGTACCGTATACTTCCGAGTATTGTGAAAAAAACTCGTACTACGGGTACTGGTGTCAGTTTTATGCGTTGTTGATGGCTAGAAGGATTTCTTTGTTCATGAAGATAGACGGTCGATAGCCAGTTGGTAGAATGGCTGCATTCCATGCCAGAGGACTATAGTTCGACCCCAACAAGGATGTCAGAAAATATTTCCAGTTTCAATGTCTATTTCAAACCCAAAATAAAAACAACCGCCAGATCAACTCAGCCTTCTTCACAATAAATAAGAGCCAGCCCCTCAGGAGCTAGGAAACTAACAATTTAAGTGAACAAGGTTTGTGAAAGGCCCCCGTTCCTGTTCTACACGCCACATGCGACCCCTTCGGAGACAACGTTGTAAGAAGATGCAGCTTTTATGTTTGACGTAAAAATGGCAGCGGCCACAATGCTCCAGGAAAGAGATAGGTAATCGTATGCAAAAAGCATGAACTTGATACAGGGTACCTCCTTAAATATCTCTCAGCCTGGTAGTCGATGACTTTTTTTTTACATTGGCTCTTGTAGTATTCTGCGTTGAGGGAATTCTAGCCAGTTATCCGATCACACCATGAACTCCCAATCAGTCAACTAATTTTCTCCGTATTTTCAGGCAACCTGCCTCCTGCAGCCCAGATGGCCGTCGTGAAGGACCTGATCGCCTACGGAGTGTCCCTTGGTCGCATCTCCTCCAACTACAAGCTGATCGGGCACAGACAAGCCGTGTCCACCGACTGCCCTGGAACTCGTCTCTACAACGAGATCAAGACCTGGCCCCACTACTCTTCCAGCGGATTCTCAACTGACGATATGGACAACGCTCCAGTGCAAGTTTAAGATGATGATGATGACATCGAAAGTTTCACAATACAGAGCATGGGAATTGTTGCAGTCCTTGCGTAAGCAGTAATGGCATCAAGCTTACCCCAAAATCGTCCACGTGAACACATCTTAATTTTGATTCCGTGAATTTTGTATATTACAGAATTGTCAATACTTTTGTACATAATCGTTATTTATTAAATTGTCCTAAATGATTTGTTAATAAATTGTTTTTTTCAATATTAACATCAAAATCACATTATTTTTCAACGTATAAAAGTAACTTTGTTGATATTGATGGCCTAGATCAGGCATGTCCGACTCATATGATATTGCGGGTAACATGATCGCCCCCGTTGGGAACCACTGACCTACTATACACTAAGTTGGGGGCCGCAAAGGCCCGAGATCCAAGGGAAACCTGTAACTCCAATATAGCTTGTCCTCAAGGCGGTGCAAAGGGAGTACTCGCCAAGCTTGGCTGGAGGGTAGGGATGAAATAAAATAGCCCTAGGAGCTATGGCGGGGTGAGGAAAGGAGTCATGCCCCGCCCCTTAAACATTCTCATGAACACCTTTTGTAGTTTTTAAATATAATGTTTACCCTTTCCCTCACCCCACCATAGCTCCGCCCCATAAAACTTTCTCTCGAATCAACTTTATAGTTTTGATTTGATAGTAAAACAACTAAGCTACACAAAAAGTGTAACTTCTTGCCGCGTTATCCCCGAAGGAGTCGCACGTGGCGAGTTGAACCTATTTATTTTTTACAGGTAAGGGGCCGGCCTCACGCCAACCACTTCAGTTGAAGTAGGAGTTTCCCAGCTCCCGAGAGGGCTGGTACTCATTTCTTGTGAATGCTGAGTAAACCGTGCCGGTATTTTATTTTGGGGTTCGAAATAAACACCGAAACGGCAAATCATTTCTGACACCCTCGGGGGGATTCGAACCCGAGTTCACGGCATGGAATGCAAGCACTCTACCAACTGAGCTATCGACCGGACAAGTAGTGGTAGTTCTCTTGATAATGGTGTGATAACAGCGAAAGCGCTCGTGGAAATAAATCAACTCGTGAAGAACAAAGCTGCCTTTAATTTTAGATTTTTAATTTAAAATGAATCTTCACAACGTCAATAGGTACACCATACATTTTTGGTATGCAGCTATGGGTCAGTCTAAACGTAATGTTTGAATACTTGGAGTAGGTACCTAGAGTTGTTTGGAGATGTGTCGAATGCTGGAGAACAGCATCTAAGAATGCTACGCTCGAAAGCTTGAGTGAAGAAAAAGAACGAGTGGAAGGAGATCGGAAAAAGACGACAGGTGGCCGACGTCTGCGTCCAACACTCCACGCTCACTCATACCAACATAAAAATAACGCATACACGTAGACATTTAAAGCTAGAGATATTACAATAGCAGGATACAACTTAACATCAGATGATGAGTTGGTTTCCTTGGATTCCTTGACTTATGGGTTGGTATGAGGCTGACCACCCATACGGTAAAAATGGTTCACTTTGCCAATGTCACCCCTGTTTCAGGGAAGGTCGGCAAGAGTTGCAGGGCTTATGTTCATTTGAGATTGGGTTTTTTTTTATATTGTAGGTCCACATGCGGCATGTGCGAGCGCGAAATTATGCGTATCTGCTTGTGGGAATGCATTTAATTTGAATCTAAAACGATACATATCTTTGCAACTTAGATTTAGATGAGTTGGTGATTTCTTTAGAGCACCGTTTCGTGATGTAGGCACTCCAAGGCCGCTTGTGAAAATGATGCCAGAAATTTTCTTGATCCTTTTCCATGGTCCTCTAGCTCTCTCACATGATGAGGCAGGCGGTTCCAGGCCAGAGGACCAGCAACTGCAAATGCGTGCTCTCCAAACACTGTGTTAATTCTTTGTTTCAATTAAAATTAAATACAACTTTTAATCAATTAACGATGTATAGCGCCCTCGAGGTGATTTGTCACAGTAATGCGTTAAAGAAAACCTTTCCCAATAAATAAATAAAACTCTCGTGTGGACGATCTGTCGTGTGACCGAATTGTCCGTGACGGATTTGTCTGCAAACGATTTGTCTGTGGACGATATGTCGTGGATCCCTTTTAACACACCACGATTTCTGTCTGGATTGCCTGCGGTTTCGGATGGGATCGCCGGACAAACCGTGTGAAGGTTTTCATACATCCACGTACACTACTAGACTTCCGATCTGGCACCGGATAGAAAAAAAACCATAAACAAACCGGACAGAATTCGTTCCGTGTGAAGGAGGCTCTTTTTTTTTCATAGTGCTTTAGGATGATTAATTTCAACAAGGCACTTAGTCTGTTCCTTGACTCATAGGTTGGTATGAGGCTGACCACCCATACTGCAAAAAAATGGTTCACTTTGCCAAAGTCACCCCGTTTCAGGGAATGTCGGCAAGAGTTGCAGGGCTTGTGTTCATTTGAGGTTTAATAATAATAATAAACACAGAATTTATATAGCGCCGTTTATGACAATGTGTCACTACAAAGGCGCTTGTCCATATTATTGGACGAAGAGGTGAGTCTTGAGACTTCTTTTAAATTGCGTCTCCAAATCCAGTTCCCTCAGTGTGTCAGGAAAAGCATTCCAGGTCATTGGAGAGGCTGCCTTGAATGCCCTGTCTCCAAAAACAGTGTGGGGTCTTCTTGCTGGGACTTCCAGGCAGCTGCTTCTTGATGCAGCTGACCTCAGTGTTTGTCCACGCAAGGTTATAGTTGTTGGAGACACCAGCTCCATCAGGTACCCCGGAGCACTCCCACGTAGTGCTTTAAAAGTGAGCAGACCAACTTTAAAGGTAATCCTCTCAGGGATTTTCAGCCAATGCACAGCCTGAAGGTGAGGAGTGATGTGGCAAGACTTTGCAGCGCCATATATGAGTCTAGCTGCAGCGTTCTGCAGCGATTGAAGCCTTTTGAGCTGATTTTTGGCGCTGGCCAGCATAGATCGCATTACAGTAGTCAAGTTTAGCCACAACAAAGGAATTTACAATCGCCTTTGTAGCACTCCTAGGCAGACTTTTAACCACGGTCTTAATTTGCCGGAGAGCAAAGAATCCGGATCTGACAGTGTTTGATAGTTGATTATCCAGTGTCAGGTGCTGGTCGATGCAAACCCCAAGAAGTTTAATGCTGGCAGACGGGTTGACATTTTTCTCCGCAGATTCTGATGGGCGACAGGTCAAGAAGTTCATTGCGCTTCTTTGTCACTGCACACAAAATTTCTGTTTTTTCTGGGTTTAGGACTAGCTTGTTTGCAGTCATCCAGCGCTCAACGTCTTCAATGCATTTGCCGATTGTTCTCTTTAAGGCCATTGAGGTTTGGATTTTATTTGTAAGTACACAATCAGCATTTGTAAGCGCGAACTACACGTGTTTGTTTGTGGGCATACATCCGAGAGCTTTTAATGAATATATCCTTGCAACTTAGATTTTTTTTTTTTTTTTACGAAATCCTGTGCGGGAGACTCCCTAGATTCTAAAGACTCTAGGGGTCTATGACACTTGTTGTAGTGCCGCAGAGGTGTACGAGCTTGGTCGTCGCTACAAAGCGCCAATACTCAAGCAAGACCCAGTTGCTGTAAGGCTGGATGGACCTTTGGTGACCGGTCATTGGTAAAGGTTTATGAATTTTTCAACCCAGCGAAGAGCACATTCGAAATATAAATGGTATATTTTTGTGCTCCGCCGGGATCCGAATCCACAACCTTCCATTTACGAGTCCGAAGTGTTGCCACTACGGATAGTTGCCACTATAGATATAGACTTAGTACCAAAATATTCAATTTTAACAAACATGCGTATTCAGATTGGTTAAAGTATATTGCCGCTGGTATGTTATTGTAGCGGATAAGTATATTGCCGCTGGTATGTTATTGTAGCGGATAAGTATATTGCCGCTGGTATGTTATTGTAGCGGATAAGTATATTGCCGCTGGTATGTTATTGTAGCGGATAAGTATATTGCCGCTGGTATGTTATTGTAGCGGATAAGTATATTGCCGCTGGTATGTTATTGTAGCGGATAAGTATATTGCCGCTGGTATGTTATTGTAGCGGATAAGTATATTGCCGCTGGTATGTTATTGTAGCGGATAAGTATATTGCCGCTGGTATGTTATTGTAGCGGATAAGGCGTCGCGTCGGCACTCGAATTTTCATTATTGAAACAAGCGCAAGTTTGAACCCCGGCTGCACCATGTCCTATAGGCAATAACTTTTAACCTGGTTCAGCAGATGTCATTAAACATATTTAATATTGAATTATTAAGTGATAATGTGTAAGCGAGAACTTACCGTGCCTGTTTGTGGGCATGCATTTAATATGAACTTGAAATGTTTATATATCTTTGCAACTTAGATTAGATAATATTAATCTGAACCTGTTTCTGGTCAGTCAAAATAGGTTGATGAAATGCATTTGCATATTTATATAAAAAAGTACCCTTAAATATATTTTTTCGTGTTAAAAACTGGTTTCAACGTTTCAATTTGGAATGCAGAAATTTAAAAAAGGCAGTAAAAACAACACACGTTAAACGACAGTTTGTATCAAAATGCACGTCGGAAATTAGGGCGTCATGACGTGTGCTGTATCAAAAGTCACTCTATTGATTTTTGAACAATAGTCTGATAAATATTTGAGATACTGGCCACCCCTAGCGGAATAATGTCTGTATACAAGTATTAAAAATGTTTTTTTTTAAATGCTGTTTTCGATCTTGAATTCGTAGAATGCAAAAAAATTACCTCTAAATAGTTGTATACAACATGTGGTCTGCGTTATTTTAAATACATAATATCTACACTGAAACCATCTTATTTTCTTCAATCATTGAGTAGCTCTAACGCATGATGTGAGGGGATATGCCGCTCAAAAATCTACCATAAAAAGTAAATAGCCAAGAGCCAGGGTTATTTCATTAAATTAACGAATGTGAGCTGAGTAAAGTATGTACGGTTGAAATGGCTTACCTGAGAGCAATGGCTGGAAAGACACTGAATGAAAGAGTTCGCAGTGATCAGGTGATAAACGAGTGTGAAAGAACAAAGAGAAAGAACGAGTGTGAAAGTACAAAGGCACGATTAGACATCTTGAAAGAATGGATATTTTCATACCAACCTACAAGTCAACTTTTAGTAATACCAACTATGCAAAAAAAAATCCAACATCTGCACCTTTTGCCTGTTAACAGTGAGGCGACACTCGGAGTGTCATTGTTCTCTTTCTAACTAACAAAGATTTGTGTCATTATAGGTTGAAACCAGAGATCATAGAATAAAAGAGATGGGATAACAAAAACGCAACTAAAAAAACGCAACTAAGCTACACATATAGTGTAACTTCTTGCCGCGTTATCCCCGAAGGGGTCGCATGTGGCGAGTTGAACCTATTTATTTTTACAGGTAAGGGGGCCGGCCTTACGCCAACCACTTCAGTTGAAGTGGAGGTTTCCCAGCTCCCGAGAGTGCTGGTATTCATTTCTTGTGAAGGCTGAGTAAGCCTTGCCAGTATTTTATTTTGGGGTTTGAAATAAACACCGAAACGGGAAATCATTTCTGACACCCTCGGTGGGATTCGAACCCGAGCTTTCGGCATGGAATGCAAGCACTCTACCACCTGAGCTATCGACCGGACTAAATATAATAATATCGACGAATATGTGGGCGTATTTAAAAAAAAAAACATTCCACATTCAGACGTGTCACGACGAAATGTCCACCGACAATATGTCCATCGACAAAATGTTCCCCCGGAAAAATATCCACCGACACAATGTCCACCCAAAAAATGTATTCGAATTCATAAAATATAGACATTTTTTTTGGTAGACATTACGTCGCGTGGACATTTTGTCAATGGACGTTGTGTCGTTGGACATTTTATCACATCTTGTCGTATAATCATACTCAGGGGATCACCAGAAACTCGCTGCACACAAAGCTCGCTAGAAGACGACGGAGGAATCGTTTCAGCCTCACGCAGTGTACGTAAGTTAGATGTGAAGCTTTAACGTATCCCTGTTGGAGAGCAGCGGGCTGTGTTCCCCACCGTCGCCCACACGCGAGAAGAGTGGCCAGAAATAGCCCGGCCCGAGGAAACCATCAACACACTGAATTATTATACAAATCCACGGAGGCTAGAATGAATAGCAGAGAGCAAGATTCGTGTTGAATTTCATTGTATATTTCGCCCATGTCTGCGATGGGCTTCTTCATGTAGAAACTCGTGACTGAGCTGCACATATCGCTTGCACCAAACTCCAATCAGGCAAAAATCAAAATTAAGTGTGATTTCTCCCATCAAATCAAAAATTTGGTTGCATATCCGTAAATCAGCTGATGTGCATAAATCCTGTAATTAATTAAATTACATCAAATTATTACCCACTTCCGAGAAATATTTAACCGAGGTCATTATCAGAATTAAGCAACCAAATTTGATGTGTCACTCAAATATTGATTGGAGGTTGGTGCAGCAGGCCCTAAAGGTCCATAATAATCAAGAATCTAATTTGCAAAGATAAATTATATTTTAGAATTATAATTATTAAAGGCAATCCCAAAAGCAGACACGTATAAGTGCGCGCTTACAGATGCCGTATGTAGACTTACAACATAAAAACCCAATCTCAAATGAACAAACACCCTGCAACTTTTGCCGACCTTTCCTGAAACAGAGGTGACATCATTGGCAAAGTGAATCATTTTTTTTACAGTATGGGTGGTCAGCCTCATACCAACCTATAAGTCAAGGAGTTGATTGAATATGATTATGAAAAAACTCGTAACTGCGCTGCACATTAGAGCAACTTATAAATGAGTTTTCCCCCAAGGAAATCGCATGCGGCACGTGGAATCAATTTATTTTTAAAGCTAAAAAAAGTAAGAGAAGAAGTTTCTCAGGTCCCGAGGGAGCTGGTTTTTATTTCTTATGAAGACTGAGTAAGCCTTGTCGCATATATACAAAATAAAGCAAACCTCACGTGAACCTCTTTCAATTCATTCATATCCATCACAATTTCTTCTTTTACACTCACTTTGAATATCCCATTCTCTCACAATTTCGCTACACACTATCAGTGCTATTCACAAAACATTTGATCCATAGCGGCTGATCTATAGGTCATCGTTTTTTAGTATGGAAAATTTACTGCAGGCTGCGGATGAGCCATGGCTTTATTCTTTGAGAATAACACAGTATATGTGTAAATTAGTCACGTTTTTGGCTTCAAAAAGCTTCATGTCTGCGTTCAAATATCCTCTTAGCAATATATATCCACCGACCAGAGAGTATAATATGGAAAGACTAAAATATTAAAGTACATATCGACGGTTAAAAGGCAGTAGGGCACAAGCGACATTTTGGTCAAAAATGAGTTATGAATGCTATCTATAATCTATAATCTAAAATCTAAGTTGCAAGGATATATTCATTCAAAGCTCTCAGATGTATGCCCACAAACAAACACGTGTAGTTCGCGCTTACAAATGCTGATTGTGTACTTACAAATAAACTCCAAACCTCAAATGAACATAAGCCCTGCAACTCTTGCCGACATTCCCTGAAACAGG
The DNA here is from genome assembly GCA_951799405.1 of Agapetus fuscipes. Lineage (NCBI taxonomy): Eukaryota > Metazoa > Arthropoda > Insecta > Trichoptera > Glossosomatidae > Agapetus > Agapetus fuscipes. The sequence goes on along the minus strand of OX637352.1, from coordinate 7,381,829 downwards.
GGTGACATTGGCAAAGTGAACCATTTTTAACAGTATGGGTGGTCAGCCTCATACCAACCTATAAGTCAAGGAATACGAGTAATAAATAACATTTAAGTATAAGAAAACAACAAAACCTTAAAAATAAATCTATACAAAAAAAGTAAAAAATGTCTTATGCAAAAAATGTAGCAAGCCAATGATCCTACTAGAAATTTTCCGCTCTTTTTAATGCGCTAACTCCCATAGCTCTACGATGATTTTTGTGTTGTTTATGCCCAAGCAAACATCTGCGTTTTCGAAGTATGGTTTTGGTGTAACCGACAAGATTTTGGCCTTTTTTGTCCTTAAGGCGCTTGTGACATAAAAAAAATTGTAAAACATCGTTAAACCACATTAACAGGAATGCCAATCAATGCCTTTATTTTTATTTATTTTAGAGCTGTTTTGATTTTAACGATATCTAAATCTACATAAGTTGCAAAGATATAAATCATTTGAGATTCGGAAGATAACTATATTAGTCGAAAACGTTAGTATTATTTAAAATATTTAAAATTTAATTTTTTAAATATATTATATATGTGTGAAATTAAAAACAGTGTTTTAAAAATTTAAAAGTGTTGTTTATTTAAATAACAATCCAAAAACATGAATTTTCACAGTGTTAATACACAAACCATAAAAAATACATTTGAGATTCATTTAAATGCATTCCCTGCACAAGCAGACACGTATAAGTTCGCGCTAACACATGCCGCATGTGGACCTACAGTATAAAAAACCCAATCTCAAATGAACATAAGCCCTGCTACTCTTGCCAACCTTCCCTGAAACAGGGGTGACATTGGCAAAGTGAACCTTTTTTTACAGCGTCATACCAACCTAAAAGTTAAAGAATAATATCATAGAATATAAAAAAAAGGTAAGGCATTTTTCTGCAATCCCAAACTATAAACTGCTCTCCTGAACAATTAAGTTTTTGTCGCTTATGCCCTACTGTCTTTTAGCCGTCGATATGTATGTATGCTAAGAGAAGCAGATTGGGAAGATTCCAGACGAGGGAACGGAGCAGTCGCGACGCGCACCGTAGCTAAGGATAATCTATCGCAAAACAAAAAAAAACATTAAAAAAATACCTTAAAAAATATTAACAAATCCGATGAGAAAGTGATTGAATTAACTGATATAAAAAAGATTGTGAGTTTTTCGTGTTTACAATATTTTAACAAAAGTGTGTCATAGCTGTATGAAAATGTTCAGTTATTTTGAAATCTTCCCTGCGCACTATGATAATTTCTCGTCGCCTTCGCAATAGTCTTGGCACAAGTTCCATGGACAACAAAAATTGTGACGTCACACGGCTGGGTTGCTGGAGAAAATCTGGCAAACTAAGAGTGTGTTGAATAAGAGTTTTAGGCTTACCGAATGGAATATCCAGAGTCATAATAAAAGGAGAGCCTGTATGAAGAAGGTTATGACTCTGGAGGAAATGAAAGAAGTGTGTAAGGACAGAAAAAAATGGCGGTTAATCTGTGATGTTGGCGGCTAGGATTTTTTAAATCAAAATTTGTTTTCTGTTAGTTTTTGATGTCCATACATATTATAATTTAGTAATTTTAAAAATGTAATTTGTCATGAATGTTCCTTGACTTATAGGTTGGTATGCGGCTGACCACCCATACTGTGAAAAAATGGTTCACTTTGCCAATGTCACCCCTGTCTCAGGGAAGGACGGCAAGAGTTGCAGGGCTTATGTTCATTTGAGATGGGTTCTTATAATGTAGGTCCACATGCGGCATGTGTTAGCGCGAAATTATACATGTCTGCTTGTGGGAATGCACTTGATATAAATCTTAAATGATATATATCCTTGCAGCTTAGATTAGATTAGATTAGAAGGCCGGCTGATGAATCTGGAGTGATGATTTCCGGGATCTGTTGCCGTGGTCTGTGGGAGCTGGAGCTTCCGGACGTTTCGCCCATTTCTACGATGGGCTTCTTCAGCGTGAAGTATGATGATGATGATGATCTTGATGAGAACTGTGACATCACAGTTCCCGCATACATACATTAGATTTTTGACGCGCTCATCTCCGACATACATTTTGGTACAAGCTCTCGTTTACATTGTGTGGTATTTAGTACCTTTTTTAATTTCCTAAATCCAAATTGCATTGTTTCAGCCAGTTACAGGGTTTTTCAGTGCCGTATTGAAGTAATTTACCGTATGCGTATAGAAGCGAACTAAATATTTTGTTTAGAATTTTATAGTCGAGCGGATTGCCGTTCGAATTCGCGTTATTGACATGAGCGCAAGTTCGAACCTCGCCTGCGCCGTGTCCTACCGACAATAACTTTCAACCTGGTTCAACAGATGTCATTGGGTAATTGTTAATTAATATATTTCATTGAAATGTTTAAAAATATGTATAAATATGACTCTGGAGGAAATGAAAGAAGTATGCAAGGATAGAAAGAAATGGCGGTTGATCTGTGATGTTGGCGGCTAGGGTTTGTTAAAGTGAAATTGGTTTTATGGTTTAGTTTTTTTGTCCATGTATATATTGTTATTTATTGATTTAAAAAAATGTAATTTGTCATGTATGTTCCTTGACTTATAGGTTGTTATGCGGCTGACCACCCATAATATAAAAAAATTGGTTCACTTTGCCAATGTCACCCCTGTTTCAGGGAAGGACGGCAAGAGTTGCAGGGCTTATGTTCATTTGAGATTGGGTTTTTATATTGTAGGTCCACATGCGGCATGTGTTAGCGCGAAATTATACATGTCTGCTTGTGGGAATGCATTTAATATAAATCTTAAATGATATATATCTTTGCAGCTTATATTAGATTAGAGATTAGATATGAATTGATAATGTAAATACCTGTTTCTCGCCAGGCAAAATAGGCTAGTTTATTGCATCCCTCTTCACAAAACTTTTTTTTTTTTTAAGAAACAGTACCGAGATTGCATTGCTGTGTATCAACTGATATAATCTAAGTTGCAAAGGTATATTAACATTTAAAATTTATATTAAATGCAAGCCCACAAACAGACTCGTGTAAGTTTTCACTTACAAATGCTGAATGTGTACTCACAAATTAAAATCCAAACCTCAAATGAACACAAGCCCAGCAACTTTTTCCGACCTTAACCGAAACAGTTGTGACATTGGCAAAATGAACCATTTTTTACGGTATGTGAGGTCAGCATCATATCAATCTATAAGTAAAGGAGAATAACTGCATTTTTTTTATGTAAAAATAACTTTGACTGCTGTTCCACAGATGCCACGACAGATCAATGGATTAATTTCATGAATAATTATAGCGGTTAGCTCAGTCATCGTAAATCTCTAGCAGGCCGGCCAACACGATCATTATAAAATGGAGATTTTGCGTCAGTCCCGGCAACACCCATACGCAAATAATTTTTGATCTTCATCCAATAAAAAAAAAATATATGGAAAAAATTACGAAATTATTAAATTCTTACTACCACGCAAGATTGCATCCATTTTCCGCAGACTTCCGAATGCTGTAAAATACAAAATAATTCCCCGATTATCCGGAATCTTGAATTTATTTATTTATTTATTAAGCATACTTCTTGTGATTCTGGATGAAATTAAAAAAAAGTGAAGGGTGCCAAATCGTAAAGTTTTATAGCTGTATTGTAGAGCCGAAAAATGGTGGTTGATTTGCAATGCTGGCGGCTAAAGCTATCAATTTAAAATGTTCATTTGAATTTTTGTTTGTATTCAATTTATATATATTTTTTCATTTTATGTCATGTTGGTAAAGGTATTGCATTATTTTTTTATTTTTCCCTTGACTAAAGGTTGAGATGAGGCTGACCACCAATAATGTAAAAAATGGTTCACTTTGACAATGTCACCCCTGTTTCAGGGAAGGTCGACAAAAGCTGCAGGGTTTATGTTCATTTAAGGTTTGGTTTTAATTTGTAAGTTTACATTCAGCATTTGTAAGCGCAAACTTACACGTGCCTGTTTGTGGGCATGCATTATCTTTACAAACTAGATTATAGATCATACACTTAAAGGTTTAGATGAGACTGACGACGCATATGCATAAAATGGTTAACTTTGTCAATGTTGCCCCTGCTTCAAGGAATTTTACCAGATTTTGAAATTTTTATGTTCATTTGATAGTAAGGTATTTTATTTTGCCAGTACACATGCAGCCATCTTAACTGTTAATATATTTATGCAACTTAGATTATAGATTGAAATATAGATGGGCAACAACCTGAGACTTCATCCAGCCAAGGAAAATTTGAAATGTACGATTTTTTTCCATTATTTAACCCTATAACGACGCAAATATTTCATTGGATTTTTTTTAATAGACTAACGTTAAATGGAAAAACATAGGTACGTACATAGTTTTCAATCACTGTTTTTTCCAGTTCTCCGTACAATTATTAGTTCATAAACCCACTTCGGGAACAAATGCTCTCATTCCTGTACACTGACGATATGTGGTTAGAGCATTGACATATCAATCAATGGGTTAGAGGCAAATACATACATATATATATAAATAGTTTATATTTGCCTTCCAAATAACACATTAGAAATGAACTATGTTATTCACAAAACATTTGTTCCACAGCTAATCCATGGACCATTGTTGGAATGTATGGTAAATTCACGTTAGGTGGCAGTTGAGCCATGGATTTGATGTGTGTGAATAACACCGTAAGAAATTTGAGCTCTAAGAATGACTCAAAATTAACCACAAATTTCAATTCAGTTTTTTTAAGGTTTAATGCATTATTTTACCATTATATTGCCTACTTACACAATGATATAATTACATTGCCTACCTTACACAATGATATGTTCCTGTATATAGGTATATAGGTAGGTACATACAAGAGATATATGCGCCTTGATAGGATGCTCATTGCTCACCCCAGACAATATGTATGTGTACCAACTTCAATACTACACATTTCTGCGTATCTCACTAATTTCAGCTATCTCACAGTTTCACCACACAATCTTGACAGCCAGACAAATTTCGCATTCACATGACATTTTTGTGTCGCCAAAAATCTTCAACACAAGTTTCTAGACACATTTATTATTTCTAAATCCCTAAAATACGCTGAATGTACATAATCTGACCGGTCCATAGCCTACTTAACGTTTCAGTCTCGCAATTTGAAGGTTATAAGTTGGTCCGTAGCTCAGTGGTAACACTGCGAATGGGAAGTTTGTGGGTTCGAATCCCGACGGAGCACAAAAAATATACCATTTATATTTTTAAACTCGCTCTTCGCTGGGTTGAACAATTCATAAACCTTTACCAATGACCGATCACCAAAGGTCCATCCAGCCTTACAGCAACTGGGTCTTGCTTGAGTATTAGCGCTTTGTAGCGACCACCAAGCTCGTACACCTCTGCGGCACTACAACAAGTGTCATAGACCCCTAGAGTCTCTAAAATCTAGGGAGTCTCCTGCACAGGATTTCTTAAAAAAATAAAAAAATAAATGGGTACGATTCTCATTCGTTGAATTTTCAAATATGCTCTTCGCTGAGTTGAAAAAATGAATCTGCCTTTGCCGAGGATCGTTTAAGACTTTAAGTACCAAAATTCCATCCTTACCGAAGGTGGGTTTGGTTGAGATTGGCACTTTTTTCAACGATAAAGCTCGCAGAGTTGTGAGTGATTCTCTCGAAAACAGCGCTCATATAACCTATTATAATCGCATTTAATTTAATTTTTAAAACAACTTTACTTTGGGACATTCAACTTTCCAAAGGTGATAGTTGTAATGTTTTTTCTTGATTCGAAGCTCTGCGGAAAACTAATAAATAATGTTGGTTTGCGGGCAATGTGGCAAAGGGAAGAAACGCCAAGTTCTCATATTTTTTACTACAAAGGGGTGAATTAGAGTCGTTCTACAAGTTGCCCTTGTGAGGAGGAGGATTAACTCTGATAGTACCGATACGATAAACTGAGAATTTCCTCGATGTTTGAAGAACTAAAGATAGGACTGTAGGAATCAGATAAATAATCAATTAAATAAAATTGAATGCTTGAAAATGCAACTCAAATCGATTTTTTCATAACAAAATTATACAATTTAGTAAACATTACAAAATCTACCATCTTGTACAAGTCAAAACGGAGCATGATTTAACACTTTTTTATTACAGTTTTCCCAGCCGTCGTAAATTTTGTTTTAATTATTATTTCGTCTGTGTGCGCATGTAGATACCTACCCAAGTTGCAGATCTTCCGTTTCCAAAACAAACGCAAAATTACCTATATTCTACCGTCCAAGCGCGCTGGAGTTTGGCCAACAGCGACTCTGAATTATTGTTATTATACTATTTTAAGCTTCATTATGTGAGAAATTCAACGCAATTTGACAGATGAAAGTTTTTGTGATATTTTAACATTGACGTGTCATTAAAAATGTTACTTAGGGCGTAAGTCTTACACGGAAGTTCTTTAAGGTACTTTGTGAAAATGTACAATATGAGCAATGAATCTCTGTCGGTATACCCTCGAATACGCTCTCGCCTTTTACACATCAACTCAATGACATTTATTGATTTCAAATGTTTGATTGATGCTTAAGGTTATACGAGAGTTTAAGAAGATTATTAATATCGGGACTAAAGAACCTCTTTAATTGTTTTATGAAACTAAAATCGTAATTTTATGTCAAATAACTTTGACTCATCATGATTAGATGGCGTTACTCCCCAGCGTTTTAGTTTTTATAAACTTTTGGAAAAACGCTATGGTTGTGTAAACGCTTTTAGAATTCACCGGTAGGGCTTAGAAACTTTTCTTAGCCATTTTGTGTTTCTTTTTTATAATACATCAAAAAAATCCTGACTTTAATTAAAAGCAATAAGTTGTACATTTTTAAAATAAAAGTATTTACTTTATTTCGAAATAAATTAATTTATTATTTGTTACACATTTCATTTTTCACAAAATTGTATAGAAAGTAACACAACGCTCCATGAGAGCGTTTTACTTTTTATATAATTAATTGTGAATCTTCAGATAAAAGATTCAGCACACATAATAGTGTTGTATGAGTGTTGTACACAAACTTTAACAATTTATTGCATCTTGAATACAAACACGGATTTGTGTGCAGAGCATTATTTTTATTTACCAGTGCGACGTTCTGCTGTTCTGCCCTGCTTACCAAAAAGGAAGTATCTGCAAAATATTTGTTTTGAGATAATCTACTTCAAACTTGAGTTTGTTGGGCTAACTTATTTAAATTTAAAGATTTCAGTTTCAATTTTTTACCATGGTTTTTGTGAGTGACCTTTTACGTATAACTATTAAAAAATATGAAAATAAATTAAAAATTCATAAAATTATAACACTTACTGCTTTTTGGTTATAAGAAAAACTAAGCATAAAAGCAGTAAGTGACAGATACTACTTTTTTTCTTAGCAAATGTACAATTAAAGAGGCAGTAAGTGCTTTATTTCTGCTTAAAGTGATTTTTATAGCAATGAAACAAAGCAGGTTAACTTAAATAATTTACGTATCTAATCTAAGCTGCAGAGATTTATATCAATTCTAATCTAATCTAATGTAAGTTGCAAAGATATGTTACATTGGAGATTCACATTACATGCATTCTCACAACCAGACACGTACAAGTTTGCGCTTGCACATGCCTCATGTGAACCTACAACATAAAAACCAAATCTCAAATGGACATACACCCTGCAACTCTTGCCGTCCTTCCCTGAGACAGGGGTGATATTGGCAAATTGAACCATTTTTACAGCATGGGTGGTCAGCCGCATACCAACCTATAAGTCAAGGAACATACACGACAATTTAAATCAATAAATAATCATTTCTATGGACATCAAAACTAAAACAAATTCCAATTTTATAAACCCAAGCCGCCAACATTACAGATCAACCGCCATTTCTATATTTCCTTACATACTTCTTTCATTTCCTCCAGTCTTTGGTAAAGGTTTATGAATTTTTCATCTCAGCGAAGAGCAAATTTGAAAATATAAATGGTATATTTTATGTGCTCCGCCGGGATTCTAACCCACGCCCTTCCATTCTTGCCACATATACTTTCTTCGTCAGTCTTTCCTCATTCATTCTCTCCATATGCTCAAACCATCGAGTATGTAGTAGTTATGTAATATTATATAGAAAGAAGTACTTAAGCAAAATATTTTTTTTTTTGAGATACGAGGTTTTGAAAGTAAGGCGACGATATTCTGACACCGCGAAATAATTTATGTTTTGCCAATGAATCTTTCTAGTGGAATACCTGTATATATACGTATTTTACTAAACCACAGCCACTCGTGCATTTCCGTCGATATACGAAGATATACGAGTATACCCGAAGTGTAAAATTCTCGTAACTATAGGAAATAGACCGCATGCGAAAAATGTATCGAATCTTAAACAGCATCTCGAGCTGGCGTTTTGGTTTTCATGCATTTTTGTACCTGTTTGGTCCAGTTTTAACGTAAACGCTTGAACTCCGTTACACCTAAATTTCGGACTCATAATTTTTTGGTCAAAAACGGAGGAGATATTATATTTAAAGCCAGTTCACGAATCCGCCACAGTTTATCCGTGGCGCCAAAGACTGGATCATTTTTTGTATGAAAATCTTTCTTTTTCCATTATTAATTATAAATTAGAGGAGAAAAAATAAAACAAGTAATGCATTGAAAACATAAAAAATATCACTTCAAATCCTAAAAGGAAAATAAACCATTAAAAGACGAACTTAGCTACAATATCTTATGCAAAATTTGGGTACTTTTTAAATAATCATAAAAAATCAATGAAAAGTAAAAAAAAACAACTAACAAGTAGAAAAAATAAAACTAATCAAAATGAATGTTTTGAAATAAAAAAAAGTTAGGATTTATTCATAAGAACAGTGGAAATCTCCATTTAAGGTATCTCCGTAAATAAAATTATTTTGAATTGGTATTTTATGGAAAAAAATACCTTATTTTATGTGTTAATTTAAACTGGAGAAAAAATACTACCTAACCATTCAAAATATGGGTTATTTCGGTCATCAAAGTTGGGCGCGCTGACCTCTCAATCACCCTTAAGGGTGATTGAGAGGTCAGCGCGCCCAACTTTGATGACCAAAATAGCCCGTATATTGAATGGTAAGGTAGTATTTTCTTTCCAGATTAAATTAACACATAAAATTAGGTATTTTTTTCCATAAAGTACCAATTCAAAATAATTTTATTTACGGAGATACCTTAAATGGAGATTTCCACTGTTGTTATGAATAAATCCTAACTTTTTTTTATTTCAAAACATTCATTTCGATTAGTTTTATTTTTTCTAGATGAAAATTATTTTTTTAAACTTTTCATTGGTTTTTTATAATTATTTAAAAAGTACCCAAATTTTGCATACGATCGTGTAGCTAAAATTGCATTTTAATGGTATATTTTCTTTTTAGGATTTGAAGTGATATTTTTTATGTGTTTAATGTAATTCTTATTTTATTTTTCCTCTTCCAATTTATATTTAATAATGGAAAAATAATGATTTCCATACTAAACGCGATCCACCCTAGTGCGCCATTGTGTCGTTTTTTTGAACTATTCAAACAATTATATTTCCGAGAGACAAAAATCATGACAATTTTCGGTGTTCATATTTCCCCAGAAGCAAATATTTTTTTACGTTGTAACTTGGAGTTATCGTTTTATAAAAATGCATCAAAATAAAGACGGCCACACGGCGCTGCTTAAAATCGTTTTTTATTTTTGTTTTCTCCGTGTTTGAGTTTAAACGTCAAATGTTATACTCGAGGCATGTACGTATTTTTGCGTACGGAAGAATGAACGTAAAAAAATCATTTTTTATACTCAACCACAGAGTTTTATTATAATATATAGAAATTGAGACGCTCGTGAGAGGTGCTGCTTTACATCCTGATACATTATTTGTATGCGCAACGGCTCAGTTAAAACGTTGACTTTCATACTTGGAGCTTAAATTCGCCCGCCGACTTCCAATGGTCCAAAGTGTCCAGAGGTTACAAACATTGTTTGTAAATTGTAAATTATTAAGATTTTTTTTATCAAGATCGTTTATTTCTGAAATGTAATTTGTTGTGTACATTTCTTGACTTATAGGTTGGTATGCGGCTGACCACCCATGCTGTAGAAATTGGTTCTGCGTGTAAAACGTGTCTGCTTCTGAAAATGCATGTAATGTAAAACCCCAATGTGGCATATCTTTGCAACTTAGATTAGATTAGAACGTAATTTATTACATGCATACTAGGTTGGTATGCGACTGACCACCCATACTGTAAAAAATGGTTCACTTTGCCAATGTCACCCCTGCTTCAGGGAAGGTCGGCAAGAGTTGCAGGGCTTATGTTCATTTGAGATTGGGTTTTTTTATATTGTAGGTCCACATGCGGCATGTGTAAGCGCGAAATTATTGTCTGCTTGTGGGAATGCCTTTAATATGAATCTCAAATGATGCATATCTTTGCAGCTTAGATTTAGATTAGATTTTAGATACCTTGACTTATAGGTTGGTATGAGGCAGACCACACATTCTGTAAAAAATGGTTCACTTTGCCAATGTCACCCCTGCTTCAGGGAAGGTCGGAAAGAGTTACAGGGCTTATGTTCATTTGAGATTGGGGTTTTTATATTGTAGGTCCACATGCGGCATGTGTAAGCGCGAAATTATGCATGTCTGCTTGTGGGAATGCCTTTAATATGAATCTCAAATGATGCATATCTTTGCAGCTTAGATTTAGATTAGATTATAGATACCTTGACTTATAGGTTGGTATGATGCAGACCACACATACTGTAAAAAATGGTTCACTTTGCCAATGTCACCCCTGCTTCAGGGAAGGTCGGAAAGAGTTACAGGGCTTATGTTCATTTGAGATTGGGGTTTTTATATTGTAGGTCCACATGCGGCATGTGTAAGCGCGAAATTATGCATGTCTGCTTGTGGGAATGCATTTGATATGAATCTCAAATGATACATATCTTTGCAGCTTAGATTTAGATTAGATTTTAGAGTAATAAATCGACATCCGTATCCATAACTGAAACTATCGGATACTCGAAACTAAAAAAAAACTCTTATCCGTATCCAAAACAGATTGAAAAAAGGTAATGAAAATGTCGTCTGTAACATCGTTTCAATATTTTTTTGGGTTTTTCAGTTAATACGGAGCTTTAATAATAATCACGTATTCTTGTGTGATTGATTAAAAAACTTAATGATAGCCTAGAAATAATGCCATACAATCAATGTTCTTATTTGTAGGTATTTCATTTTCAAAATCTCTTAAAAATCTAATATCCGTGACCGAAACATTCCAAAACTAGCGGATATCCGAAATAATATCATTTAACTGTACGAAATTATGTGCTGGATAATCAAAATGATAAACAAAACAAAAAAATATTTCATGGTAAATGTTTTCTCTCTTCGGTAATATTGAATTTTGAAACGGTTGTCGACCTCTAGAACATTAACATTATGGTGAAAAAAACTATATACATGTGTGTGTGTGTTGGCGAGCGATATTTTGTTGATGTATTAATAAAGTATTGACAACATTCTCTGGAAAGTTATGCGAAACCTTTTTTAATTTTTAAAATTTATTAAATTTTGGCTATTAAGACGAAAATTAAAGTTTAAAAGTACATATGTACTTAATCTTCAATCAGAAATAGTGCCTCTTGGAGACATTGTCTATAATGCTAACGTAACGTCGGTAATAATGGGTGAGTATAACTAGAGATGTTGTGAATATTAATTGTAATCGTAATTTAAACATTCAAGTATCCGAAATAAAAATAAAAACATGTTCGGAACCGAAACCGATACAAAAGATTCGGATAATTTCGGATAGGGGTGTAGACGGAGTCTAAATCCAACATGTTATTATACTGTAACTGTAACTCTGTCAACATTCTGCTAGGGGTTGTCAGAGCCTCTGCAGATTTGCTTCCATCTTTCCCTATCCGTGAATGCCTCTTTCAATTCATTCGTATCCATCAACGTTTTCATAGGTTTCCTTCTTTTGCATTCACTTGTACGTCGCATTCTTTCAATATTTTTTTGCAACTTAGATTAAACATTATAGACTTACGTGACTGATGATCTGTAATAATAATAATCTATAATCTAAATTGCAAGGATATATTCATTTAAAGCTCTCAAATGTATGCCCGCAAACAAGCACATGTAGTTCGCGCTTACAAATGCTGAATGTGAACTTACAAATGAAAAACCTCAAATGAATAAAAGCCCTACAACTTTAGGCGACCTTTCCTGACACAGGGGTGACATTGGCAAAGTGAATTGGCAAAGTTTTGCGCTTGATAACCACAATGTATAATCTATGTTGAAAAGGTATGTTAACATTTAAGATTCATTTAAAGCGCATTCTCACAAGCATACACGCTTGTAAGATCGCATTTACAAATGCTGCATGTGTATTTACAAATTGAAACCAAAACCGACAATCAACCAATCTATTAGTCAAGGATCTGGTATATTAACTGGTTTTATACAAGGATAAATGGTATATTTTGTGTGCTCCGCTAGGATTCGGATCCACAACCTTCCATTCAGAGTCCGAAGTGTTACCACTACACTACGGACTGATAAGATATAAAAGAAGAAAAAAAATGATAAATAAAATGAAAATATTTTTTATGGCCAAACTTGTTTTAATACACTGGTTTGCTATCACTAGGACCTACACTTTGAAAATATAAAAAAAATACGTATGTGTGAGATAGACGAAACAGTACTTTTACACGCCTTTGTTAAAACGACATAACATGCTCTGGTCACACTTCCTCCGTGTGGATTAAAGATGCAAAAAAAGTTAAATAATTCTAACATAGAATAATACTTGTGTCAAATCATTTCTTTTTGCAATTTTTGATGCATAACTTACGGAATGAGCCATGCGGTCGTAAATACTCAACAATAGCGTTTAAACACAAGTTTATAAAAACTAAAACGCTCGCTAAGAGTGTCAAGATAATTAACATTATTTTTTTATGAAACGTAATGCTTGAGTAAGAACATTAAGTTATATACTTCAGCAACGACATCTGGCCATGATCAGTCAAAGTTATTTGACATAAAATTACGATTTTAGTTTCATAAAACAATTAAAGAGGTTCTTTAGTCCCGATATTAATAATCTTCTTAAGCTCTCGTATAACCTTAAGGGTGATTGAGAGGTCAGCGCGCCCAACTTTGATGACCAAAATAGCCCGTATATTGAATGGTAAGTTAGTATTTTCTTTCCAGATTAAATTAACACATAAAATTAGGTATTTTTTTTCATAAAGTACCAATTCAAAATAATTTTATTTACGGAGATACCTTAAATGGAGATTTCCACTGTTGTTATGAATAAATCCTAACTTTTTTTTATTTCAAAACATTCATTTCGATTAGTTTTATTTTTTCTAGATGAAAATTATTTTTTTAAACTTTTCATTGGTTTTTTATAATTATTTAAAAAGTACCCAAATTTTGCATACGATCGTGTAGCTAAAATTGCATTTTAATGGTATATTTTCTTTTTAGGATTTGAAGTGATATTTTTTATGTGTTTAATGTAATTCTTATTTTATTTTTCCTCTTCCAATTTATATTTAATAATGGAAAAATAATGATTTTCATACTAAACGCGATCCACCCTAGTGCGCCATTGTGTCGTTTTTTTGAACTATTCAAACAATTATATTTCCGAGAGACAAAAATCATGACAATTTTCGTTGTTCATATTTCCCCAGAAGCAAATATTTTTTTACGTTGTAACTTGGAGTTATCGTTTTATAAAAATGCATCAAAATTAAGACGGCCACACGGCGCTGTTTAAAATCGTTTTTTATTTTTGTTTTCTCCGTGTTTGAGTTTTAACGTCAAATGTTATACTCGAGGCATGTACGTATTTTTGCGTACGGAAGAATGAACGTAAAAAAATCATTTTTTATACTCAACCACAGAGTTTTATTATAATATATAGAAATTGAGACGCTCGTGAGAGGTGCTGCTTTACATCCTGATACATTATTTGTATGCGCAACGGCTCAGTTAAAACGTTGACTTTCATACTTGGAGCTTAAATTCGCCCGCCGGCTTCCAATGGTCCAAAGTGTTCCAGAAGTTACAAACATTGTTTGTAAATTGTAAATTATTAAGATTTTTTTTATCAAGATCGTTTATTTCTGAAATGTAATTTGTTGTGTACATTTCTTGACTTATAGGTTGGTATGCGGCTGACCACCCATGCTGTAGAAATTGGTTCTGCGTTTAAAACGTGTCTGCTTCTGAAAATGCATGTAATGTAAAACCCCAATGTGGCATATCTTTGCAACTTAGATTAGATTAGAACGTAATTAATTACATGCATACTACGTTGGTATGCGACTGACCACCCATACTGTAAAAAATGGTTCACTTTGCCAATGTCACCCCTGCTTCAGGGAAGGTCGGCAAGAGTTGCAGGGCTTATGTTCATTTGAGATTGGGTTTTTTTATATTGTAGGTCCACATGCGGCATGTGTAAGCGCGAAATTATGCATGTCTGCTTGTGGGAATGCCTTTAATATGAATCTCAAATGATACATATCTTTGCAGCTTAGATTTAGATTAGATTTTAGAGTAATAAATGGACATCCGTATCCATAACTGAAACTATCGGATACTCGAAACTTTAAAAAAAACTCTTATCCGTATCCAAAACAGATTGAAAAATGTAATGAAAATGTCGTCTGTAACATCGTTTCAATAATTTTTTTTGCATTTTTCAGTTAATACGGAGCTTTAATAATAATCACGTATTCTTGTGTGATTGATTAAAAAACTTAATGATAGCCTAGAAATAATGCCATACAATCAATGTTCTTATTTGTAGGTATTTCATTTTCAAAATCTCTTAAAAATCTAATATCCGTGACCGAAACATTCCAAAACTAGCGGATATCCGAAATAATATCATTTAACTGTACGAAATTATGTGCTGGATAATCAAAATGATAAACAAAACAAAAAAATATTTCATGGTAAATGTTTTCTCTCTTCGGTAATATTGAATTTTGAAACGGTTGTCGACCTCTAGAACATTAACATTATGGTGAAAAAAACTATATACATGTGTGTGTGTGTTGGCGAGCGATATTTTGTTGATGTATTAATAAAGTATTGACAACATTCTCTGGAAAGTTATGCGAAACCTTTTTTAATTTTTAAAATTTATTAAATTTTGGCTATTAAGACGAAAATTAAAGTTAAAAAGTACATATTGTTACGTTTTTCCTTAGGGTTCTTTTAATTAAAACACAAGTTTAACACAAGTTAGCCATACAGTTTATTTACACAGACTTTGGGGGGACAGACAGGGGGGGGGTGCTTTCCTCTTGGCGGCCGGCATGGGCGCCTTTCCTTGGCTGGGGGCACCGCTTTGCGTCCCCGGGCGGCCACCGCTCCTAGGCCCCGCTTGCTCGCCGGCGTCAAAGGATCAGAATCCTTGGTCGTCGGAGCCGCTCTCCTGCTCGGAAGCGAAGTTCTCACTCTCGCTCTCGTCCTCTGACTCGCTGAGTGGCTTCCTGCCGCGCCATGCTTGGGTCGTCCCTTCTGCTTGCTCTGCTTGGCTGAGCCCCTGCGGGCGGGGGCGCGGCGCCTGCGGGAGGGAGCGCCCCCTTCCCCCACTGACGGGTCAAAGTCAGAGTCCGCCTCCTGTCCGGAGCCACTCGGGTTGTACGAGCCATCTGAATCCCCTAAATCATCCCTGCTGACTTTGGGTCCCCGCACTTTGGTTTCCGGATCTGTTTCATACTCCTCGTTAGAGTAACCTCTCTTGACAATAGCAGCAGCGGACCTTCTGGGCCTGCCTCCCGTGGCCTCGCCGCGGTCAGTCACCGGCCTCTCCTTCATCAGCCCCCTGGCGTGCGAGGAGGCCTGCTTTGGCAGCAGCAGGAAGCCCACCACCCTGCTGGCCAGCTCCGTGGGCGCGCCCCTCTTGTCCAAGCCCAGCTTCTCGCACAGCGTCCGCAGCTGCTTGGGCTCCAGCTTCTGCACCTCCTCCAGCTTGGCCTTGTGCTCAGGCGTGTCCTTCTCAAACTCGTAGCCCTTGAACTTCTTTTTGTTGCGCTTGATGAGGTTCGTGCGGCACAATTGATTGTACAGGAACTTGAGGTCCTCCATCTTGAACCTGGAGATGGCCACCTTCACGTCGGGGATGTGGTCGATGGGGATGCCCCGGCCCGCGGGCACGGGCACCGGCGGCTCCACGGCCTTCTTCTTCTTGGGAGCCTCCTCCACGGCCTCCTGCGCCTTCTTCTTGGGCGCGGGCTTCTTCTTCACACTGTTGGCCTTCTTGGCCTTGCCCTTCTTGTCCTTGGCGTCCTCATCCTCCTCCTTGGCGTCCGTCTCCTCCTTCGCATCCTTGTCAGCCTTCACCTCGGCCGAGTCACTCTTGCCGTTTTCAGCCGACTTGACATCATCTTTGTCATCTTTGCTGTCAGCTGAGTCCTCAGCCTTGAGCTGGCCGTTGTTTTTGGCCTTCAGGTCTCCCTTCCCCAACTTCTGAGATGACTCATCCTCAGTTGACATATCGGCCGACTTTTTTTTTTATTCATTAGTTTTTATTATGTTGTCCAGATATATTTTTCAATACTCTCAAGCACAGTTTTTACTTGGTACTTGGTTTTAAACTTCACACCGGACACCACTGTTACGTTTTTCCTTAGGGTTCTTTTAATTAAAACACAAGTTTAACACAAGTTAGCCATACAGTTTATTTACACAGACTTTCTTACAATAGATTTATTTTTAACAGACTTATTCTAACAGATTTATTTTAACACACTTATTTATTTCGTACAGATTACATTTATTTTACACCATATTGGTCGCCCTAGTAACTAGATATTCCACTGTGTGAGTGCTTCGAAAGACTGACTCGCTTCAGCCCATTGTCGCCCTTCTTATAGCGGAACCTAGGGGCCATTCCAGCCTGCCCTAGAAACTTCCACTACCACAGTTGTATAGACGATTCTGGACATATTTATTTCATGAAGAGTCCATTTCCTACCTACATACACACCTTACAATTACAATCGTCTGGGCCAGAACATTCTCTCAAAACACACGTACACCAATAAACATCTACCAGTGTATTTCGTTACAATATGTACTTAATCTTCAATCAGAAATAGTGCCTCTTGGAGACATTGTCTATAATGCTAACGTAACGTCGGTAATAATGTGTGAGTATAACTAGAGATGTTGTGGATATTAATTGTAATCGTAATTTAAACATTCAAGTATCCGAAATAAAAATAAAAACATGTTCGGAACCGAAACCGATACAAAAGATTCGGATAATTTCGGATAGGGGTGTAGACGGAGTCTAAATCCAACATGTTATTATACTGTAACTGTAACTCTGTCAACATTCTGCTAGGGGTTGTCAGAGCCTCTGCAGATTTGCTTCCATCTTTCCCTATCCGTGAATGCCTCTTTCAATTCATTCGTATCCATCAACGTTTTCATAGGTTTCCTTCTTTTGCATTCACTTGTACGTCGCATTCTTTCAATATTTTTTTGCAACTTAGATTAAACATTATAGACTTACGTGACTGATGATCTGTAATAATAATAATCTATAATCTAAATTGCAAGGATATATTCATTTAAAGCTCTCAAATGTATGCCCGCAAACAAGCACATGTAGTTCGCGCTTACAAATGCTGAATGTGAACTTACAAATGAAAAACCTCAAATGAATAAAAGCCCTACAACTTTAGGCGACGTTTCCTGACACAGGGGTGACATTGGCAAAGTGAATTGGCAAAGTTTTGCGCTTGATAACCACAATGTATAATCTATGTTGAAAAGGTATGTTAACATTTAAGATTCATTTAAAGCGCATTCTCACAAGCATACACGCTTGTAAGATCGCATTTACAAATGCTGCATGTGTATTTACAAATTGAAACCAAAACCGACAATCAACCAATCTATTAGTCAAGGATCTGGTATATTAACTGGTTATATACAAGGATAAATGGTATATTTTGTGTGCTCCGCTAGGATTCGAATCCACAACCTTCCATTCAGAGTCCGAAGTGTTACCACTACACTACGGACTGATAAGATATAAAAGAAGATAAAAAATGATAAATAAAATGAAAAAAAAAATTATGGCCAAACTTGTTTTAATACACTGGTTTGCTATCACTAGGACCTACACTTTGAAAATATAAAAAAAATACGTATGTGTGAGATAGACGAAACAATACTTTTACACGCCTTTTTTAAAACGACATAACATGCTCTGGTCACACTTCCTCCGTGTGGATTAAAGATGCAAAAAAAGTTAAATAATTCTAACATAGAATAATACTTGTGTCAAATCATTTCTTTTTGCAATTTTTGATGCATAACTTACGGAATGAGCCATGCGGTCGTAAATACTCAACAATAGCGTTTAAACACAAGTTTATAAAAACTAAAACGCTCGCTAAGAGTGTCAAGATAATTTACATTATTTTTTTATGAAACGTAATGCTTGAGTAAGAACATTAAGTTATATACTTCAGCAACGACATCTGGCCATGATCAGTCAAAGTTATTTGACATAAAATTACGATTTTAGTTTCATAAAACAATTAAAGAGGTTCTTTAGTCCCGATATTAATAATCTTCTTAAGCTCTCGTATAACCTTAAGAATATTGATAGTACTAGTGCTTAATACAAGAAAAAATTAAACTCTGTGTTTTTTTAAGTTTTTATAATTTCTTATGAAAAAAAATATAACCGGAAGTGTCCTTTTTTCTTCACAGAGTGTAAAAGTGTGTCAGCAATAGTGAATGTAAAAGTGCAAAAACTGCTTAAGTGAGAAAACGGAAGAGTATTAAAGCAGACTAGGTACATTCCAGTAAGTATAAATAATTTATAGTTTTATTTTTTTATTTTGTTACTACATGAAAAATAATTATTAAATGGATTGAAAATGTTTGGACTTTTAAGGGTTAAAATTCCATGAAACGTCAAATTCAAATTTGGAACAATAATGTAAACTTTGATCAATGTTGCCATCGCATGGATTTTTTTTATAGCTGTTCTATATTTTAAATAATTCCTTCATAATATTTACCTACCGTGTCACTGAAAAACATGAAAATTCATCATTTTTACATTTTAACTATTCAATTGTACGTGGATTTTAGTTTTGGTACATGTAATTAATGACTATGCGACCATTCTCAAGGCTTGACTGAAATCCGGTCAAGTTTGAGGCGAAAACTGGGCCAGGCGTTGGAAATAGACATTTTCTATTAGATGGTGGCCAATATTATGTCCCTCTCTTTAATCTAAGTTGCAAGGATATATTCATTTAAAGCTCTCAGATGTATGCCCACAAACAAACACGTGTAGTTCGCGCTTACAAATGCTGATTGTGTACTTACAAATAAAATCCAAACTCAAATGAACATAAGCCCTGCAACTCCTGCCGACATTCCCTGAAACAGGGGTGACATTGGCAAACTCTCGTTCCACAAAAACGAATATTTATCCCAAACTGAAATTTTCATTTAAATAGTACCTACCAGTTTTTTGTATTCCTGCTGAAAATCATATTTTTTGACATCCATTTTTAATGGGATTTCAATTCAAGTCTATTGTACACGGTAGCCGTATTGAATATTAAGATTTTTTCCTTAAATATTGTGTTTTGTATTCTCAAAGTCATTTTATGTACATTCTTAAACATTCCATTTAAGCACATTTCACGCAAAAGCTGCCAAAAATGCAAAATCTTTCTTTATCCGCGATTCAGATATTATAAAGAAAGAAAGCTTTGTGTGGATCCTGCACGTCTTACAATGAATTAAGATGATATTGAAAGGAGGGCGCTGTTGCGCCTTTACAGCCTTCTAAATCTAAATCTTAGTTGCAAAGATATGCATCATTTGAGATTCATATTAAATGCATTCCCACAAGCAGACACGCATAATTTTGCGCTCACACATGCCGCATGTGGACCTACAGTATAAAAAACCCAATCTCAAATGAACATAAGCCCTGCAACTCTTGCCGACCTTCATTGAAACAGGGGTGACATTGGCAAAGTGAACCATTTTTACAGTATGGGTGGTCAGCCTCATACCAACCTATAAGTCAAGGAATAAACTTCAAACTGCTATAATCAATTTAATTTTTTTTTTTTTCTTTTTTCAACAAAATATTTCTCAAAAGTGACGTTTTACAAGATGGCGATGCTAGTTCCGATTCTCACCACGTTCAGTTAAAGCTTTGAGTTATATTATGTAATGTAAATGAGTAGAAACTAGCTTAGGGCATTGATATATACTTTGGAACACAGTTGTCCCCAGTCCTGTCAAAAAAAAAAAACAATTTAAAAATAATGTTCTTACATGTGAAATCCTGTACCTATGTTCTTGCTTTTTCTCATTATGTTTTTCGACACTCAATAACTGCACATGCCATAATGTCTTAAAATAATGCCTTTTACGTTTAAGAAATTACAAAATATCCGATCAAAAGATTTATAACGCGTGCGCACAATGTTCGCGCAGGAATTAATAGGATAGCTGCCAACATTCTGGATATATTTCTTAATTTCATCCAACTTTTTTTTATACGACTAAATGACACAGTGAAAATCTTTGTTCTTGTTCTTTCTAATGACCATTTTCGTAAGTAAGTTGAAACAGACATATAATGTTTATTTTCGTTCAAATAATTTCTAGTCCACAGATATTATAAGTCAATGGTTTAAGCCGTGTAGGTCCATATCAGCGCCCCTGTGTTGAGGGTCCTTCTGACACATAACTGCGAGACGAGGACGAGACATAACTACGACGTGGGTTTGAGCTTTTCCCTGTACACACATGCAGCGTTGTCGCTGTGTGAGTACACGCGAGTCGTCGGTCACGTTTAATTATAATCTATAATTAAAATGGCGAAATGACTTGTCAAAACATAAATAATTAATAACGAATGCATTGGGTCGAGTTCCAAATTTATCACACACTCATAAACTAACTGCTCCATAGTGCTTGCATACGGCAAGTAAAATCATTTATTGTATTTATTTGACTTATAGGTTGGTATGAGGCTGACCACCAATACTGTAAAAATGGTTCACTTTGCCAATGTCACCCCTGTTTCAGGGAAGGTCGGCAAAAGTTGTGGGGTTTATGTTCATTTTAAGTTTGGATTTTATTTGTAAGTACACATTCAGCATTTGTAAGCGCGAACTACACGTGTTTGTTTGTGGGCATGCATTTGATATGAGCTTTAAATTTTAATATATCTTTGCAACTTAAATTATAGATTATAGTAAAGAAATAAGAAACCAATAAAAGTTCGCGCTTACACACACCTCATGTGTACTTACAAAATAAAAACTCAAATCTCAAATGAATATTAGCCCTGCAACTTTTGTCGGCCTTCCCTGAAACAATGATGACATTGACAAAGTGAACCATTTTTACAGCAAAGGATCTTAACCTCATACCAATCTATAAGTCAAGGAGATATAATGTAGCATTCGATGTTGAATTCGTTAAAACATTAATAATTGACCATTTTTTATAGCGCCGTTCAGTGGCATATAAGCCACCCCAAAGGCGCTGTATTTACATGATAAAATTTGTATCTAACACCGATTCTGTTCTATTTTTGCAACGTCATTGACTTTTCTTTGGGTAGGTAAATAAAAATATTTTTTAAACGAATTCAATTTATAAACAGGCAACACTCTGTGAGGGCTGCCAACTATCACAGACCCGCGACGGGTTTTCGGTTGGTACATAAACTCACACAATATAACAGCTAATTTCATCCAATTATTATTTTATAGGGGAAGGGTGATAATGCCTGTTGTTATGGATAGAAATAAGTGTTTTGGTGTCAGGTGAACAATTTTAAAGGGGGCAATATGGGCAAAAATCAATAAAAAATTCTGACCAATCACGCTATACACGTATAACGGTGTATGAAATATTAATCCATTTTCCAAATATATTTTTTGGAAGTGAGGCAAATATTTGAAAAGGGTGAGAAAATGATTTCCAGTGCTTTCATAGATTTTTCTCATTTTTTAAATAAAACTGAGACGACCGCCTTTGAATTAAACCGGTCGTACATTAGTAAATTTTACTCGCCCCGTAACCATATACAATTTGTTTTTGATTTTAAATTATTAATATTTATAAAAATGAAAGGTTACAAAGTGAACGCCTCATCAATTAATGATAAGAAAATTTGTACCATCTAGATTTTTGGCAGATACTTCGTGAAAACGCATTTGTATAAATTCAATACAAAAATTAACAGTGTCAAAGTTCACATTACTTTTATTTGTTTATTTATGAACGACTTATTTCGGTAGAGCAATACCTCTCACCGACATTTTAACTTACACTTGTCGATTGTATTACTCTCCCGAAACTAGACGTGAATACATAAACAAATAAAAACTGAAATCAGAACTTCAACAAGGTTAATTTTCTTTTAATTTAGTAGAAAAAAAGACAGTTCTCTCGCCAGACAAAACAAAGACAGAGGAAAAACCGTAAACAATATTTTACACAAGTGCCGACAGGACAAGATGTACCTATAAGAGTATTGTTTATTTTTTAACTAGGAATATGTCTAATCTAATCTAAGTTGCAAAGATATGTTACATTGGAGATTCACATTACATGCATTCTCACAACCAGACACGTACAAGTTCGCGCTTGCACATGCCTCATGTGAACATACAACATAAAAACCAAATCTTAAATGGACATACACCCTGCAACTCTTGCCGTCCTTCCCTGAAACAGGGGTGAAATTGGCAAAGTGAACCATTTTTACAGCATGGGTGGTCAGCCGCATACCGACCTATAAGTCAAGGAACATACACGACACGACGATAATGTAATAAGAGCAATGTGATTTTAGGGTCATACTCAGTAGACAGTGTTGCCAAGATTAGACGATCGTCGAAATGAATCAATTTCATTTCAATACTAGAGCCAACACATGTTACAATCTGACAGTTATTACAGACTAAATATTCACTGATTTATTTCACTTTGTACGTCGTCAAGATATTTTGGTTTATTGTGGTTCTAACACGGCTAAACATGTCAAATACAGCGATTCAAAATGGCCGCCCGCGTTGACCTGAACTGTCAAAATAAAAACATGTTACACAGCGAAATACCCTTTGTAATGTTTTCGCTATAAATATATCAGCACGCTTAAAATACATCAGACTGTCAGTTGTGTGGTATTCTACATTCATAGTTTACGTAAAAAGCTGGCAAAAAATACAAAAAATACTTATTCATTGCTAAAAGAAAAATATTTTTTTAGGGTTCATACCATGGTTCATACACAATCATTGTCGGTGTTATGGCCGAGCGGGCCAAGAGGCCGATCTTACTAGCATATTTGAAATGGAATAACGTTGGTTCGATCCCCGCTTGGGTCACTTGACCATAACTTTGACCCTGGTTCAACAGATGTTATTGGGTAATTATTGATTAATAATTCATTAATATAAACAATAATGAATTATTGATTGATGATATAAATACCTGTTTCTGGCCAGGCAGAAAAGGTTGGTGAATTGCATTCCTCTTTACAAATCTATTAAAAAAAAAAAAAAAGTGTTGAGTAACAGCGGATTCCAAAGTTTTTCTCGGCGGGAAAAAGATGTTGACGTCACACAGCCGGGTTGATTGAGCTATGGGTAACTGATATTTTGTTAACGGGGGCTATAAGACTTTTGTTACTCAGATGTGCGACGTGTTGTGCCTTGAAAATATCCAATACGTCCATTATTATTCGTATCAACAAAAGATTATTAATTTCATTTGAGGCATCTAGGATCTAAGAAATTATAAGATTTTTTTTAAAGAAAATTACATAAATATTTGGAAACATCAGGGCTATTCTTAGATATTTTAGTCGTCCGTTGACCTCACGCTTTGAAAAACTAATAATGCCTGGGCTGGAAGTTTCATCACCACGGTCATTCGTACCTACCGAATTTTGGTAATATTTGTATGAAAACTAATCAGCTGTTTACTTGCGGCCATCTTGGATTGACAGGTCTTCATACAAATGCATCATTAGTTCGTCAAAGCGTGGGCTCAACAGACGACTAAAATGTCTAAGAATAGCACCGAATGAGAACAATTTGCTTAACATTACCATGTACCTACTTATTTTATGTTTGAAAAGTATTCTACATTGCCGCATTCGGACTCATTTAATTTCTTTTACAAAAAATCTTCGAAAGCTTACAAATTTTCAACAATATTTAACCTTCAACTAAAATTAAATACCTCCCCACAAAAAAATGGAATATATATTTTTGATAATGACAACACTAACGCAAAAGAGTTGTCATTACAAAAAATAAATATTCCCACTTTTTTTTTTCGAACGTTCATGCATTCATGGCGATGAAAAATGAGTCGGCCATTCAAACAGAGTTGCGAGTAGGTATTATAGGAAACATAAAATGGATTTATTACCTTATTTATTTGTTGCGAATAACGGGATAGCGGCATCTACGTCAGTGGCCACACTGTGAAAAGCAATAAAAAATAAATACATCAGTTACATGTCATTTACAATATTTTGAAAGTCAATGTAAACATGAAAGCAAGTAAAATAGACAACAACAAAAAATAACCCTCGTGGTCTATAGGTTACTAGATTTCAGCTATTACACACTAGACGCATTCCGCCCGGTTTGTCTATGAGTCCGTAGTCTAGTGATAACGCTTCGGATTCGTAAATGAAAGGTTTTGTGTTCGAATCCCGGCGGAGCACAAAAAATACCATTTATATTTTCAAATATGCTTGCGCTGGGTTGAAAAATTCATATACCTTTACCAAAGGCCGGTCACCAAAGGGCCATCCAGCCTTACAGCAACTGAGTATTGGCGCGTTCTATAGTGACGACCAAGCTCGCAGAGGGCTCTTGAGGTGTGATTCGCAGAAAAACAGCTATCACCAAATAAATCATCCTAATTCTTATTAGTCAGAAGTGTAGAAGAGAAGTAAGAGAGCGGCTCTCTACCAAGTTCATAAGGATTACTTTATCCACGGATATAATCCGGGGGATATTGTAATCCCGAGTGGTAGATCGCGTAGAGAGTCGCTTCTAATCAAAGTTCCTAGAAAGAATACAGCAACCGGCCAACATCACTACGATTATTTGGGTGTAAGGTGGTACAATGCACTTTTTTCCAGGTATGAGCATGATAAGCACGCAGATCCTAGGGCCATTAAGTACATGATCAGCAAATATTTGAAAGAGGTGTAAATAGTTGAGTGTTTATATTTGATTGGTTTTTTGTTTATTATTCTTATCATTATTATTTTTGTTATTTTTTTCATATATCTACATGTGTGTAGGTATATATGTATAATTCCTATTTCTGTATTTTCTATTTAAACATGTTACCTCTTTATGTTATTTTATTTTATTTTTTGTCTTTCTGTTTTTTGCTGAGTAAATGACTAAATGGTGTATTTTTTATTTTTGTTTTTTATGATTTTTATCTATTAAGTGATTAATTTTAAGTTAAGATAAGTTGGAATCCTCCCCAAAACACAAGCTATGCTTACTTTGGGGAGTATTTATTGTAATTAGATTTTTAAAATTTATTTTTATTGTAATACTTTGTACATATTGATAAAAAACAATAAAGACCTTATGAAATTATGAATTATGAATTATGTATGGAGATGTCTAAAAGCTTTCACATGAAAATGTAATTTATCGTGTATGTTCCTTGACTTATAGGTTGGTATGCGGCTGACCACCCATGCTGTAAAAATAGTTCACTTTGCCAATGTCACCCCTGTCTCAGGGAAGGACGGCAAGAGTTGCAGGGTGTATGTCCATTTGAGATTTGGTTTTTATGTTGTAGGTTCACATGCGGCATGTGCAAGCGCGAACTTGTACGTGTCTGGTTGTGAAAATGCATGTAATGTGAATCTCTAATGTAACATATCTTTGCAACTTAGATTAGATTAGATTAGATTAGTCCAGAAATCCTTGGACAATCCGAGCAGAATGCGTTGTGTGTGAAAAGGCCCTTTCACAGATCAGACGTCTAGAACCACGTGAAGATGTACGGTAGCTTTCACACGGTTTGTCCGACAAACCGGGTCGTGTGAATAGGACGTTAGGTTTGGTAATGGAATGAGGGCTCTCGAGGTGTGATACACACAAAAACAGCGCTCACCAAATAAATCATCCTAATATTATTATTATTATGCATGCCGACACCCCGCAAGATTGCAATTAACTGTAATCTGCATGAAGTAGATGCATGAAGAGAGTGATGAATGCTGTGGAGATAAAATTAGTGTGCAAGGACAGAACAAAGATGATACGCATCTGCAAAAGTACTGGCCGCCCCTAGCGGCATGGCAACTGGATACAAGAAAAGTCTTCACATTTGAAATAGATTTAAAAAAAGTTGTGCGTTAGACACAAGCAAAGGATAATATTTTTTTATTCGCTCCTCATGATTATAATAGCACAAACGTGTGACGTTTGCCCGCATAGAAGGATCAAAATTTCGAACATTGGTACCGAAAACGCTCCAATTTGGATATATTGGACCGGTCCGTAGTCCGTAGTGGCAACACTTCGGACTCGTAAATGGAAGGTTGTGGATTCGGATCCCGGCGGAGCACAAAAATATACTATTTATATTTCGAATGTGCTCTTCGCTGGGTTGAAAAATTCATAAACCTTTACCAATGACCGGTCACCAAAGGTCCATCCAGCCTTACAGCAACTGGGTCTTGCTTGAGTATTGGCGCTTTGTAGCGACGACCAAGCTCGTACACCTCTGCGGCACTACAACAAGTGTCATAGACCCCTAGAGTCTTTAGAATCTAGGGAGTCTCCCGCACAGGATTTCTTAAAAAATATATATATATAAATCGTCAAGAATCTTGTCCGAGAACATGAGGCAGATCAAGCGGTCAATACTCGTATTAATCTAAAATTAGTAATGACCGCGCACGAGGAAATAAACCAACTCGAGAAGAAAAACTTTGGGTATTATTGATTTAAAATTAATCTTCACAATGTCAATACTTCTTCTTCTTCTTGTGCCACTTCTAACGAAGATCGGCGATCATCATATCTATTTTGATTTTTGATGCTGCGGCTCGAAATACGGACTTGGTGCTTCTGCCGAACCACTGTCGCAGGTTCTTCAGCCACGATGTTCTTCGGCGTCCCTGAGATCTTCTCCCCTCAATCTTACCTTGAATGATAAGATCAAGGAGACGGTACTTCTCATTTCTCATAATGTGACCGAAGTACATTAGCTTTCTCTGCTTAATGGTAGGCAGGAGCTTCTTTGTAGTGCGCATTCGTTGAAGGACTTCTTTATTGGTGACTCGATCACGCCAAGAGATCCGAAGCATTTTTCGGTATAGACACATCTCGAATGCTTCAATTCGTCTCTCCAGTGCCTGCGTGAGAGTCCATCCCTCCATACCATACATAGCGGTTGGGAAAACGTAGCACCTCACTATGAGCTTCCGGAGTTCAAGGCTTAGACTTCGGAACAACAGTAATTTGCTCATTTTAGCGAAGACATTTCGGGCTTGCTCTAGTCTGCTTCTGACTTCTTGACACATGTCCCACTTTGTCAATATCAATATCACATCATAATCACAATGTCAATACACAAACCCTTAAACTTTCGCTAAAGACTCGTATACGTAACTTCGTAAAATTGTCTTCATTCCTCCTCACCTTGTCCTCCCACCTCAGCCTTGGTCTTACAACCATTTTTCTTCCATCTAGGTGCACATTCCTGATGCACTTCGTTTAAGCTCCTCGTTGTTACGAATGCGCCTCATGATGCGTGGTCCGCAGCCCGTGAGTTGAACAATCATGGTGCTAACTTGGTGACTTGTCTTGTTCCAGCAGTTGGCGATGCCCGGGGGCGCAGGCACCGGGGCCCGCGAGAGCTACCGGCCGCCGTGGGTGCGCGGAGACGCTGCGGCGCCAGCTGGAGCTCCCGCGGACGGGAAGCCGGCCTGGGCGCTGAGGAAGCGCTCCACCACAGTGCAGGACGACGTGCCCACCACCAGCCAGGTCGAGGAGCAGCTGGCCAACGCCAAAGGTGACCAATCAAATCAATCATATCTTGCATTGATGTATAATATCCCTTCTTCTGGGAGAGCCCTGTCAGGACGTTGGCGATCACTGTGGCAAAGGCTTCGCAGTCCTACGCTGTCCGGAGAAAATCATTTACACCTCTCATCCCGGTCCAATTTCGCACATTGCACAGACACGACGTCTACCTTTAGCCAGCTCCCCGGCGTCCCCTTATATTGCCTGACATTTTAAGTGCAGAAGGCGATTTTTTACGTAATTTCACATCCACGAGTTCTCTAAGTTGCCTTAACACCCTTGTTACGAAGGATCAGGAAATCAACCACCACCTCTCAACACCCACATTTCAGCGGCACTTCAACAAGTATCCATCTCACATATAGGTACTTGCCTACTCAATCCGGCTCAAAACCTAAAAGGCTCTGGGCCTCCCACATAAAAATCATCCAAGACTCTGTGTCTTGTGCCGCTTCCCTTCGATGGTCGCCTTGCTACCAGGACGTCGGCATTGAATTATCTGTCCATCGTACCCTGAGACGTCCGAGTGGTTTTGCATCAGAAGGTGCACCATCCAAGACATTTTTTTTATTAAACTCGAATCCTTTGCAGGTACTAAATGTCCACCTAACTGAAATCTTCTTGATTTCATAACTGACACAATGTTTGACTCTTTAAATATGGGCCTAAGCTCCACGCTGGCTCGGATGCGATATCTGTCAAATTCAGGTACATATCGGAGAATGCGACGAAGCATTTTTTTCTCAAAGATCTGAAGAGATTTCTCTTGTTCTTAAACAGGCTTCAGCCTCCAAATCCGTACAAGCCACAACTGGCCAAGCAATCGAAGTGCGTATCTAGAATTTTGTGTAACGGAAGAGCCATTTTGACCACAATAGTTTTATGAGGCCGAAAAACCATATAGGTATGTTTCAAAAAGGACCAAGAACACGTGAACTGTCATCCCAGTATGTCTTGACTTTTTTATGGACTGGTTCCAAAGTTGTTAATCGATCGCTTTCATTATTCGCCCCGTACTTTGCCACTGCTCCGTCCAGAAACCTGTCTACGTGTCTTCCTACAATTTTGGATCTTTCACAGTGTGTCGTCAAATCTATCCTCTATGGGCTCAGATGATCCATTTGCATGTAAACATTTCGAACAATGTATTCTTCTGATTCATTAACCCAACCAAATCCACATAAACGACTATAAAGCTCAGAATATGTTCCTTCATTGTCCTATGTCCTTCATTGAAGCAATAAACTCGACGAAGAATCTTTCTTTCGCGTAGGATAAGGATTGCTTGTTTTTGATTGGTCTGTTCAAAAATGTTGACAGTTGGTTTTGTATTTTTCAGCCTCACTAAAGAAACAGACCGTGAGACCGAAAGCAGAAAATGGAGTTACGGAAAAGAAATCGGAACCAGAAATCGAGAAGCCAGTAACAAAAGTAAGTATTTTTTAATTATAAGAATAGGCCTATCTTATTCATAAAAACCGTACTGACAGTTTTATTTACGTAAGATTTGACACCAAATTTGACAAACCATTTACGTATATTCTGATATGTTTGTTACAAATTCAAGACAATCACATAAGACATAAACGAAGATGTAAATTTAAGGTTGACAAAAGGAGAAAAAACATACAGCAAAAAAAAATGTAGAAATTTACGGTAGCACTCAAACATAGCCGGAAAAAATGCCGATTAAAAATAACCAAAATAAATAAATGAATAATTTAGTACAGTTTAATTAGGTTTTAAATACCGTAGAAAAATATTTTTGATTTTGGCTATTCGGTTAGGTTGGGTCTTTCATAAAAATAATGAATTCTGAACGATTTTTGCACGGATGTTCCAAATTAGATTTATTCTCAGCTGACGAATATCACAAGCTTATGTAACTAGGTTCCACGAGAAAATTTTACATAGCGCTGTGACATTTTCCAGCCAAGAAAAAAAGCAAATTTGGAACATTCGTGCAAAATAATATTTGCGTCTCGAACACATACATTTTTTTTTAATCTGATAAATGTGATAAAAGCCTTTTACGATTGATGTAAAAGTTTCTTAATTTTTCAGACATTGGTCAAAGACAGAAAAGCAGCACCAGAGGCCAAAAAGCCCGAATCAAAAGTTGAACCGGTCAAACTAAAAAAAGTAGAAGACACAAAGAAGGTCGAAGAGCCGCCCAAAAAGACTGAAGACCCTCCAGCTTCTGCAAAGCGACCGCCGATCGCCAAACAATCCACAATCAACAAAGATGATGTTGGAGCCAAAAAGCCACCGGTGCTTCAGAGACAGTCCAGCAAGGATGACTCTGCACCGGTCAAAAAATGGCGCGACCCTCTGATCGAGAAGGTCAAAGAAGGAATCGACAAGACCATAAATGAGATACCCAAGGGACATACGCTCACCAAAAACGAGAGTTTGCGCAGTAAGTTAAACCAATTTAAATCTTTTACTTCGTGTTTAGAATTACCTGTGCGAGGTTTATTCAGTGATTTCAGTTCTTTGCTTGAAGCAGGTTTGACAAGTTGCACTTTTCATCTATAAGGGGGCACACTGGTATATGCGCTGAGTCCTGGATAGCCTCGCAGTCACACAGAGAGCACGGCTAAGTAGCCTCCATCTCTGCGAGTTTGTCCTGAATCTCGTCTCCCGTTACAAAGTCTGTTAAGTGCTTTCCTCGTGCCATATACGAGATGACCGCCAGGTGGAAGACTCTCGGCTGGCTGCATCCAATTTTAGCGTCCCTGGTCTAGGATGACGATCAATACTTTGATATTTTCCCCAAAGGAGCACCTGAACTTGAGATCCTTTGAGTCCATCCCCACAAACATCTTTTCCAAGGGTCTATTGGTCTCTACATGGCTCTATATGGCTCCAATGGTCTATTCAAAGGATGAATACCGTCTGCTGGCTTTTATTTACGAAAGCATACTCCTTAGTATAGTTCAGAGTTGTATTTTCACGCCATAATGTTGCCATGATGATGATGAG
The DNA here is from genome assembly GCA_951799405.1 of Agapetus fuscipes. Classification (NCBI taxonomy): domain Eukaryota; kingdom Metazoa; phylum Arthropoda; class Insecta; order Trichoptera; family Glossosomatidae; genus Agapetus; species Agapetus fuscipes. Next base: position 7,350,602 of record OX637352.1, on the reverse strand, counting down.
TTGATGATTTTTTTATAGCGCCGTTTCGTGATGTAGTCACTCCAAGGGCGCCATCATTTATTGATCCGCCAATACGACAGAGAATTATTATTTATTCAAATATGTTGAAGCCGCTTTGGTTATGCTTGGTCAGAGTGCAAGTCTTGGAGGCATCTGTGAGGACAGGCTTAGGCAGTGTTTTGATAAACCATCCGCGTATTTTTTCAACTTCGATTCCTTTCAGTACCTTTGAGTTCCTATACCCTCAATCTTTGCTTGAAGCACCATTGAAGACAAGACATTCACTTCCATTCACAAGTGCATAAAACCATAAAATTGCACTCAGATTTAGGAATTTCGGTACGTGCAAAAATGCACGTCCCACAAAAATTTCGGCACATCATAAATTCGCAACCACACAATTAAATTCATCAAGCGATCTCGTAAGCTCCATTAACCAGAGCCAACCAAAACCATTTTACAACGCAAACACTCTTAAACGTCGAAAACCCCATTATGTGCCAAAATAAATTTGATTGGCGTCAACTGGCAGCATTTCAAAAGCCAACAAGCTTGCAAAAAAAGGGCGTCTGGATACATTGCAACATTTGTTGTAGCACAACATGTCTTTCCTATACGTCATGCCAAAACAAAAATACTTCATACATGATGATATGGATGTGTCTACAAGATGAACTGTCAATGAAAATTTATGAAATGGCATTTTTGGATGGTGAGTGCGAGAGTTGTAGAGTGATTCACTTTCTTTTTTTGGTGCGAATGAATGCCAAAAAACACGCACGATACTTCAACACGTCATCGGGGCGTCAGTCAATGGTGAAAGGAGGTTCAAGAAAACAAATACAATTACATATTGTTTTCTTCTTAAGCGCCTTTCATTGGTTCCAACCACCTCAATGGTGTCTATAGCTTAATCGCTTCTTGCAAACAGCATCAGCATGAGCTCGACAGCCTGGGTGAGCCTTGACTGAATCGAGAATTCTACTCCGCTCTCGCCTGTCCATCGCCTTTGCTCTTCAGCTACGTATATCTGCCTTGGCTGCATCTGCGTTGACACCGTCACATTTTTGGTCTTTCTGGTCTCCTGTGGCCTTGTGACACGGTGCTTAATTATTGCAAGCATATGTGTCTTCAAAAACAAAGATTAAATCGAGTTGAAATGTTTTAAACATGGATGTTAGAATTAGGTTTTATTGGCACTATGTAACTAGGGTCCTTATACGTAAAATAGTACGATCACATCCAATGGATGGATTTTTCCAGTTTAAAAATCGGATTTTCTTTTAAATTGAAACCTTTACCGATATTAAACTGAATGAAAATGACAAAGCGATGGAAATCACGCCAGTATTTTTTATTGTACAATTCAAATTATACATAAAAGTAGTTTTCAATCGATGTTATGTTCACAATATTTGGCATGAATCGCCCCATATTCCGCGGCATTCGATAGGTTGGCCATTGTCAATAAAGAATGCTTCGACAGTACCAAAATAGACCGACAGCGGCCAGTCAGTTTCTCACCTACACGGAGCAAAACAAGTTGATGACACTTTTCGTGTCATCTTCTGCACCATCACAAAATATAAAAGACTGAATGAAATGTGTTTTGTTACAAGTATAAAGCATTGCAATGGTGAAGTGGTGATAAAATACACAAGCTTTTGTGACCTATTTTGTGTTACGTATCGATACATGTGATCTGACCTATTTAGACTCTTTGGATAGCAAGTGTAATAATTTCATACAAAAGTCCTAACGGGTTAAAAAAAGGATTTTTAGGTGGAAGTGACCGAGAAAAAATATAGTGATTAGTTAGTTGAACTTCAGTTTATAGAACAAAAGATGGATGACAACATGGAAGAAGAAGAGCCTCCGAACCCTTTCAAAGGTTTGAATTACTCGTATAAATTTAGTAAACATAATGGTAAATTCAATACAACGTATAATTTCACGACTTTTTGTATCCACTTTGAAAATAAATAAGGTGATGTGCACTTTTGTGAAATCCACGATGTTCTTAATTTTTGTTATTCAATATTGAACAAAGTCTTTTTTATGATTCTTTTACTGATCACTGACGATCACACCGACCTCAAATGATCCTCCATCATCGGTTCTACACTGAGCTTAACACTAGCTACTAAAGCTTTCGTAACAAAGCAACCTGTCCGCTCATCGAGTTGAAGTTCCACCTCTTTTTCTTCAATTACCAAGGCTTTCAGCTATAGCAGATAATCTACATGCACAATGTGACGAAATGATTTCATAATCTTATTACACATATTAAACGTCTCCTACGTAGGGTATGAGAAAAAACGATTCTGGTCAATTGCTAAACTGTCCGTTTGATTACTGAGAGAAACATTTAGTTAAAACTCTTTTTAACTAAATAGATCACCCATCACAACCCTCTACAGTAGACGATTCTATTTTAGCATTGAGTCAACAAACAATCCATCAACCCCATTTATAGGGTTGTCCGCACCGTATTCCACTTCGTAGGATCAAAACTCCCCGATGGAGTTGAATCAATACCAAATTGTGATCATGTTGATTTAAGGTCTCTTCAAGGTCACATTTTTCACAATGCTTTACAATGTGACCATAGAACTAGAAGATTCCATTTTCGGCATTCCACTTCTTACGATCAAAGATCCCCGTTGGAATTGATTCAATACCAAATTGCGATCACATTGATTTTCTTTCCAGGTCTCCCCAGCCTCTTTACACTTACATTTATCACAATTCTTTGACACAACAACTTTCAATACAGTGACCAAAGACCTAAACGATTCCATTTTGACATTGAGCCTACAAAAAATCCATTACCTGAACTCCAGGATTGTGTTGTTATGAATTCTACTTTTTACGATGAAAGTTCCCCGATGAATCAATACCAAATTGTAATCAATTCGATTTTATTTTCCAGGTCTTCTCAAGCCCGTTCCAATGCCTCCTCCACCTCCAATGCCACCCAAACTGCCGCCCCCGCCCGAGTTTAAAAAGGCGCCCATCACACCGGACAAGATCAAGAGGATAGAGGCTCTGAAATCCCGCCCCAGGCGCCGCCCTGACTGGAGCGACATGATGAAGGAGGTCGAATCTGGCAAGAAACTCAATCATGTCGTGTGCAATGATAGGTGAAACCATCTCTTTGATGTCATTTTTGCTGTTATTGTGTTGTCTCTTGCCATTTTAATTTAAGAGCTTAATTCTGAACTTACGCTATGATTTGAATTCAAAACGACATGCCTAAACCATTTTCATGCAACTTTTACTTTGACTATTCTAATCATTGTATGCATCTGCCAATTAGACATGTTTTTCTTTAACTTGTTGATGTTATTTCCAGATCAAGTCCAATCATCACAAAAGAAAAGATGGTGAAGGCAAAGGGCCAATACGTATACGAATCAGAAAAAGGCAACATGCACAACCAATTACTGAAACAGATCGGTCTAGGTGTGAAATTAAAGACCGTGAAGACCAACGACAGAAGTAAACCCAATCTAGATGGACTTCGAAAGTTCAGGAGACAGATGACCATAGAAGAACAGATACAGAAATCACAATCCCAGGCAAACCTGGCGGAAGTGAAAGAAGTAGGTGAACCTTCTGTCCAGGTCACAACAATTACACACACTTTACGCTTCTTTGATCACGCACCAATCGTTCCACCCAAACTTAGTAACTATATGCTTCAATCACTGTTTGCTACTTGTACACCATACCATATTTAAGAGAAATTGCTAATTTTGTTAAATATGCAGAAAGTTCCACAAAATATTAATGTCTTTTGATCATTGAGCAGACTCCAGTGGACGAGGACGAGGTTGATGAGATGGACGACATTGACAAAGTTAGAGATGACCTTCAATCCACCAAACAATTGCTAGCTTTGGAATTAAGGTATGAAACTCTGTTCCACTTAGAATAATAGAAAATGACCAATACAAATTCTTCAAGGAAATAAAAAAAAATACGAGTATTCATGCATGTATACTAGAATATTTGAACTAAAAATGATACCCTCTTCTATGGCGCTACTATCCAAATGAAACCTAGGTTTGCTTCCCAAATTGAACCCTCATGTAGCATGGGATTATGTGCCATCAACTCTTTCTCTACCCACCAACTGACCAGTCTGCCTCTGGAGTTTAGAACAGAAACAAATGTTGACAGTTTCAGGTGGTTTCTTGAACCACATTTATTTAAATAGAAGTACTGAAGGCGCCGTTTAGTGGCTAGTGGCACTAAACTACAATATGAAGTCTATTGTTATTTTATGATTGTGTTTTGTGGATAACAGGAATAAAGAAGCCCAACAAAGGGAAAACAAGCGGTTACAAGGGAGGATAACTAATTTAGAAGCAGAACTGAAGAGCGAAAGGGCGCACGTGAAGCAAGACCAAGCCAAGACTGTGATTTCCGTGGTGGACGCTTACGACGAGACCCTGGTGACAAGTCTGAAGAGGGAAGTGACGGAGACCAAGAGGGTAGCGGATGACCTCCAGAAGAAGTACCATAGAGCTGCCGAGGAGTTGGACGAAGTGCAATCGGAGCTGGAAGAGATGAAGAGGAAGAATGCCGAATTGGAGAAGAAATTGGAGCAGGCTTTGAAGGTTGGCATTGCTTTCAAAAAATGTAACAAACTGATTTAGACAAATTGAGTGTTTAAACTAAATTGTAACAAAAATCAACAAAGTAATCTAAATATTTGACAAATTTATGATTTTTTTAACTATTGAAGTCAAAAAAATTGACTGCTTATTTAAAAACAATGCTATGAAACTCCTTAATGCTATGTCTGAACTCAAGCAAATGATTGAAGTTGATTCACTCCAAAGGAGCTTTGTATGAAAGGTTTAAGAAGAAGAACCAGTTGGCCCTATCAGTACAATGGTTTCTCTAACAGTAGCTATTCGAGACTCACAGGCAGCGAGTGCTAGGCAATCGGAATAGCAATGCATACGACAAGGTCACCAAAGCACCGATCATGTGATGATGAATCAGTTGTCTTTAATCCTATCGGTGCCGTTTTGTGATATTGCCACTACAAAGGCACCCCAAAATTCTGTAAAGAAATCGTTCTTCAGACGTCTCTTGAAGTAACTACTATCGGTAATCTCTCATACCACAGGTGGCAATTGGTTCCCTGCCTTTGGAGCCGCCACTGCCAAAGCATGCACACCAAACACTGCCGCAAAAACAAGTGCAAAGGTTCATAAGGCGCATTTGCTAATGTTTTAGTTCCACTTTTTACAGCGCTTATGCTTAGAATTCAGGCAAATCATTTTGAACTCTGATAGTTCGTTTAATTGATGATTTATATCTAATGAAGTCTAAAATATATAGATTGGAATCACTAAATTTCTGTTATTGAATTAAAAAATCTAACTATTGCAATAACAAAAGGATTAATTTTGCTTCAACAATGGACTCTGCGCATTTTAAATGTGATGCCACTTGGCCGGGCTAAAGTCGAGACAGAGAGTCATAACTTAAATACAAAATTTTGAAGGTAGTTTGAAAATACAGTTAAGAGCTCCGCCCTGCTCTTCATACGATTCACCGTGCTGTAAAAAAGAAAAGCTTCCTGATTATCGGGAATCCATTTTTTATTTACTACGTCACATATCCCAAGACTATTTTGATTGTGTGGAGTCCATTCACAGCAAACTTACAATATAAGGGCCTTTTCAGACATAGCAAATTGTATCCGGTTTGTCTATGGATCAACATAGACAATGTGTGAAAGCTTTCATACATCCCCATACACCACTAGACTTCCGAATAGACACCGGATAGAAAAAAACATAGACAAGCCGGGCAGAATACGTTGCGCGTAAAATAGCACTAACGCTTCAGTGGCTTAATCTAACACTAACATTTCCAGGGCTACCTGAACGACGAGGAGGAAGAACAGCCTCTGTCCTACTATCAGCTCAGGCAAAAAGAGTTCCAAAACCAATGCAACAACCAGGTCAGAGAGTGCGGAATGGCGTGAAGACCCGTCTCACTGTACCATCAATGCATCGTCACACCACAAGTTTGCAGAATCATTTGTCGACCCTGAACAAAGTAAAAACCTCTCATCATATTAACAAGTGACATCCATCAACCTCTTTAATAGTTTTTTCGCCTGTTGTTCTAGTGTATGAAATCATCTTTCCCTTGTTTATGTTGTAATTTTTATTGCCTTTGTCAAGAAGGCCTAGTCGATGGCTCAGTTGGCAGAGTGCTTGCATTCCATGTACCAAGAATTCATTTTCAAATCCCACCGAGGGTGTCAGAAATGATTTCCCGTTCCAGTGTTTATTTCAAACCTAAAATTAAAATACCGCATAGATTTACTCAGCCTTCACAAAAAATTAGAACATGTCTCCTCGGATGCAAGGAAACCGTAAGTAAAGCGTAAGGAGGTTCCATTCGGGACTTCTCCGGGGACAATGTGGTACTATATGTGTAGCTTAGTTAACTACTCCAGTCCCATACTCCTACAGGACGATACCCCATCCTTGATATCAACACCTTGCTCTGGGTCTTCCCACTGCCATGCGTCCTTCAAGGTATGTCATCACAATTGTCCTCTCCAGGCTCTGATGGTCCATTTACTGTGTGTAACCCAACCAATTGCCTCCTGTTTTGTATATTTTACAAAACTTGGATAAATTTACCGACAACAAATGTGTAACAAAATTTGAATGTGATTTTCAGGGAATTATGCCGAATTCCAACAACAACTCAAGAAGACCTAGCCGCGCCGTCAAGCAGCAATCCGTCCAGAAATCTGATACAGAGGAGGAAGAAGAAGAATCCAGTGGAGAAGAAGGGGTAAGACGAATTGTACTAATCAATTTATCAATAAGAAATCAGCAATCCTCTTATGGTCGAGTGGATAAGGCGTTGGCACTCGAATTTAAGTTATGACAGTGACTGGGTTTCATTTGTGTAATTAGCACTTCCATAGCGACAACCAAGCTTGCAGAAGGCTTTTGAGGTGTCATCCACAAAAAAACAGCGCTCACCAAATAAATAATTCTAATTTTTATTAACAACATCAAAGGTGAAGACCGATGATATTTATCAAATAAGATAAAATGCAATAATCCGCAGGGACTGTTTTTTTCATCCCTACTATCCAGGGAGGCCTAGCGAGCATTCTTCTGCCCACAACCTTGAGCGCGCGCTGTCTAAAGGTTACAAGTTCTGATTATTGGTTTGTTGTTTAGATCTTATTGTTTACATTATTACCGGCCCGTAGTCCAGTGGTTAACACTTTTGACTCATAAATGGAAGGTTGTGGGTTCAAATCCCGGCGGAGCACAAAAAAATAAACCATCTATTTTTTCAAATATGCTCTTCGCTGGGTGAAAAATTCATATACCTTTACCAAAGACCGGTCAATAAAGGTTCATCAAGCCGTACAGCAACTGGGTCTTGCTTGAGAATTGGCGCTTTCCACAGCGACGACCAAGCTCGCAGAGGGCTCTTGAGGTGTAATTCACACAAGAGCAGCATTAATTAAATAAATCATCCTAATATTATTATTATTACAACAGTGTGTTTTGTATGCCGCAGGAGGACGAAGAAGCAAAGGTCGCGAGGAGAACGCAGAGGGAGATCAAGATGCTGGGCAACAAGATAAAGAACACCAAGGAGAAGAAGGAGAAGGCGCGGCAGGAGAGGGCCGGCCTGAAGGTGCAGCTCAAGAACCAGCAGCAGGCCCTCAAGTAAGTCACAACTAGGAATGTTATGGCATTCTTCTATCCACAACCTGTTATGAGCTTTAGATGTAACTATATCCTTAGATTTATTACTTAGATTATAGATACAGTGAAATGGGTTTTAATTAAGATTCACATGCTTCATGTTCCAGGGTTGAACGCAAAAAGTACAAAGTCCTCAAGAAGGAAGTGGACAAGATGGCCAACATGATGAAGGAGCACGACGAGGATGATGAAGACGAGGACGACGAAGATGAGGAGGACGAGAAGGAGGCCAAGAAGACGGAGGAGGAGGCCAGCGAGGAGGAGGAGACCGAGTCAGAGTCCGAGGAGGAGACCGAGAGCGAGACGGAGAGCGAGAGCGAAGAGGAGGTGAGAACAGTCTAGAGATCATAATCTGCAGTCTATAATTTAAGTAGAAAATAATAATGTATAAATTAACCATTTTTTTGTTCACAAGTTAATTTATTTCTCGAGCGCTTTCGGTGTTTTTACACCATTATCAAAAGAGCAATTAAAATCAAAAGCCCTGGAGAAATAAATTAACTCGCGAAGAAAACTGTGTTGAATTTTTACATTATTATTTTTAAAATTAATCTTCATAATGTCAATCCACAACCCCTTAAACCTTTACGGTGCTATTCTTAGATATTTTAGTCGTGCGTTGAGCCCACGCTTTGACAAACTAATGATGCATTTGTATGAACTGTGTTTCAGGGAAGATCGGCAAGAGTAGCATGGCTCATGTTCATTTGAGATGGGGTTTTTATATTGTAAATGCACATGCGGCATGTTTAAGCGCGAACTTATACGTGTCTGCTTGTGGGAATGCATTTAATATGAATCTCAAATGTAATTTATCTTTCCAAATTATATTATTGATTATATTGAATGGATGGAATGAATAGAGAGAAGTGTGTCAGAATAGGAATAAGCGGAGGAGACTATGCAGAGGTTCTGGCCACTCCTAGTGAAACTTTGACAGCGCCAAATTTACAGTAACATGTTATCTTCATTCACAGGACGCGCCAATCGAAAAGAAGAAAGAAAACTTGGCGGGCAGGGTCAAGAAGCATGAGACTTCCCTCAACGCCCTGAAGAAGGGCAACTATCTCATCATCGCCAACATTGACAGACTAAAGGACGACGTGTCCAATCAAAAAGAGATGTCGGCGAGCCTGCAAGAGGATTTGGACTCTGTGCTGGCTGAACTCGAATAAATCTTACTCAAATTATGATTCACAAACACAAACATACATAGGTGACAGGATAAAATGGCACGGTGACAAAACGACACATGCCAGAACAATGCATGCCACAAAGACACATGACAGAACAACACATGGCAGAGCATCACAATGACAGTACATTACGTATGACAAAAGATCACTATGACAAAACCAAACAGAAAATACATCACTTTGACAAAACAAAACAGAAAATACATCAGTATGACAAAACAACACAAGGACAAAACATTTGTCATAATGATGTTTTGTCATGCGTTGGTCTGTCATTTGCCGTTCTGTCATGTGTTGTTCTGTCATGTGTTATTTTGTCACTGTGTCGTTAATGAATTTTACATGTTTAAGACAATTGTATCTCCGTCTGAAACAAAACCTAAATACATATTATAATGTATTCTTTAAAAATATACAAGTACCTATACACGGCTTAAGCTGAATGTCCATGGCAGTCTAAGGAGGGCACTGTTTTGACTTTAGGGCCTTCAAACTGCTAAAATTAGTGTGTAATATTTTGGTTTTCCTACATAAAATACTACTTAAATTTTAACAATTCAGACTGCCCACCCATGCTGTAAAAATGGTTCACTTTGCCAATGTCACCCCTGTCTCAGGGAAGGACGGCAAGAGTTGCAGGGTGTATGTCCATTTGAGATTTGGTTTTTATGTTGTAGGTTCACATGAGGCATGTGCAAGCGCGAACTTGTACGTGTCTGGTTGTGAGAATGCATTTAATGTGAATCTCCAATGTAACATATCTTTGCAACTTAGATTAGATTAGATTAGATTAGACAATTTCAGATTGAACTATCAAAAATTATGTTTTACAAGATGGCAACGTTAGTTCCGATTTCTACCCCATTCAGTTTAAGCCATTTAGGTCCTTAAAAGTATATTGAAATTTATTTATGCAAGGGGATTTCTATTGTAAAACACTTCACTGTTTATCTAGCATACCTTATTTTATATAAGTTTTTTTACATTAATTTATTTCTTTTAAATATGTAAGTAAAAAATGTATAAAACACCTAAGTAATATCGATGGGCTCAAGTTTTTAACAAATGTGTTATTTTTAATTATAATGGAATCTTCACATATAAACTGGGAGAAAAAAATGTGACTCCACTGGTCCGTAAATTCAATACAATATTATGAGGGTAGATTGGAAAGATGCTAAAGCTCTGTGTGCTGCATTTAGCGCATCTGTCAACGGTATATATTTCACAATGCTGTAAAATAAATAATCCCTGATTGTAGGGAATTCATTTTTTAATTATAATTTATATTTTGAATGTGCAGACTTCATTTTATCACATAATAACCATTTAATTTATAAATCATTGTAAATGCTATCCTTTAAAAAAATGTATTTATTGTCTATGTAACTGTTCACATTTTTAATGAAAAAAATATATATAATCAACATATATGGCAACATTTTTACACTGAAATTTGAAAACAAATTGATAAACAATACTATGAGACTTCATTTTGTCTATGTCAACACTAAACATAAGTTCAAACCTTGTGATTGGTTGATGTATTGACCAATGAGAATGCTAGAATTCATACTTATTTTTCTCAGATATTATGAGATATTATAGCATTATTTCTAAATATAGTAAAAGGGTATCGAGAAATGACCAAGTTCATTTGTTCCCCAAATGAAATCACTGGCCATTTGTACGGAGGTTGTAAAAAATCTAAGAAATTTTCAAATGGGAAATGTGAGAGCTTGAGTTTTAAAAAATGACCATCTACACACTGAGTAAACGTGCAAAAGAGTAAACAACTCCAAATATCTGTTTGAATATTTAACATTTTATTTGTTAGTTCCACAGTAATATATTCAACATGAAACACGTCAATAAGTATAGAATGAAAACATGAGACATTGGATATCTACGTCAAATGTCAAAAACTACAATTTATTTTTGACAGTTGCCTGGCAATTGATGGCTTACTCTTTTTGGCACACTGAACAGCTCTGAAGTTCTTTCAATTTTTACTTCATATTTCTTGATGGTTGATCCCTTCTTCCTCAAAAATGAAGAAAGAAGATCTACCATACATAATGTATTCATTATTTTTCTAAATTTAATTTAATTTAGTTATTAAGTAGGTAGATATGTGCAAAATCTTTTATTTCAACTCACAAGTATTATAATAAATTTTATATTTAAAAAAATCTTCAAATTTTGTAAAATTATCTTCAAGACCTTTTTGGTTTAAGTAAGTAGGTATCCTTTTTCATTTGTAAAAACTGCTGATATTTTTTGTAATATTAAGGCTTCATTAAAAACAAATTGATAAAATTATAACAAAAAGTCTTTTATTTCTTGATTCTTTCATTTATCAGTGCTATGGAACCAAAGACAGCAACCTAGGTTTTGTTTTTGAAAGTAGGTTAAATAAACGGAAACACAGAGAATATCATTTTCAGTATTTCCAAATACATATAATAACATGATTGGGAAAAAACGGAGTGATAAGGTGAGGAATGATTTAGTAAGAGAAGAATGTGGTGCAAGAGAAAGTGTGAAAGTGAAGAATAAAAGAAGTTTGTTAAAATGGTTTGGGCATATGGAGAGAATGAATGAGGAAAGACTGACGAAGAAAGTATCGTTGCAAGAATACATGGATGTCGTGGTAGAGGAAGACCGAGAAAGGTATGGATGAACCAAATATCCGAAATTGCGAATGAATGGAATATCCAGAGTCATAATAAAATAAGAGCCTGTATGAAGAACGTTATGACTCTGGAGGAAATGAAAGAAGTATGTAAGGACAGAAAGAAATGGCGGTTGATCTGTAATGTTCGCGGCTAGTGTTTGTTAAATTGGAATTTGTTCTCTGTTTAGTTTTGATGATATTATTATTTATTGATTTATAAAATGTAATTTGTCGTGTATGTTCCTTGACTTATAGGTTGGTATGCGCCTGACCACCCATGCTGTAAAAATGGTTCACTTTATCAATGTCACCACTGTTACAGGGAAGAACGGCAAGAGTTGCAGGGTGTATGTCCATTTGAGATTTGGTTTTTATGTTGTAGGTTCACATGAGGCATGTGCAAGCGCCAACTTGTACGTCTCTGGTTGTGAGAATGCATGTAATGTGAATCTTTAATGTAACATATCTTTGCAACTTAGATAAGATTAGATTAGACATGTAACAAATACATAAATACAAATGTGTTTATCTTATTTTCAGTAAAAATTCAAGATTGCTGCTTTTGATTTTATATTCATAATATCCCTCGATGGCAAATAGATACCATTGGCATGAAAAGCTATTGATAATGGAATTTTTCTCTGACCCGAAAACCCAAGCTCTCAGATTTTTTGAAGGTTGAGTAGAAAGACGAATGACCGATATATGGTCCGTTATGACAGGGTTATAGTGTGGTATAAACGAGAATATGAGAGTTAAAGTACAAAAGAGCAAAATGAGATGGTCCGAGCATCCCGAAAGAATGGAGGATGGACGACTCACAGAAATAGGGTGGAAAGGAAATGTCAAAGATAAACGTGGATGGGGAAGACCCAACGATGAATGGACTGATTGCAAATAGGTGGAATCTGCAGAAAGAGAAAAAGAGAAGACCTAGATGAGTGTCGATTAGATGAAAGAAGTGTGTAAGGACAGAACAAGGTGGAGATGAACCTGTGGAGGTACTGGCCACCCCTTACGGAATAGCAGCTGGATACAGTAACAAAAACAGTGAATAAGCCTTGCTAGTATAAAGACATAGGTATGAAGAAAATACTAAAACAGAAATCCTTGAAAATCATACCTACTTTTTTTTTTTAAGCTTTCACAATCTTCTCAATCAGCGTACGGCGGTGAAAGTTGCAGAGTTTGTGTTCATTTACAATTTATTTATTTATTAAATACCGGCGAGGTTTACTCAGCCTTCACAAGAAATGAGTACCAGCCCCCTCGGGAGCTGGGAAATTCCCACTTCAACTGAAGTGGTTGGCGTAAGGCCGGCCCCCTTACCTGTAAAAATAAATAGGTTCAACTCGCCACATGCGACCCCTTCGGGGATAACGCGGCAAGAAGTTACACTATATGTGTAGCTTAGTTGCGTTTTTTTTTTACAGTTCCTTAACTTATAGGTTGGTATGAGGCCGATCAGTAAGAAATCACTCTCATATTCTAGTTTATACCACACAGTAAGAAATGGCTAACTTGTGACAATGTCACCCTGTTTCAGAGAAAGTCGGCAAGAGTTGCAGGGCTTTTTTTCATGTTTTCCCTCATTAGTAACCCTAATGGGGGGGAATTTATTTGATGTGTAAGAGAGAACTTATATGTGTCTGCTTGTGGTAATGAACGTAATATGAATTTTAAGTGTAATACTTATATCTTTGCAACTTAGATAAGATTATAGGCATCATGCATAAGACTAAACTGTTAAAATTGAGAGTGTGCATTTAATATTAATCTTAATTTTAATACATCCTGACAACTTTGATTATACATTATGTACATATCTATAGGCACATTATAGTTACACGTGTTTACTTGTGTGCACGCAGTAGGTGAGGGAGATTTTGAAGAAGAGCAACTTAGATTAAAGTAAGTACCTAATATGGCAACTTATGGGAGTATGATTATTCTTCGGAATTCAAAAATTTGAATATCAACTGTCAAAAGTTTCTACGCAATCAAAAATGCACTCACCATTGAAGGAATCCTCGATGTCATCACTGCGACACATAAACTAAGTGTTTATTTAATTTCTCACTTCACTCACTCCGACACTTCATATATATTTTTAACAATAAAACATTAAAAAATGAACACAATTATTTTTTGTATACTTTCATTTCCATGACAACCGATGACATTTGGTGATGTGAACTCAGTGAAGGAAAAAACTTTTTTTCCTTACTTTGTGTTTATACAAAATAAAATAGATCTATCGTTTTTTTATTTCAAAATTAAATAGTGTCATTCGAAAATAAAATTAGTGAACGTTTCGTCATCCTTAAAATATTTTTTTACAGAATATTTTCTGAAAAAAAAACTGTGGCAGCAATGGTGGCAGCACTTGTCATTGTTTTGAAATTTTCAAATTTGCCCATAGACAATTTTAGTGCCCGCCGTTTTCCAACCGTTGTCAAACATGTAAAAATTCAATCAAGATTTTGATTTGAAAATTTACTAAATTTATCTACAAATAACTAATAATAAACATTGAATATTGTACTTAAACACATAATTGAAATATACAAAATGGTTTCAATTTGCAACAGTAGCTCTATGAGCTTCCAGGAGCCTGCGCCCGTAATGAGAAATATTCCAGAGATTTTTCAAATCTTTCATAATGTTCAATTCAACTCTATACAACATAAGAAATATAAGAAGGAATTGGTTAAAATCTTTCACAAAGTAAGTATATTTTACAATTATCGAGCTAGGTTATTATTTATTACTTCTAATATGGGAGTCCACAAATTTGACATTAATAAAAAGTTGTGAAAGAAGTTACATCTAGGCCTGTGACTCTTGCTCGCTAAGCAAAATTCAAATTTGGAACATTGGAACAGTGGCTCCAAGGGCATGGAACTGACCGCCACCTGAAGTTTTGAGAGATTGCCAACACCAGCCACTCCAAGAGACGTCTCAAGACTGATCTGTTCACCGAATCATTTGGGGCGCCCTTGGAGTGCAATGTCACAAAATGGTGCCAAAGATAAAAGTCAACTGATTCATCATCATCACGTCATTGACTCAACTCACTTTTTTAATCAATCCATTCTTTCCTTGGTCTTCCTCTTCCACACTTACCTTTTTCTTTCCCACTGTACAAACACTGTTTTTGCCAATCAGTCATCATCCATGCTTTCTAGATGCTCAGACGGGAATAATAAATAAATAAATATTAGGATGATTTATTTAGTAAGGGCTGTTTTGGTGTAAATCACGCCTGAAGAACCCTCTGCGAGCTGGGTCATCTCTGGAGAAAGCGCCAATTCCCAAGCAAGACCCAGTTGCTGTAAGACTGGATGGACTATGGTGACCGGTCTTTGGTAAAGACAGGTTAATTTTTCAATCCAGGGAAGGTGGTATTTGAAGAATGAAATATTTTGTTTGCTCCGTCAGGAATCAAACCCACTACCTTCCAATCACAAGTCGGAAGTATTAACCACCAGACTACGACCCAGTAAACTAAGAATATATGACCTTGGTTAAATTTGAAATTGGATTTATGGTCATTTGACTTATTTGTTAATTACACTTTTCAGATATTAGATGACCCTTTAGGGGAGAACTTAAATAATTCTCAACGTAGCCAATGTCTTCAGGAGACACCCTCTCTGCACGACGATTGAGGATGAACTCATTGGCCAATTAACCTTGAAATTTAATTGTAATTTGTAAATAAACATTCTTATACAAAATTGGGCACATTTTTCAGATTGATGAGATCGCCTTCCGCATCAGCTTCAAGAATGCTCTGGAGTATGTATTCCGCTTTGAGAAGGCCAATGGAAATGTGGACAGAGTCCTCCAGTTTGCGGCCATGTTCTGCGCGGCTCTGAAAGAAGAAGAGGAATTCCTGGACTTTGTGTTTGATGTCATCTTGAGAGTAAGTGCCACCAGTCGTAATCACAGATCTGCCCTGCTAATTGCAAACGCAGTACTTGCAAAATGGCAGTTTGGAGATAAACGAATGCTGCAGATCCTGTGCGTTAGTACTGCGTTTTTCCTTTAATAAAACACATAGTTCTAATAAAAACAAACGTGGAAATTATTTTTAATTTATATTTTTATATATTACGCCCAGGAGATGTCATTTTTGCAAAAAAGTTAACATCTCAAAAGTGTCGATTACTGATTTGCAATTAGCAGGGCAGAGATGTAATGCCTCCAGCACATTGAGTAGTAACAGAGGAGCAGAAACTAAATCACTGCATTGATACATACTATAGTCCACATTGCTCTCAGTCCTGTCAAACGTTGCACTGGTAGAAGCGTACGAAAGCGGTAGGTAAAAATGACCGTGGTGATGAGACTTCCAGCCCAGGCATCATTAGTTTGTCAAAACGTGGTCTCAACGGACGACCAAAATTTCTAAGAATAGCACTGTATATTTATAACGCATGTTATCCAAGGCATCATTATTATTCGCAATAGTACCAACTTTCTAGAAACATTTTTACATTTTCCCGAGTTTTTTTGTACACACGGAAATGCAACTGTGAAGTTCTTTGCTGTCTTTCTTACTATATAAATCCTTTCGTTACAGTGCATGGAGGTTCAAGGTCATGCTGTCCGCCACCGAGCCTGCCAACTGCTCGCCCTGGTCCTGGGAGCCCTCGGAGATGACGCGTCACTAAACGACGACATCTGGGATAAAATTCTCAGCACACAACTAACGAGATTGCAGGTCTGTCATACATTCATTTCTCTCGACTAATTTTCTATTTGATCATTTTAACACTGTATGAGTGAGGCCTATTACTATGACATGCCTGTGCCCTGGAAGCCACCTGAGAATGCAAACGGATTGTTTGCGAAACCGGTCGTGAAACTAAATATACTCGCCGTAATCAAAAATAAAGTTGTTGAATGCCCCTACAATCAATAAAATGAATGAAAAAAATTGTGAAATTACCCTATTTATACTCTATCGGTGCCATTCTTAGACATTTTGGTCGTCCGTTGAGCCCTCGCTTTGACAAACTAATGATCCCAGGGCTGGAAGTCTCATCACCACAGTTATTCTTACCTACCGAATATTAGTAATATTTGTATGAAGACCTGTCAATCCAAGATGGCCTTCATCATTAGTTTGTCAAAGCGTGGGCTCAACGGACGACCAAAATGTCTAAGAATAGCTTCGTTAGTGATGTGAAATGCAAAAAAAGTGCAGCTTACATAATACTTGCGATGTTGTAAATGTATCTGAGTTCAAACCATCAAAATGTGAAGTTAGTTTCTTTTCGAATTTCAACATATCAATGTTGCCATGATGACTTTATTACCAGGATGTTCGTGGAGCGGTGCGGTGCCGGGCAGTTGTCGCCCTGCAGCGTCTGCAAATTCCCTGCGATGAGAAGGATCCCGTCACTCAGGCGTACACCTTTCACATGCGCTGTGATCCCAGCGCTGCCGTCAGAAGGTAAGTAACCATGATTGTGTGTCTATCAAATGTTTTGTGGTTGCCGTAAAGGGTCTGCAGTACCCCTGTGATGAAAAGGCCCTAGTCCACTTTCCATATCTGCTGTGATCACAGCGCTGCTGTCAGAAAGTAAGAAGAAACTATGATTTCTGTCATCAATGTGCTATGATTGCTGTAAAGGTCTGCAGATTTTTTTTTTTTTTTTAAATATACCAACGCCAAGAAATATATGTACCCACAAAACATCTATGATACGCAAAAAAAAATGTATGTCATTGTTCCTAGGATTCTAAATTACATCTTTTGCAGGATTTTTTAAAGAAAAACTTACATAAAAAAATTTGCCGACGTTGCTGTCAGCTGAAGTTACATGGAAGTTTGCGTGTTTTTCTTGAAAAAAGACTGTTGCAGTGTCTCCGGATTCCCTCTGATGAGAAGGACCCTGCCACTGAGACTCACACCTCACATGCACCGTGATCCTAGCGATCCATACACTCTTCAGCGCCCAATAATCACTGTTGAATATTCCTGGTATGCAGGGCCGTTGTGCTGACCATAGCCAAGAGCACCAGGAACCTGCTGCACGTGCTGGAGAGGCTGTGCGACGTGGATGAGTCCGTGCGCAAGGCCGCCTTCCTCTACATCTCCTCCATCAACGTGACGCAGCTCAAAGTCAGGCAGAGGGTGCACGTGCTCAAGGTAAACAATTACATCCTCAAATCTTCAACTCCTTCCTCAGTCCACTCCTGGACGTAGGCCTCCTTCAATCTTCTCCATGCCTTTCCATCAGAACCAATGTTCTCCGTCAGTCTTGGGTAGTGTGTGCGCTGTCGCTGCTCAATATGATGATGATGAGTTGATGATTTTTTTATAGCGCCGTTTCGTGATGTAGTCACTCCAAGGGCGCTGGTGCAAACGATGCCAGAAATTTGCTTGTCTTCAGTGCGTTCCGGAACTTTCCATGGTCCTCTAGCTCTCTCACATGATGTGGCAGGTGGTTCCAGGCCAGAGGGCCAGCAACTGCAAATGCACGCTCTCCAAATATTGTGTTAACTCTTCTTATAGGTTCTTCAATCCTTGATTTGGCTCCAGTCTCAGCCGAGCGCAGTGTAAGGCTTTTTTTGCCGAGGGTGACTGGTTTGATTAAATCAGCGAGATATTTGGGTGTTTTTCCAAATAAAGCTTTGTGGACCATCGTGCACACTTTGAACTCGATGCGCTCCGGTATACGGAGCCAGTGAAGCTTCTGGAGAAGAGGAGTAATGTGTGTAAATTTCAACAATACTCTGGCCTCCTCAGCCCCACACCTGGATATTTTTACAACTGGTATGGATCGCTTACTATCGGAGTCTGTTTGTATACTAGAACGGCGTATGGATGCGTAGAATAATGTATCTGTGTGTCTGCGTATTGTTCTCTTTATGTGTACAATGTTATACGTTTTGTGACATTTTGGTGTCTCGCTGTCAGTACTGTACGTACTTGTTAAATAAATAAATAAATCAGCTGCTGTGTTCATCCATCCTCACTCCCCAGTTACATTGATATCGTCCAGCCATTGGCTTGGACTAGGGCATCCTGGATCACCATTATATGATCCTTTTTGGCCACCTGTGGTGGTGCTGTCTTGCGATGTGACCTACCCTCGCCAATTCAGGCAGGTTACATGTTGTACGACATCGGTGACACCAGTGCGTCTGCGGATCTCCTGATTGGGAACCCTGTCCCTGCAGCTGATCGAAAAGCATGCAAGGCCTAATAAAAATGTACTAGGCACAGATGTAAACAATGAATTAATATCTACCCTAATCTGACTGGTCCCCGGCTTAAATAAAGCAATCTAAACTGGTCCCTGATCTAAGAAGAACAATAAAAATGGTCCCTGGTCTAAAGAAAACAATCAAAGTGGTCCCTGGTCTAAAGAAAACAATCAAAGTGGTCTCTGGTCTAAAGAAAACAATCAAAGGGGCCCCTGGTCTAAAGAAAACAACCAAAGTGGTCCCTGGTCTAAAGAAAACAACCAAAGTGGTCCCTGGTCTAAAGAAAACAACCAAAGTGGTCCGTGGTCTAAAGAAAACAATCAAAGTGGTCCCTGGTCTAAAGAAAACAACCAAAGTGGTCCGTGGTCTAAAGAAAACAATCAAAGTGGTCTCTGGTCTAAAGAAAACAATCAAAGGGGCCCCTGGTCTAAAGAAAACAACCAAAGTGGTCCCTGGTCTAAAGAAAACAACCAAAGTGGTCCCTGGTCTAAAGAAAACAACCAAAGTGGTCCGTGGTCTAAAGAAAACAATCAAAGTGGTCCCTGGTCTAAAGAAAACAATCAAAGTGGTCCCTGGTCTAAAGAAAACAATCAAAGTGGTCCCTGGTCTAAAGAAAACAATCAAAGTGGTCCCTGGTCTAAAGAAAATAATCAATGTGGTCTGTGCAGGGGGCCAAGGACTCCTTAGATAAATAATCTTGTCGCACTAGGTTGCCGCTAGAGGAAGCGAAGAGAAACCCGTTGGGGCTCTCAAAGTCAACACAGTGTTATTTCTTATCCACAATTGAAAGAGAATTCTCCTACTCATCATCGGCTCTCGGCAAGACTACCCGGGATGCATTACTTCACGGGTGAATCATAAAGAAGCTGGTCTCTCATAACCTTGTTGAACTTGCAGGTGGGTCTGACCGAGCGCAGTGCTAGAGTGCGTCGCGTGGTAGAGACTACCCTCCTGCCGCAGTGGCTGGGCTCTTACCACGGCTCTGTACTGGACCTGTTGGCGGCCGTGCGTCTCGACAATGTGCAGGGCGCCAAGGACTCGGCCGTGGTGGCAGGGGCCTTGCTTCAGGCACTCTTCAAGTCAGTATACTGCTATGATTGTTAGAGTAGGATAATAGTTAAAGAATATATTGTGTAGATAATAATTACAGATGTACATGGCTTAAACTGAATTTAGATGACTGCTAAAGGTTTATGACTTTAGGGCCCTCAAACTGATATAATCAATGAATTTTGCCGGAGAGTTGCTTTCTGCTGGTCTGTGGGAGATGGAGCTTCGGACATTTTGCCTATGTCTACTTGTAAATTTTAGATTGGAATTTTGTATTTTGTATTTGATTTCAATGTTTATCCCTTTGCTTATGTCTTAAATGTTATTTGTTGTGTATATTCCTTGACTTATAGGTTGGTATGCGGCTGACCACCCATGCTGTAGAAAATGGTCCACTTTGCCAATGTCACCCGTGTTTCAGGGAAGGTATGCAGGAGTTGCAGGGCTTATGTTCATTTGAGATTGGGTTTTTATATTGTAGGTCCACATGTGGCATGTGTTAGCGCAAACTTATATGTGTCTGCTTGTGGGAATACGTTTAATATAAATCTTAAATGTAATATATCTTTGCAACTTAGATTATAGATTATAGGAGATATGTTTGTATCTTTGGAGATATTTAATATTGAAACCAAGAGTTGGGTGGCTGGATAACGGCTGCAAATCGTTGGCTTACAAGAGATTAATGGTTTTTCCATCCAGACAGCAGAAGATGGCGGAGCTGCTGGAGTGGCTGCCCATAGACCGACAGCTGAAGCTGATCCCGGCGGAGATGCTGACCAAGGAGTCGGCCTGGTACTGGAGGCACCTGGTGAAGCACATGCACTCCACGCAGGACACGGAGCACCTGGAGGAGGTGCTGCCCGAGCTGGTCATCTACACCAGCTACGTGAGAGCGTAAGGACACACCAACACTCAATTCTATACCCGCAACTATATCACAATTCTGCCAGAGCCTCTGCAGGGTTGTTTTTTGAGTTATTGTCAATTTTTATATTATGGTTGGTATGATTTTAATTGAATATATGCCTCAATGGGAGACTATCAACTCTGAAAGATACTGTGAGACCCTATAAAAATTGTGGAGGAGAGGCATGCTGACAAAGGCAGGCTGCTTGCTGCACGACAATGCCAGACCTCACACGGCCAACGCCACAAAGGAACTGCTTGCCTCGTTTAATTGTGATGTCCTGAACCATCCTGCGCATTCCCCTGACCTAGCACCTTCAGGTTACTCTCTCTTTACCTCCCTGAAGCTGCACATGGATGGAAAAAGATTTTCAACCGATGAGGAGGTACCTATAGGAGAAAGTGGAGAAGTGGTCAAAGGGGTTGGCGGGAAACTACTTCGAGGAAGGCATCAAAAAGTTGATACCCCGCTTCACCACCAGCATTGAGAGGAACGGCGACTAGGTATACCTGTATGTACTAGGATATAGAAATTTAAAGAAAAATATATTGAATAAAAAAATATTGCAGCCTTTGGAAGCCTCAGAAAACTTTTTTTTTAAAAAAAAAAATGAAAATCTTGCTACCTTTAAAAATGAAATATTTTAATCAGCAGCCCTCATTAAAAAAAGAAGAAGAAAGTATATATCTAGAAGAAGGCAACAATAATATTGTTCTGTCATGTCAGAGAAACAAAATTTAACTATTTATAGTTTACCATTCTCTTATCAATTTTGTTATTCTTCATGTAATGAGCATGGTATAACACATATAGATTGGTGGAATCCCCTTGTCCGAGTCTCCTGGAGCAGCCGGTGGAGTACAGCCGGAGACAGTACGTCCTGCAGGAGCTGATTAGCATCTTCCTGGTGTACGACATGGCTGACGAGGTGGGCCGTACGGCGCTGCAGTCACTGCTCTACGATACACTAACCGGTATGTAAAAAAACACTGTTAATCTCGCAGCAGCATAGATGGACATCCAGGAGGAAGACTAAGATCCGTAGTCTAGTGATTAACATTTCTGACTCGTAAATGGAAGGTTGTGGGTTTGAATCCCGGCTAAGCACAATCTAATCTAATCTAATCTAAGCTGCAAAGATATATATCATTTAAGATTTATATTAAATGCATTCCCACAAGCAGATATGTATAATTTCGCGCTAACACATGCCGCATGTGGACCTACAATATAAAAACCCAATCTCAAATGAACATAAGCCTTGCAACTCTTGCCGTCCTTCCCTGAAACAGGGGTGACATTGGCAAAGTGAACCAATTTTTTTACAGTATGGGTGGTCAGCCGCATAACAACCTATAAGTCAAGGAACATACATGACAAATTACATTTTTAAAAACAATAAAATAACAATATATACATTGACATAAAAAACTAAATCACAAAACCAATTTTACTTTAACAAACCCCAGCCGCCAACATCACAGATCACCCGCCATTTCTTTCTATCCTTACATACTTCTTTCATTTCCTCCAGAAATGTACTATTTATATTTTCAAATATGCTCTTTGCTGGGTGAGAAATTCATACACCTTTGCCAAAGATCGGTCACTAAAGGTCCGTCCAAGTGGGTCTTGCTTGAGAATTGGCGCTTTGTAGCAACGACCAAGCTCGTAAAAAGTCCAGTCGATAGCTCAATTGGTAGAATGCTTGCATTCCATGCCGAGAGCAAGGGATTGATCTCAAGGTTTACTCAGCCTTCACAAGAAATGATAACCAGCCCCCCGGGAGCTGGGAAACCCCCACTTCAACTGAAAGTGGTTGGTGTGAGGCGGGTCCTCTTACCCGTAACAATAAATAGGTCCCGAATCACCACCTGCGACCCCATCGGGAATAATGCAGGCAAAAAGTTACGCTATATGTGTTGCTTAGAAGAAAAAAAGACTTAATATTTTTATTATTTTAAGGGTAGGAAGACCAAGGTTGAGTTGGGAGAACGAGGTAAGAGGGGATGCTATGCGGTTACTGCAGGTGCCAAGCTGCAGGATAGAGACAGATGGAGGTTGAAGATAATGGAGGCCAAGGCTCGATATGGGCTGTGGAGCCATTAAAGAAGAAGATTTGGTCATGACGGATGAGGTGGGCCGTACTGCCTTACAGTAATTGCTCTATGATATACTAGCCGATGGGTGAAAACCCAGTTCGCACCCGCATTTTCCCAGCTCCCGAGACGGCTGGTTCTTATTTCTTGTAAAGGCTGAGTAAACCTGGGGATCGATCCCTTGCTCTCGGCATGGAATGCAAGCATTTTACCAATTGAGCTATCGACCGGACTATCAACCGGAAAATTGCAGGAAAGAAACAGCAATGATTGTTAATTTATTTGTTATCACCTTAGGTGACCACGGTCCCCTGGACGCTGACATCATAACCGCCACGGTCCGTTCCATCGAGGTGGTGATCCCCGACGTGAAGAAGAGGATAGAGTTTGTGGCCGGGATAATATCCGAGATTCACGAGCCTCACAACACAATCATCCCGTCGCCCGTCAAGCCTGTGGAGTCTACCGAGACCAAGATCAAGGTGACTACTACCTTTGCTATCAATTTGGATAACCCGTCTGGTCTGTAGCTCACTTTGTAGAATGCTTTCCCTCCATGCCAGAGGGCTAGGGTTCTATGATCCCCACCAAAGGTAGTCTAGTGGTTAATTAATAACGGGGCTATTCTTAGACATTTTAGTCGTCGGTTGAGCCCACGCTTTGACAAACTAATGATGCATTTGTATGAAAACCTGTCAATCCAAGATGGCCGCAAGTGAACAGCTGATTTGTTTTCATACAAATATTACAAAATTTGGTTGGTAAGAATGACCGTGGTAATGAAACTTCCAGCGCAGGCACCATTAGTTTATCAAAGCGTGGGCTCAACCGACGACTAAAATGTCTAAGAATAGCCCTGTAAGAGTTTTAGACTTCACAGTTTTCATCAAGATCATCTTCATCATCACACTTCACACCGAAGAAGCCCATCGTAGATATTGAAAGAAAGGTCTGGAAGCTCCAGCTCCCATAAACCACAACAACAGATTCCGGAAAACATCTCTTCAGCATCTAGTGGTTAAAGGTTAAACTTTAGAAAAACAAACCTAGATGGGCCCCTTTGTTTGTATAGGCTCTTATACTATCCGTACATTAGACCACTGCCCATGCTCCTGCCAATGCCTATGTATTAGGGCCAATAATGGGAGGAGCAACATGGACGGCAAAGAAAAATAAGTGCGCCCTGCTCATTTCTAATCCAAGCAGGGCTGAGTGTAAGCCCCGTAATCGACTGCAATTTTTTTCCATCCTGTTTCTCATGACTTGTTGTATGTTAGAGCAGAGCTGTGTGCGTAGTTTTGTACGAAGTACAAGAGGAAGCTGTGCACGCCCAGATTTTTCTCCTGGCGGCAGGAGGACAAGCAGAAGGAGAACGCCATCTCCAAGAGATGACCACATATGACTCTATAAACTCTCCAAAACCCTTGTGTCTGCGCTTGTACTTTCAAGACTTGATTATTGTAATGGAATATGCAGTGGCCTACCGTGTGTGCAGTTGGACAGACTTCAATCTGTGCTCAATATAGGAGCACGTCTAATATGTAATTTAAAAATCAGTGCTTCCATTACCCCTACATTAAGAGACCAGCTTCACTGGCTTAAAATTGGAGAAAAGATTGAGTATAAGATCTGTTTAACTGTCTTTAAATTGACACAGTGTGTTGTCCCACGGTATGTTTCAGAGCTTTGGGTGATAGACACAGTGGAGGGTAAGCGGCTGGCATTAAGATCTGCAAGTAGTACTGCTGTGAATAGATTGATTGTTCCAAAACGATCTAATAAAGCAAAATACTTGGATTGTGCTGTGGAATGCCCTATCCCATGCGCTTAGAACCGTAGAGAGTGCAAGTGCATTTAGGTCTGGGTTGAAGACATATTTACAATAATTATAACTACGCAGTTAAAATTTATTTATCGGATATTACACAAACCATTGATAAGAGAACTTACATTATTCTCGATGTTTTGTTAGCGATGTACCTATCGTCTTCAAGAAACACCCTCTCTGCACGACGACTGAGGATGAACTCTGTTTAAGACATGTTTGCTTGGGAGATGTTACAGTTGAATAGTGCCCTTGCAGTGATTTATCACAAACGACACTCTAAATATTCTCTTATTATTATTACTCATTATTTGTTGTGTGTGTAGAGAGCAGAGCTACGTGTGGCCTTGAACGAAGCGCAGGAGGAGCAAGAGGAAGCCGTGCACGCCCAGAACTTTGTCCTGGCGGCTACGTGCAAGCAGAAGGTGGACGCGATCTCCAGGAAGCTGACGGAGCTCAACGCTCAGCTCAGCGAGATGACCGCGGTGCAACCCATTATTGAGCAGGTGTGTGAAAATCCTCTTCCACTTTGTTCCACCCGTTTCCAGTTGTAGCTTTAACCTCTAGTGTGCCAACGATTTTCAGCCATTGTGCGGGTTCGAACTCATGTTTTTAATATCAAATATCTCCAAAGATACAAAACATATCGACGGTTAAGCGACATTTTGGTCAAAAATGAGTTATGAATGCTATCCTACTTGAAATTTTCCGCTCTGTCTAATGCGCTAACTCCCATAGCTCTACTATGATTTTTGTGTTTATGCCCAAGCAAACAACTGCATTTTCGAAGTATGGTTTTGGTGTAGCTGACAAGATTTTGGCCTTTTTTGTCCTAAAGGCGCTGGTGACATAAAAAAATCCTACAACATTGTAAAACCACATTTAATGGGAATGCCAATAAATGCTTCTATAATAATCTATAATCTAAGTTGCAAAGATATATTCATTTAAAGCTCTCAGATGTATGCCCACAAACCAACAAGTGTAGTTCGCGCTTACAAATGCTGAATGTGTACTTACAAATAAAATCCAAACCTCAAATGAACATAAGCCCCACAACTTTTGCCGACCTTCCCTGAAACAGGGGTGACATTGGCAAAGTGAACCATTTTTTACAGTATGGGTGGTCAGCCTCATACCAACCTATAATTCAAGGAATATGAATAATAAATTACATTTAAATATAAAAAAGAACAAAACCTTACAAAGAAATCTATACAAAAAAAGTCAAAAATTTCCTATGCAAAAAATGTAGCAAATGAATACACCAACATTAGAAATCAACATTGCAGATTAGCCGCCACTTCTTCCTGTCCTTGCATACTTCTTTCATTTCATCCAGAGTCATAACCTTTTTCATACAAGTCCTCCTTTTATTATGACTCTGGATATCCCATTCATTCGCTATTTCAGAGATTTGATCCTTCCATACTTTTCTCGGTCTTCCTCTACCACGACATCCATCTATTCTAGCAACATATACTTTCTTCGTCAATCTTTCATCACTCATTCTCTCCAAGTGCCCGAACCATCTTAACATACTTCTTTTAATCTTCACTTTCACACTTTCCCTTACACCACATTCTTCTCTTACAAAATCATTCCTCACCCTGTCACTTCGTTTTTTCCCAATCATACTTCTTAGATAGTCCATTTCTACTGTATGGACTTTACTAATTTCCCTTTCACTCACCGTCCAGGCTTCACTTCCATACATCAAGGTTGGCACTAGTATACCACCGTGCACCGCCAATCTAACATTTTTTGAGAGATTTTGGTTCCTGGCGATGCAAGCGGTTGCACCCAGTACACACCTGCCTTTCATTATTCTTCTTTCAAATTCACCGGCCATTCTTCCATCTTTTTCAAACTTACATCCCAAATATACAAACTCATTTACAACATCAACATTCATTCCATTAATTTTAAATTCATAATTCATATTTTCATCATCTCTTTCAAAAATCAAAACTTTCGTCTTTCTTGCATTCAACTTCTTTTTTTCTTTTATTTCTTTAATTTTAGAGCTGTTTTGATTTTAACAATATGATAAATAATAAAAAAAGTTTTGCCATTTTTTTGCAATCTCAAACTTTAAACTGCACTCCTGAACAATTTAGTTTATGTCTCTTATACCCTACTGCCTTTAAATGTTTTTTCAGAGTTTGGGGGCTCACACAGTAGAAGTCCATTGTATATTGCAAATTAATATATTTTTTTTTAAAAACGACTAAAAATTATAACAATTTTGTTTTAGATTATGGCGAGTATATTAAATTCTACGGTTTCGCAAACAATCCGTTTGGCATCTTCAGGTGGCTAAATAAATACTTAATGGTTCAGATAGGGAATCAATAGTTGAAAATGTGGTGTGAGGGCATGAGGAACCCTCACATGACACTCTCAATGATAGATTCCTTATCAGAACCATTTAAAAAACAACTATGTTACAAAAACACAGTTTGAATTCACTTTTACTATTTTTTATTAAAATTATTTACTTTAAGATGTTATAAAGTTTTCGCAGACCTTAAACCTTGAATCGCATATTGTATTTGCAGGCGAAAGAGAAGCGCAATGATCCGGAGACCCTGAGCAAGTGCCTCATGATCCTCAACGCCCTCCTGGACACAGCGGAAATCACCACACTCACGCCAGTCCTGAGGTCTCTCTTCCAGAACTTTGAGGTAAAGCAAACCATTTCATATTTTGTATTGTTTGTGTATTAACACTGAAAATTCATATTCAATCATTTATTTAGTTTAGACATGTATAATTTCGCGCTAACACATGCCGCATGTGGACTTACAATATAAAAAACCCAATCTCAAATGAACATAAGCCCTGCAACTCTTGCCGACCTTCCCTGAAGCAGGGGTGACATTGGCAAAGTAAACCATTTTTTACAGTATGGGTGGTCAGCCGCACACCAACCTATCAGATGTCAATGGTACCATAAAGTATTACAATCAAATTGATTGTAATACTTTATGCCAACATTATAGATCAACCGCCATTTCTTTCTGTCCTTACATATTTCTTACATTTCATCCAGAGTCATCATAACCTTCTTCATACAAGCTCTCCTTTTATTATGAATGGATATTCCATTCATTCGCACCGGACCGTAGCCCAGTGGTAACACTTCGGACTCGTAAATGGAAGGTTGTGGATTTGAATCCCGGCGTAGCAAAAAAAATATACCATTTATATTTCCAAATGTGCTCTTCGCTGGGTTGAAAAATTCATAAATCTTTACCAAAGACCGGTCACTGAAAGGTCCATCCTGGTGGAGGTGTGATTCACACAAAAACAGCGCTCACCAAATAAATCATCCTAATATTATTATATTATTATTAAGTGTACCTGACTTCATAAAAGTATAATATGTGTAGCACAATGTTTTTTTCAATCAAATATACCTAATGCAATAATACATCACAATCTCAGCAATACATTTTTGTTATCTTTGCATTCGCAGGTGCAAATCTACCAGGATGTGGACATCAGAGAGAACGCCCTGCAGACTGTCGCCCTGTACAGCATGCTGGACAAGGAGTTTGCCGTCCAACAGAAACCATACTTTTTCTCTCAGGTAACATTCAATTTTAAAACATGATGGCAAGTCTGGATTTCAAAGTCCCCTTGGTGTGTTGGTGTCACAAGTCTAGGTGACTTGAGTCCTTCACACGTCCTTTGCTTGAAAAAATAACTTAAATATAATGTGTTTCGAAAAAAATATTTAACATTTTGAATGAAAGGTCCGGTCGATAGCTCAGGTGGTAGAGTGCTTGCATTCCATGCCGAAAACTCGGGTTCAAATCCCACCGAGGGTGTCAGAAATGATTTCCCGTTTCGGTGCTTATTTCAAACCCCAAAATAAAATACCGGCAAGGTTTACTCAGCCTTCACAAGAAATGAGTACCAGCACTCTCGGGAGCTGGGAAACCTCCACTTCAACTGAAGTGGTTGGCGTAAGGCCGGCCCCCTTACCTGTAAAAATAAATAGGTTCAACTCGCCACATGCGACCCCTTCGGGGATAACGCGGCAAGAAGTTACACTATATGTGTAGCTTAGTTGAAAAGAAAAGTTGAAATTAAACGAGTTATCATCATGAGCTGGACAGCCCTGGGTGAGCCTTGACTAAATCAAGAACTTCCTACCACTCTCGTCTGTCCATCGCCTTTGCTCTCCATCTACGTATAATAATAATAATATTAGGATGATTTATTTGGTGAGCGCTGTTTTTGTGTGTATCACACCTTGAATCATACCAACCTATAAATTTCCTTGACTTATAGGTTGGTATGATTCCTTGACCGGTTCACTTTGCCAATGTCACTTCTGTGCCAGGGAAGGTCGGCAAAAGTTGTAGGGCTTATGTTCATTTGAGATTTGGATTTTATTTGTAAGTACACATTCAGAATTTGTTAGCGCAAACTACATGTGTTTGTTTGTGGGCATGCATTTGAGAAATTTAAATGAGTATATCCTTGCAACATAGATTATATATTATAGACACCTCAAGAGCCCTGTGCGAGCTTGGTCGTCGCTGTAGTAAGCGCCGACTCTCAAGCAAGACCCAGTTGCTGTAAGGCTGGGTGGACCTTGAGTGACCGGTCTGAAGTAAAGGTATATGAATTTTTCACCCACCATTTTTGAAAATATAAATGGTACATTTTTGTGCTCCGCTGGGATTCAAAACCACAACCTTCCGTTTACGAGTCAGAAATGTTAACCACTACACTACGGAACAGTCTGATGTGTCTGCTTCTGTATTGACTCCGTCCATCCATCGCATTTCTGGCCTCCCAGGGCTGGAAGTCTCATCACCACGGTAATTCTTACCTACCGAATATCGGTAATATTTGTATGAAGACTAATCAGCTGTTTATTTGCAACCATCTTGGATTGACAGGTCTTCATACAAATACTACCGATACTCGGTAGGTAAGAATTACCGTGATGATGAGACTTCCAGCCCTGGTCTCCTTCGGCCTTGTGGTACTGAGAGTGTTAGAGGCTTAATAGGGCTGGCATCGTCCATTCTAATTATGTGACCAGCCCTCTGCAAGTGCCCTACTTTGATGGAAACAAGTTTTACCTGGAGATCCTTTTAACCATTTTCTGACTACTTCTTCCCCAGCCACTGTATCTTTTTAATAGGAGTAAACCACATTGTATACTTCCCATAGTCTGTGGCTTTATTTAGCTTCTCATTGCACGTGGTAGTGTCTCCTCCTGTCTCCAGCCACTGACTTTTAGTTCACCACCTGGAGAAGCTGTGTTGCATCCTTAACCTCCAGAGTGCCGGAATGCGGATCCGCGCTTTACTCGTATTACTTATTGCATTTCTTTCTTTTTTCTTGAATTTCCACATAGAAATAAGATCGAAAATATTGTTAAACATACTCTTATTGGATAAATCTCGCCACCAATAAACTCAAAGCATTAATTTTCGTTAGTCTCGAAAGAATGGATGATGAACGACTAACGAAGAAAGTGTACAAAGGAAATGTCAGAGGAAAGCGCGGAAGGGGAAGGCCGAGGAAAGAATGGTTAGACCAAATAGGTGAGATTGCGAAAGAATAGAACCTGCAGAGTGAGAATAAGAGAAGAGTATGTATGAAAAAGGTGATGAATATTGAGGAAATGAAAGTGGTCTGTAAGGACAGAAAAAAGTGGAGGCGCATCTGCGGAGGTACCGGCCACCCCTAGTGGAACGGCGGCAGGATACAGACAGTGAATATTAAAAAAAAAAGTTGACCTTGCAATCTGACAAATTTAAAGGCAAAATTCATGAATTGTTTAGACCACAACACACACACACACAAAAAATGTGTTGTTTACATTACAAAGGGTCACTGCCCCCTAACATTTATGTACTTATTTAGAGTATGTGACCACGCGTAATAATGAGATGTGTCTTTTTTATTATGACAGTGCAGTAAATAGGTCACTAGTGAGTTACTACTTTGTTAGGCACTAAAAAATACTTTATTTCACTGTCTTTTGAGATTTAAAAAAAATGGATGGGAGATATATGTTTTGTATCTTTGGAGATATTTAAAATCAAATCCAAGAGCTTGGTAGCTGTATAGTGGTTAAAAATCGCCAGCACACTAGAGGTTAAACACTTCAGCCTGGGCTAACACCTCTAACAGTCCATTCATTCATATTCCACTCACAAAAATTCACCGTCCACATTTCAGTTCATGAACAATGAGAACGAGCAAGTGTTCCTGACGGCGCTCAAGTGCGTTGTTGACATCATCTGCGTGCACGGCGTCAAGATGTTCAACATAGACCCGGACCCCGAGGAAGGAGACGAGGAGGAAGACCAAGAGAGCAGCGCCAACAAGACCAGGAAGTCCCAGGGCAGGGATAAGAGCAAACTCAAGAATCGGAGCAAAGCCGCGGAAGACTCTGATGGTGAGATTGTTCATCCCACACAGCCAGCCCTGTCTCTGATTCTGTATATTGATTGCTAAGGACGGCATTCCCATACAAGATTGATGCTTACTTGCTGAACAAAAATATTGAAATTCAAAAATGTTTCCATTTCAACACAGGTTAGTCATTTCCCGATGGGCTGCTATGACATTGTGATATGCGCGTGCATAGGGTATATGCAAATACATTTCAGAATAAATATTTTCTCCCATTCCTTTAAAATTCTCATTTGAAGTTGACTGAAGTGCTAACGAGTGCTACAATCAAACTTAAATTTTGAATTTAAATCTGAATATCATGCTCAAATGGTGTTTTACCATGTATTACCTACCTATTAGGCGCATGTGCCTGTATGGGATGCACGCCCCTGCATTGTGATACCCTTAAACGCTTTACATTGAGTAATCTAGCAAATGGGAGTTGAAACACCCTTATATGCTCGCTTTGCCAGAACATACTACATGTACCGCAATATCCTATTTCCTCACATTACCTTCCTCTTCCTTGGTATCCTCACATTCTTCTCCATCTTTTCCATGTCCAGCTCAGCCCATGTCAGCCAGCACCAAGCTCCTTCAATTGTATCGCTACCACCGCGTGGAAAGACAGAAGAAGCTCCCATACTACCAATGTCGGTCTGCAGGTGAAGTCCTTGCTCTCACATAAGTTTCTTTTCATGATATTCTCGTACATACATGTATTAACTGCTTTAGTAGCACGAGTAACCGCTTTCTGACGCTGTATGTGCCCGACTCTTTTATCAGAGCCCGGTCGCCTAGGCTTTTCAACGCCACGTCAAACTGAACTAATATTCTTCGCAATTCATTTGTTTCGCGAGCGCACACGCTCATAAACAAATTCATATGGTCCTCACCACATCTGGATATATTTAATACCAGAATGAATGGACTGATGCGTGAATGGAAGGTTCAACTAGAAAGACAGATGAATAGTACCAATATTATATTTTGTTTTTTGTTTTGTATAAAATATTGATTTATATTACTTTAGTTACATCCTTGTGTCAACATTATAACTACATGGTCTAGAACAGGGGTGTCCAACTCAAAATTGTGGCGTGCCAGATTTAGTATGGTGTTGGAGGGCTCGTGAGGTGTGATTCACTCAAAAACAGTGCTCACCAAAGATGTCACCCTAATATTTATTTATTGATTATTTTTTTTTATGTTTCCAGAGGAAGTGTTTGAAAAGTCGGTGAAACCTGATCAGCCTCCTGCCCACGACACCATCATTGAAGTCTTCATCCGTCTCATGAACAGCGAAGTATGTTCACTCTTTGCATCCACATTGTAACTGTAAATATTTTTCTTTTCCACTAGCGTTGGCCAGAGCCTCTCCTGGGCTGTAAGTCTCATCCCCACGGTAATGCTTACCTACCGAATATCGGTAACATTTGTATGAACTTGCTCAGTTCCATCTTGAGGTGCTCCTCCTCGTCCTCGGCTTCTTGCAGCTGCTTCTCCCTCTCCCTCTTCTTGGCCAGCTCTTCATCTTCCCGCTGCATCTGCTTGAGCTGAGCTTGCAGCATGGTGGCCTTGCGTATCTCGTGCTTCTGTTGCTGTGTGGAATAAAAAAATCAATGTAAATCGATGAGATCAGGGCTGAAAGTCGCATCACCACGGTAATTCTTACCTATATCGGTAATTGTAGGAAGACCTGTCAATCCAAGATGGCCGCAAGTGAACAGCTGATCAGTCTTCGTACAAATATTACCAATATTTGGTAGGTAAGAATTACAGTGTTGATGAGACTTCCAGCCCAAAGTTGTTGACTTATTTGTGGACTGACGTCAGAATGCCGCGGTCTCCATCGCTCGCAACAGAGATGAATCGGGAGTTTTTTCAGCTCCCAAAAGGGTTGGTTCTCAGTTCTCGTAAAGGCTGAGTAAACCTTGCCAGTTAAATTTAATTTAGGTCATCTTGAATCGTCGTGTGCAGACGGCGCCTCCTGAAAACGTTGGATATGTCGAGAATAATGTAAGTTCTCCCATAACGATTCGTCTAATATCCGAAAAGTATAATTAACCTAGCAATTTAATTTTAATCTGTAAATAAACCTTGCCGGTATTTTATTTTTGGGTTTGAAATAAAAACTTAAACGGAAATCATTTCTGCCACCCTCAGTAAGTATCAACCCCTAGCTCTTGCAATGGAATGCAAGCACTCTACCTACTGAGCTATTGACCGGACTTTTTGCGAGCTTCAAAGCTACAAAGCACTGATTATCAAACTAGGCCCAATTGCTGTAAGGCTGGATCGACCTTTTGTGACCGGTCCTTGGTAAAGTCAATGAGATTTTCAACTCAGCGAAGAACATTTTTAAAATATAGCTTTTTGTATTCCGGCGGGAATCAAACTCACAACCTTTTGATTACGAGACCGCAGTGTTAGCCACTAGTCTACGCTATTGACCGGTCACTGGATGTAAGTCGTATTGTGTGACATTAAAAACTGCACTTAGTAACGTGCTCGATAAAGAACAACTTGTACCAAAATATGTGTGGCGGAGATGAGGGTGTCAAGTGAGCTGTGTAAGGCAGTTACTTTCAGGGGAGTGCATTCCATACAGGCACATGTATATCCATAAGGTAGGCAAAATTTGATAAAATGTGCATTTAACCTGCAACTAAGATTTAAAATTGAAATCTTTGGTTGAATTTGAGTTAATAATAATAATAATATTGGGATGATTTATTTGGTGAGCTCGGTTTTTGTGTGTATCACACCTCAAGAGCCCTCTGCGAGCTTGGTCGTCTCTGTAGATAGTGCCAATTCTCAAGCAAGACCCAGTTGTTGTAAGGTTGGATGGACCTTTCAGTGACCGGTCTTAGGTAAAGGTTTATGAATTTTTCAACCCAGCGAAGAGCACATTTGGAAATAGAAATGGTATATTTTATGCTCCACGGGGATTCGAATCCACAACCTTCCATTTACGAGTCCGAAGTGTTGCCACTGGACTACGGACCGGTCCAAGAAGTTCCAACAAAAGTTATTGTTAGGACATCGTTAGCCACATCATGTGAGAGAGATAGAGGACCATGGAAAGTTCCTAAATGCACTGAAGACAAACTAATTTCTGGCATCACATGCACAAGCACCCTTGGAGTGGCTACATCACGAAACGGCGCTATAAAGAAATCACCAATTCATCACCTTTTGATGACCATAATTAAATACAAATTGGGGAGAGAAAAGTCGGAGTTCTGCTTTATGCTGATGACGCAGTATTAATTGCTGATTCAGCAGCGGAACTCCAGACAATGCTTTCTAGTTTGAACCATGCCCTGTGTGTGAACAAGTTGAAAATTAATGCAAGTAAGACGAAAGTACTGATTTTTGACAGAACGGATGAAAATGAAGAATGCACGTTTATGTTGAATGGTATGAAAGTTGAAATTGTGGATGAATTTAGATACTTGGGAAGTATGTTTGAGAAGAATGGAAAGATGAC
This sequence comes from Agapetus fuscipes, assembly GCA_951799405.1. NCBI lineage: Eukaryota > Metazoa > Arthropoda > Insecta > Trichoptera > Glossosomatidae > Agapetus > Agapetus fuscipes. Next base: position 7,315,921 of record OX637352.1, on the reverse strand, counting down.
AAGAGAACTTGAGAATAGGGTGTGCAAGGGAAAGCAAGTGGTCGGTGCAATAGGAAGAATAGCAAAAAACAAGCGACTGAAGATGGATCTGAGAATGGCGGTACACAATGGCATATTGTTACCGACTTTGATGTATGGAAGTGAAGCATGGACAGTGAATGATAGCGAAATGAGTAAAATATGTACGGTGGAAATGAAGCATTTGAGAAGTATGACAGGAAAAACTTTGAGGGATAGAGTTAGGAATGAATGGGTAAAAAAAGAATGTAATTTGAAAGAGGATGTGAAAGTTAAAGTACAAAAGAATGTGATGAGATGGTTTGGGCATGTGGAAAGAATGAATGATGATAGACTGACAAAGTATGTATACAAAGAAAGTGTGAAAGGAAAAAGAGGGAAGGGACGACCGAGAAAAGTATGGAGTGATCAGATTGTGGAGATTGTGAAAGAATGGGATATACAAAGTGAGCGTAAAAGAAGAAAATGCATGAAAAAGGTGATGGATATGAAGGAATTGAAAGAGGTATGTCAGGATAGGAAAAAATGGAGGCAACTCTGCAGAGGCTCCGGCCACCCCTAGCGGAATGGCGACAGAGTTACAGTTACAGTATCACCTCATCATCATATATATGTATTGTTTTAGTGCGCTGCATACAGAGCCGTGGTGGCAGAGGGTCTGTGCAGATTGCTGTCCATTGGGAGAATATCCTCGTCCAGCCTGGTCAGCCGGCTGCTTCTTCTCTGGTTCAACCCCGCCACAGGTAAGCCATTCTGAAAGTCCTTTTGTTTATCCCTAACCTAAGACATACTATCAAAATTAGGTTAGATTTACGGTTGTTAGACATATTTATAAAATAACTTTACATAAAATAAATAACCAGATATTTATACAAACCGTTAGTTACAAGTAGAGAATTTCAGTGTTCTCAATGTTTCATTGGCTTCTTATCCAACATCATCAGGAGGCACATCCTTGTTCGGCGGAGGGCAAGGATGAAATGTGTTTATCCTGACAGATCCAGGGGCTGGTGCTCATTTCTTGTGAAGGCTGAGTAAACCTTGCCGGTATTTTATTCCTGGTTTTGAAAAAACCACCGAAACGCTGAATCATTTCTGACACCCTCGGTGGGATTCGAACTGAAGCTGTCGGCATGGAATGCAAGCACTCTCACAATTTTTGTTAAAAATTATCATTTTTGAAGCAACCATTATTAATTTGTAAAGTGATGTATTGTTGCAGAGGAGGAAGACGGGCTGAAGCAGATCCTGGGCACGTTCTTCCCCCTGTTTGCCTCGGGCACTGAGGGCGCCCCCGAGCAGCTGGAGGGCTGCGTGCTGCCCACGCTGCTCACGCTGGCCGGGGCTCCACACGACAGTCCCCTGGCCGAGGTGGATCACGAGGCCGTGCTGAGGTTCATGCTGGGGCTCACCCTGCCCACACAAGCACCCGGGGTACACCATGTTTTTTTTTTTTTTAAGAAATCCTGTGCGGGAGACTCCCTAGATTTCAGAGACTCTAGGGGTCTATGATACTTGCTGTAGTGCCGCAGAGGTGTTTACGAGCTTGGTCGTCGTTACAAAGTGCCAATACTCAAGCAAGACCCAGTTACTGTAAGGATAGATGGACCTTTAGTGACCAGTCTTTGGTAAAGGTTTATGAAATTTTCACCCAGCGAAGAGCATATTTGAAAATATAAATGGTATATTTTTTGTGCTCTGTCGGGATTTCAACCCACTAAAGGTCCATCCAGCGTTACAGCAACTGGGTCTTGCTTGAGAATCGGCGCTTTCTACAGTGACAACTAAGCTTGCAGAGGGCTCTTGAGGTGTGATACACACAAAAATAACGCTAACCAAATAAATTATCTTAATATTATTATTTTAAACTCACATAGTCTTTCCCTGAACAAGGGTTTACGGCATGGGCAGTCAGTCTCATGCCAACCCATTAGTTAAAAAAAATATTTTTTTATAATTATTTCTGACACTGACATTGCTAGTCTCTTTTTCTTGAGTAGAATTGAAAGAGAAAATGAATGTGTACTTTCCTCAGGCGTTGAACGTCCACGCCAACCTGGGTGTCCAGGTGCTGTCTGCGCTGGAGCGTGACGCGGGGGACGCTGCCCCGCTGCTGTGCCGCGCCCTGGCTCTGCTGACGCCTCCCCGCAGCGCGGCCCTCTGCCGGGACCTCCTGGCCTCCGTGGAAAGGGTCCTAGATGTGAGTACACCACTCTCTTCAAGATGCTATACTTATTCCTCCCCATTTTACTCTTTTCGGTGCGTGCAAGCAAGACTATCCTGAATTATAGAATAGAATTAACTTATGTTATTTCTTATTAAATAAATTGAATGTCAATTCTAAATGATGGATTATTTTACAATTATTTAGTACTATCATTTTTTTAAACCTTAATGACATTCTTAATTTTATTGTAAACATTCATAAAAATTAGTTAAAATAAATTAATAACTGGTGAAAATGTACAGTTTTCATTGGAATTTGATTCTAAAAAAATATTACAAATCAATTAATTTCCATTGACTTGTACCTGCAAAAATCATAACTATATCTTTATACAATATTTTTGAATTGGAACTTTTCAGCTGATCACAGACAAAGGCTCGTACAGAAACGTAGCCAAGTTCCAGGCCAAGCTGCAGATCACCCTGGACAGCTTTGAGCAGAGGCCCTCGGAGGGGCACACAGCCCTCGAGACCATAGCAGAGCATGCGGAGGATGACAATGCTGCCATGCCCCGGGAGTCTGGTGAGGCAGTAGTCATTGACTTAGGATATCTGTGGACTAGAAATTATTGTAACGAAAATAGACATTATATATCTGTTTCAACTAACTGATGAAAATGGACATTAATAAGAAAGAGAACAACGAACTTCACAGTTGCATTTCCATGTGTACAGAGAAACTCAGGCAAATGTAAAAATGTTCCTAGAATGTTAGTACTATTGCAAATAATAATGGCTGCCAGTTGACAGATAACACGTGTTATAAATATTGTGATCACTAAAATTTATGAATTTTAAAGTAAAAAGGCATTATTTTATGATATTATAGCATGCGATATAATTGGGTGTCGAAATAAAAAATGGATTCAGACAAAATAGCCGTATTTCATGTGACTACACCACTGCAATGTTTGAGAGGACTGAGACAAATGTGTGCTAAAGTATGTATCAATAGTTTTCCGGAGAGGGTGGTCTACCGTGTTTGTCTGATGGTTTACAAAGCTGTCAATGGTATGGCTCCTTCATACTTGTCTGACATGTTCTCACGTGTTGAGATAGATTTGAGATGCCAAACTCTCAGATCTGCGGAGTGTGGGGGTTTGACTTAGTCCAGCCGTCACGTCAGACACGCACTAATTTTGGGGACCGTGCTTTCCGGTTTGCGGGCCCAATGGAGTGGAACAGACTACCACCTAATGTGAGGAAGGCAGAAACTGTTGGTGTCTTTAAAGGAGCACTAAAGACGCATCTTTACAAAGAATCTTATCCGTGATTTGAGAGGGCCCTTGAGGTGTGACACACACAAAAACGGTGCTCTTTTATTATGTGTACCTTATAAATAAATTATCCTTGTATATATACATAATGCAGTAAGTTAGTTTCTGCTCTTCTATGCAATTACTGAATGGTAACAAAGGTGCCATGAACACAGAAATAGGTAAAGAATGTAAGTCCACATGCCGCATGTTTACAACATAAAAACCCAAATCTCAAATTAGCATAAGCCTTGCAACTCTTGCTAAACTTCCCTTATTTGAATCTTTAATCTAACTGGCAAAGATATGTCAACATTCAAGATTCATATTAAATGCATGCCCACAAACAGACACTTGTAAGTTCACTCTTACAAATGCTGAATGTGCACTCGCAAATTAAAATCTAAGCCTCAAATGAACATAAACCCTGCAACTCTTGCCGACCTTCCCTGAAATAGGGGTGACATTGGCAAAGTGAACCATTTTTTACAGAATGGATGGTCAGCATCATACCAGCCTATAAGTCAAGGAATGCCGTTTGGAAGTAATGGAATCAAAAATTTCCTTCAAAACCACTAACATTAACTGGTTTATCTTATTTTCCAGTGAAGTGCACAGATCGCGGGGAGAGCACCCCCAACAGGGAGGCCCCAGCTGCTTCCTCCAGCAGCCCCGACTCTCTAGAGGCTGAGATAGAGTCCGTGCCCTCACCCAGCAATGCTGATGATGAGGAGAGCCAGGAGCAGAGCTCTGAGTCCTCCTCCCCGCCCAGCAAGATGAAGAGAATCACCGGTGAGCTGGCTCTTTCAACCATAATAATAGTTATTCATGCCCCTGTTAAAGCACCGCACCGCTCAATGGCTAATTACATGCAGTGGCATGCAATACTTTTTCGAGGGTGTTTTTAAAGGACGGCAACACTACTGTCAGTCGCATCATGCAGCAGTCGTCTGGAGTTTCATAGAAGAGAAAAGAAGACCGTTTTTGCATGTGACGGCCTTCCAGATGACCTGCGCGAGATGGATTCGGAAAATATGTCTAGGAAAGCACTTAAAACCCACCTCTTCACACATTTGTATGAACAAGTGCCTTTGAGATGATTTTGATCCTAAAAAGGCGCTATACATTTGTTAAATTTAATGTCATTTATCCCTGTCCTATCTTTAGCCCAGCTTAGTGACATCATATTGTTACAAACTATGAGTTTGTGTGTACATGCACCTAGGCACGTAGCTTGCTGGTGTGCATAACTGGAATAGTGTCAAACAGCTAGTATAATAATGAAATGGATGGTAGTAGACTGCTCTGGTATAATCCATTATAGGATTATTAGTACGTGAGCCTTAGCACGCTGGGTGGAGTGTGTGTGGAACAATATTTTATAGAAGAATCTGGAATACACGAGAAACGTCCATGCGAACTGTATAAATATGAGCCACAATTGTGTTAGAGTCAGAGGCTCTTAAAACATTGTGCAAAATAAATCTTGATACATAAATAACTAGCAGTTTGATTAAAAGATAAGTATTTTTTATTTATTTTTTGTTTACAGCATTCGATGTGGCCAAGCGTGCCATCACCAAAACGCCGCGCAACGCCAGAAGCAAAAAATCCAACAATGTCGCCACATCGGATGCTTTATCCGGAAAGAAAGTGGCGGAGCTGTCTACACCAGTCAGGTCTGGCAGAAAGAAGAGGTCCAGCAATGATGATGATGATGTGGTGTCCACGCCTGCGACGTCTGTGAGGAAGAGCTCCAGGAAGGCTGCAGCTGCTAAAACAGTGGCTCCTGCTAAACCAGCGGCTAGAGGACTGCAAAAGCAGCTGGAGGATGTAGCGGTCCAAGAGAAAGGTAACTTCTATAATCTAAGATGCAAAGATATGTTTGCATTAAAGGCTCATATTTAATGCATGCCCATAAGCAGAGACATGTAAGTGTGTGTTTACAAGTGGTGCATGTGTACGTACAAAATAAACCAAACCTCACATAATAATAATTATATTAGGATGATTTATTTGGTGAGCACTGTTTCACACCTCAAGAGCCCTCCACGAGCTCGGTCGTTGCTGTAGAAAACCTTTATGTTTATTTTTTTAATATATGAAATACAGAAAAAAAAGGTTCACTTTGTCAATATCACTCCTGTTTCAGGGAACGTCGACAAAAGCTATGTTCATTTGACATTTGGGTCTTGCATGCAGCATTTGTATGTGCAAACTTATGCGTGTCTGCTTGTGGGCATGCATTCAATATACATATCTTGTCAACTTAGATACTAGATTCTAACTGAATTGTTGTTATTTTCTCAGCAACCAAAGGCGCCAAAAGAAAGGGAGCAGCCTCAGATGCTGCTGTGAAACCGAAGCCTGCTCCGAAAAAGCCAGTGGCCAGGAAGGTACCTTCCTCCCGAGTGTCCACCAGGTCTTCCACCTCATCCAGGAACTCCTCCCAGTCTGACATACAGGAGTCTGAAGACAGCGATGATGAAACCATTCTACACACAATATGCCACGATGCACCGCAGGTAAATATTATATTCAAATTATTTATTTATTCATTTGGCAACGTAAACATAAACAAGCTGCACATATCAAACTACTTCTTACCGCGTAGCGGTCACTTTCGAAACCTATGAAAATAGTAATCATTTAGTATTTTCCTTTTATTATCTGACCAGTCAGTAGTTCAGTGGCAACACTTCGGACTCTGAATGGAAGTTTTGTGGGTTCGAATCCTGGCGGAGCATAAAAAATATACCATTTATATTTTCAAATTTGCTGGGTTGAAAAATTCATAAACCTTTACCAATGACTGGTCACCAAACGTCCATCCAGCCTTACAGCAACTGAGTCTTGCTTGAGAATTGGCGCTTTGTAGCGACGACGACCAAGCTCGTAAATAGGTTGATAGCTCAATTGGTTGATAGCTCAATTAGAATGCTTGCATTCCATGCCAGAGCAAGGGTTCGATCTCAAGGTTTACTCAGCCTTCACAAGAAATGAGAACCAGCCCCCCCTGGAGCTGGGAAACCCCCACTTCAACTGAAAGTGGTTGGTGTGAGGCCGACCCCCTTATCCGTATAAATAAATAGGCCCCGAATCGCCGCATGCGGCCCCTTCGCGGAAAACGCAGGCAAGAAGTTACACTATATGTGTAGCTTAGTTGCGTTGCGTATATCTAGAATCTTAATTGCAAATATCGCACGCTTAATAATAAAGAGCAATAACTCGAAAATTCGGAGAATCCAGATTTTGTAATAAAACACAAGAACAATGCGAGAAGAATAGGTAGAATGCGACAGCCGTTCAATTTGGACGAATATGACCGAGATAAAACATCTGTCGCCTTTTTCATCCCATACAAGTTGTACTGGTTGTCTGAATTTCAAATGTGATTTCCCAACATTTTTGTTTTTTGAGTTATTGCTCTTTATTATTAAACGTGCGATATATATGACATTCATATAGCATTCATTCCCATAAGCATACACATATAAGTTTACGCTTACACATGCCGCATGTGGACTTACAACATGACAACCCAAATCTCAAATGAACATAAGCCATGCAAATCTGGCCGACCTTTCCTGAAACACTTGTGACATTGGCAAAGTGAACCTATTTTACAGTATGGGTGGTCAGCCGCATACCAACCTATAAGTCAAGGAACATACACAACAAATTACATTTTTTTTAAATCACAAATAATAATATGTATGGGCATCAAAACTAAAACGGAATACAAAATTTCATTTTAAAAAACCCTATTCCTAGCCGCCAACATTATAGATCAACAGCCATTTCTTTCTGTCCTTACATATTTCTTGCATTTCATCCAGAGTCATCATAACCTTCTTCATACAAGCTCTCCTTTTATTATAAATGGATATTCCATTCATTCGCACCAGTCTGTAGCCCAGTGGTAACACTTCGGACTCGTAAATAGAAGGTTGTGGGTTTGAACCCCGGCGGAGCACAAAGAATACACCACCCAGACATACACCCTTCAACTCTTGCCGTCCTTCCCTGAGACAGGGGTGACATTAGCAAAGTGAACCATTTTTACAGCATGGGTGGTCAGCATTCAAAAAGCATTAAAATGCTTTAAAAAAGCATTCAGCATTAAAAAAATCATAAACCTTTACCAAAGACCGGTCATCAATAGGTCCATCCAGCCTTACAGCAACTGGGTCTTGCTTGAGAATGAGCGCTTTCTACAGCGACGACCAAGCTCGCAGAGGGTTCTTGAGGTGTGATACACACAAAAAAGCGCTCACCAAATAAATCAGCCTAATTATTTTTTTAAGTGTCATTTATTTGAATTGATTTCAGGAAGTATCGCTGCTGCAGCAGCTGGACACTGACAGTGAGAGTGACAGTGATGAGAGCAACAACAGAACCAGCAACAAGCAGCGCCGCCTTCCCAACGTCACAGTGCCGGGGAGCTCGGACTCCAGCGACATGTAACGCATTACTCTATATTCATGTATTTACTTTGTTGTACGCCCTTGTCGCAGCCATTACACACCGGAGGCAATCTGCCAAATCTGTCAAATATATAACTAGTCCATGTACAAATCTGTCACAAGACAGTTTGACAAAGACATTTCGGTCACAGACAACTCGACAGGGGAGTGCATTCAATACAGGCACATGCGCCTAATTCGTAGGCAATATATCGCTCCCCCAGTTCTTGTTTATCGTAAACGCCAATCTTGTCAAATATGACTTTTTCATGCAGTTGTCTTGTGAATCAAATTTGACACAATCTGAGCTAAGAAAAACCGTAAAACTCGATAATGTGAGAGTTCTTTTAAATATTTTTTAAATAAATTTCTTGTTTTCATAAGACACATTGGCCCAGTACACATGCAAACATTGCTCATGTAAAATTTTCTCAATGGCGTATACGATAAACAAGAACTAAGGCAGCGATATGGTAAAAAACCATTTAAGCTTGATATTCAGATTTAAAATTCAAAATTTAAGTTCGATTGGAGCCATCGTTAGCACTTCAATCAATTCAATCAAATGAGTTATTTTAAAAGAATGGGAGAAAATATTTATTATGAAATGTATTTGCCTATACCCTATGCACGCGCCTGCATCTCGGCCATAGATAACTCGTCCACAGACAATTTGGTCACACAACATTTCATCTACATTACTCTTCAGTCAATGATATTTCTGTCACATATGATGTAAGCCCACAGGCAACTCCATCACAAAAAACTGGCCTCTCTTTTAGTAATTTGTAATTTTCTGTGACGGAGCTGTCTGTGAACTATTTCCCTTTACCACACACGAGAGCTTAGTCTCTTTTTCGTCAGGTATAGCGTTACAAAAATATAATCATAAATGTAATAGATGGAAGAAAAAAAGGTGTATTATGTATTTATTTCCATAGATTAAAAAATATCACCACGTTAATGGTATATATTTTTTTGTGCTCCGCCGGAATTCGAATCCACAACCTTCCATTTACACAACTTGCCACTGGACTACGGACTTACATCTTCTTACTTCCGATGGCCGAACAGTCCTTGTAGGACCTTTGCCTCCGAAACAATAGATCTCCAAGCCTTTCTATCCTCAGCAATGGACTGCCAGTCGTCTATAGCATTGAGCTCCTCCAGATCTCGGTTGATGTTATCTAATAATCTTTGTCTTGGTCTGCCTAACGGTCTCCTGCCCTCGGGTATACCCTGCAGAATACCTTTAGTGGCCCTTTCTTCTCCGGATCTAACGACGTGGCCAATCCATGCCAATCTTCGGGATCTGATTTCACTTGTGATGAAAGGTTGTTTAGTTGTGGAGCGAATTTCTTCATTACTTTTAAGCCTCCAGGTTCCTTCTGCAATACCCGGTCGTGGACCCAATATTTTTCTTAGAATCCTATTTTCAAAAGACAGAAGTCTTTGTTGGTCGTTTAGGGTCATACACCAAGATTCCGAACCATAGATGACCACTGGTTTAATGAGGCTATTGTATATGTGAAGTTTCACTCTTCTGGACAAGGACTTAGTTGTTAGGAGATTGTTCAGGGCCGCCGCTGCTCTTATGCCACTCTGTATTCTAGATGTTATTTCTACACTCATTTCATTAGTGTTTGTGAGAATGCTACCCAGATATGTAAATTTAAGCACTTCTTCTATACTGTCTTCACCAAAAGTAATATGTCCGTATATGTCCATATGTCCTGGACTACGGACGGATCCAAGAATTGCCAACAACACGCGGTGTACCTAGCGGTCTGCCATCCAGGTAGCATCCGCGCCCAATGTTGCTTAACTTCGGTGATCTGATGAGAACCGGTGCTTTCAACATGGTATCGGGGATATATGAAACATTTCACACAGTCTGTCCGGTAATCCATAGACAAACCGGGCAGAATGTGTTGTGTCTGAAAAGGCTCTTACAGTGCACCCTGACACAGGCATAAACATCCTGGAATATTCTCCCTCAAGAGCAGGGAAACCCCCACTACAAGTTAAGTGGGCTATGCGAGGCTGGTCCCGTTGCTTGTAACAAATAAATAAGTTCCGCTCGTTAAAATATGGTTTATTGAATAATGTATTTCAAACACATCTTTTTCCTATTTCAGATTCGACTCCGACGACTCTGACACCATCCCAGTTTCCCAAAACGCCATAATAAGAAAACGAAAATAAAAAAATCTAATATTTCATTGTAAGATACTCTCTGTTAGCATTTAATCAATTTTTGTGTGTAGGAATGTAAAGAATTATTATATTTGAGTTTTAAATGTCTTGTATGTATGGAATGAATAAAGAAATTGTTCCCATTTTTTTTACTATGTTTATCATTTGGTTTTGAAACAGGAAAACATTTCTTACACCCTCGGTGGGATTCGAACCCAAGTTCACGGTATGGAATGCAAGCATTCCACCAACTGAGCTATTGACCGGACCTTAGTAATTGAGATATCGACTGTTAAAAGGAAGTAGGGCATAAGCGACAAAAACTAAATTGTTCAGGAAAGCAGTTTAATATTTGAGATCGCAGAAAAATGGCAACTTTTTTTATTTTTAATCATATCGTTAAAATTAAAACAGCTCAAAAATTAACAAAAAAACAAAGGCATTTTTTTGGCATTCCTTTTAATGTGGTTTTACAAAAAAATTTTATGTCACAAGCGCCTTTAGGACAAAAAAGGCCAAAATCTTGTCAGTTACACCAAAACCATACTTCTTAAATGCAGTTTTTTACTTGGGCATAAACAACAAAAATTATCGAAAAGCCATGGGAGTTAGCGCATTAGAAAGAGCAGAAAATTTTAAGTAGGATAGCATTCGTAACTATTTTTTGACCAAAGCGTCGCTTACTTCCTTTTCACCATTGATATGTATTTTTATTTTTTAAGTACATTTTTCTAGTCAAATGGTTGAAATGATCTTGCTCATACAGACAGCCCGCAGTCCTTTGAGCATAGAAGACGGGTTGGAATGCTCAGTCTGTTCTATAGGTAGGTACTATCATGGTGTTTTCATTTATTCCATCTCCTCTCATCACGCCAAAAACCAGTTTTGAAATTAAAATAATTCACCCACTTTTTAATCTATAATCAAAGTTGCAAGGATATAATATTAAGATTTAAAATTCTTATCAAATGCATGCCCACAAACAGACATGTGTAAGTTCATTACAATTGCTGAATGTCTACTTAGAAATTAAAATCCAAACCTCAAATGAACATAAGCCCGGCATCTTTTGCCGACCTTCCCTGAAATAGGTGTGACATTGGCAAAATTAACCATTTTTTACAATATGGGTGGTCAGCCTCATACCAATCTATAAGTCAAGGAATACGAAAAAAATAAATCTTTGCTTTTTCCCAGTTTAGCAAAGTGGCTGGCTGGCGTCTCATTTATTTTTTGGTCTTCGTTATTTGTGCAGACTCATTGAACGAATAAAGGTAATTTGAATTTGATTTTTTTATTGGCAGGAAAAGTCACACTTACATGGGACTACCTTTTCCCTAGCAACCCAGCCGTATGAATAAAAACGTATCTTCGAACACTACAAGATTTTTTTGTGCTAAGATAAAATTACTATCTAGATTTTCGGCATTTACTTTGTGAACGTTATTATTTTATTAATTTTCTGGATAAAATCATATTATGTTGAAATATATATTTTTGTTTTCTTTTAAAATACCTACTCCTTACGAATATATATTTGTGTCTATGGCTTATTTATTGTCTATACTCCAAAAATAGGGTGACCAAAAATCATGCTTTTGCAATGGACTTTTAAAAAATTACCTTCAAAATTTTATTCAGATCCAAAAACATTAAATCGTCTTCATTGTAGCCGAAAAATCAAAGGATATTTCAAGCGTTGATAACTTTTACATCTAACATCTCTCAGTTCATTCACATCTACAATTTAATAAAAGTGTTTTTCTATACTTCTGTGCCAACTAATGTGTCAACTAATGGTGACACTAATACGTTGGATTTTTTAAAGCTCTGCACACACAAGCCATTTGCGTTCAGATCCAGCAAAATGTTCTATTAAATTTTTATTGTACGTTACTTTGTGTACACCCATATCTGTAAATTCTCTTTGATCTGGTATAGCGGTATTTCCATATCAACGGAAACGCCTATTGGACGACAAATCGTTCATTCCCATTACCGGTCTGTCACTTTTAATGTTTTGATTTATTTTGTGTATACGCTGATAAGAGCAATTAAACCCAATTAATATCAATCAAAATAAACACCTTAATTCATAATCAACATGTCTACAGACTCTGGTAAAAACGTGAGTGCATTTCAGTATAATTTTCTTATCGAATAGGGAAATGAGTCCACGAATGTGTACGTTCAGGAATTTTTATTCCACTTTTTTTAGCACACAATGTACGTTGACACAAAAGGCGTTGTTAGAAATCAAAGAAAAGCTTTTTATGGTCTTTTGTTGCGCTTCTTTTATGGCTAAAGAAAGCTATAAGCCTGATTAAAATACATGTCTAATGTTGTACCTATATTTATTTATTTGTGACTCATTCTTTTTCAGTTTAAAATCTAAAAACGACTTCCTTTCATCGTATCGCGCATTTCAAATAATTATATTTTAAATATTTCGGACGAGTTCGTTGACTCACATTTTAATATTCTAACCAAACATGTTTAGTAACTGTAAAGATGAAAATGTTATTTGTTGTTTCTTATATTAAATAATAGTTTTAATCTTAATGAACTCTACAAAATTTTAATTCAGTTTTTGTTCTTGGCAGACAGCGGTCGCAGGTCTATATGACTAGGGGCCTTAGCAACCAATAACAAAGTATTAGTTTGCCTTTTTCCTAAGGATGACTTCCTAGGAATGAATGGGTAAAGAAAGAATGTAATTTGATAGAGATGTGAAAGTTAAGTTACAAAAGAATATGTTCAGATGGTTTGGGCATGCTGAAAGAATGAATGATGATAGAGGTATACAGAGGTAGTGTGAAAGGAAAAAGAGGTAAGGGACGACCAAGAAAAGTATGGAGTGATCAGATTGAGGATATTGTGAAAGAATGGGATATACAAAGTGAGCGTAAAAGAAGAAAATGTATGAAAAACGTGACGGATATGAATGAATTGAAAGAGGTATGTAAGGATAGGAAAAAATGGAGGCAGCTCTGCATAGGCTCTGGGCACCCCTAGCGGAATGGCGACAGAGTTACAGTTACAGCCTTATTCCTACAAAACCGACTCGTACTTGGTCGGAAGGCAGTGGATTCGATTCTTGGCAGAGAACTTTTTTTTTCAAGTATGCTCTATTCTGGGTTGAAAAATGAATCTGCTTTTATGTAAGATCGGTCACCACAGGTCCATCCAGCCTTACAGCAACTGGGTCTTGCCTGAGAACTGTCATTTGCTAAAGCGACCATGAAACTTGCCGAGGGATCTTGAGGTGTGGTTCACACGATAACAGCGCTCACCAAATAAATTATTCAAGTGTTTGTTTATTTTTACAACCTAGTTCCGATAGTAGAGACTGACGGGGCTATTCTCATACATTTTAGTCGTCGGTTGAGCCCACGCTTTGACAAACTAATGATGCCTGGCCTGAAAGTCTCATCACCACGGTCATTCTTACCTACCGAATTTTGGTAATATTTGTATGAAAACTAATCAGCTGTTCACTTGCGGCAATCTTGGTTTGACAGGTCTTCATACAAATGCATCATTAGTTTGTCAAAGCGTGGGCTCAACCGACGACTAAAATGTCTAAGAATAGCCCCGTGAGAATTTCGACCCATCTTGTTTGCCCGAGGAACTGCAGGTTGTATGTGAGTGTAGAGTCATTTGTACCATTTGATTAAAAAAGGCAATCAAACACTATTGTTCAACGGGTAGAATTTCTCTCGGAGCAAGGATTGAATACAAAGGTAAGTTCAGAGGAAACCAACACCTGCTCTAATGAAAGGAAGAGGAACAAGTGAAGATATTTCATCAAGATAAGATCCATGATAGCACCAATATTGGAACTGTTTTCGTTAATGCAGCCTCACACCTATCTATTGTTTACCTTTGCAACCTTTTCATTATTTCCGATAGCTTCTTCTTCTTAATCTATAATCTAAGTTGCAAGGATATATTCATTCAAAGCTCTCAGATGTATGCCCACAAACAAACACGTGTAGTTCGCGCTTACAAATGCTGATTGTGTACTTACAAATAAAATCCAAACCTCAAATGAACATAAGCCCTGCAACTCTTGCCGACATTCCCTGAAACAGGGGTGACATTGGCAAAGTGAACCAATTTTTACAGTATGGGTGGTCAGCCTCATACCAACCTATAAGTCAAGGAATACGAGTAATAAATAACATTTAAGTATAAAAAAAAACAACAAAATCTTAAAAATAAATCTATACAAAAAAAGTCAAAAATTTCTTATGCAAAAAATGTAGCAAACTAATAAACCAACATTACATAATAATAATAATATTAGGATTATTTATTTGATGAGCGCTGTTTTTGTGTGAATCACACCTCAAGAGCCCTCTGCAAGCTTGGTCGTCGCTATAAAAAGCTCCAATACTCAAGCATAACCCAGTTGCTGTAAGGCTGGATGGACCTTAGGTAAATAGTTAGGTTTAAGTTAGAATACGGTCGTTTGACATTTTGACACTTATATTAATTTTTAAAACTGAACAATTTCAAAACTTAATTTAATTTAAATCGGATATTTAACGAACCGTTTTTTTCGTCCGTCCTTTGGTAAATGTTTGTGAATTGTTCAACCCGGCAAAGAGCATATTTGAAAATATAAATACAGTATTTTTGTGCTACGCTGGGATTCGAACCCCTAAACCTTCCATTTAAGAGTCCAAAGCGTTACCACTAGACTATAGACCGGTTCTTCTTGCTCAACCATTTTTAGTTCACTCCTGGATGTAGGCCTCATCCAATCTTCTCCATGTTTCTCTGTTAGCTGTCTCTGATAACTATTTATGAAATTTGTTTCAGTTCTCGGCCCTGGAGACGCCCGGCTACGTGGGCTTTGCCAACCTGCCCAACCAGGTGCACCGCAAGTCCGTGAAGAAGGGCTTTGAGTTCACGCTGATGGTGGTGGGCGAGAGCGGCCTCGGCAAGTCCACGCTGGTCAACTCCCTCTTCCTCACCGACCTCTATCCGGAGAGGGTCATCCCCGACGCCATCGGTGAGGAGGACTTTAGTTTCGATGTAAAATTGTGACTGATGTTTCTTTGGGATAAGAAATACACTAAAACTCCCAGATAAAGTATGTAATAGGATATTTGCAATAGTGAGGAATTTGGTAAAAAGTGTGTAATTTTGATTGATAACGACAAGCATATTACTTAATAAGGTCCTGATTTCAAGTACAAAATAAAATTTTATGATTTTACATTTGAAAAAGAACTTTTGGAAATTTAGGCCGGTTTCCAAACGGATATGCGATCCGTCAACGGAATTTGTAGCCCCCGCAACGTCATTTTCTTGTACCTACAACGCTGCTAGTATTGCAATGGCTATAAGATGAAGAAAGAAAATGACTTCACAGACGAAAATTCAATCCAAGGAGTGTTTTGGCGCGTAAATTCAAACATAATTTTGTGAACATGAATAAATTTGTAAAAACAGCATATAAAAACAAAATTCAAGAAGTTTTATAATAAGCAAATAAAAAGGCATTTCAATTGACTAGATTTTTTTTTTTGTGAAATTTCCTTATTCAAGGATACACAGGTTTTAATTTGTCATAAAGAAGACTATATAACAAAAATTACTATACCTACACACATTAAAAATAACATTTTGTTTGTACACACCAGATATTATCCTAACATACACCCGAACGGCATAAACTTTAAAAAGGTAGGTATTGAACGTAAATAGAAATCAATAAATAATCAAGTTGTGATTTGCAATTTATCAAGAAATTATACAATGTGTCTTTTTTTTTTTTTTGCTGCAGAAAAAACTAACCAGACAGTGAAGCTGGATGCCTCCACTGTGGAGATAGAAGAGAGGGGAGTCAAGCTGCGGCTCACCGTGGTGGACACTCCGGGTTACGGGGATGCCATCGACAACACAGACTGCTTCCAGGTAACGACAACAAGTATACATACAGACGATTAGATTTCACCCATACCAGCTTAGTGCATGGTTTCAAGTATATAATAATCTATAATTAGCCTCTGAAGATGGACGGATAAAGTCCGATAGCGCTAAGGCATTGTAAACTCAAAAAATGTGAAAATAAAACTATGTTATAAAAACAGTTTTTTTAATTAAAATCTATAATCTAAATTGCAAAGATATATTATCATTCAAAGCTCATATCAAATAAAAAGCACAAACAAACACGTGTAGGTTTGCGCTTACAAATGCTGAATGTGTACTTACAAATAAAAATCCAAACCTCAAATGAACATAAACCCTGCAACTTTTGCCGGCCTTCCCTGCAACAGGGGTGACATCGGCAAAGTGAACCATTTTTCACAGTATGGGAGGTCAGCCTCATATCAACCTATAAGTCAAGGAATACAGATAATAAATAACATGAATGGATACAATAACAACAAAACCTTTAAAATAAATCTATACAATAAAAGTCAATAGGTATACAAAAAATAAAACATAAAATTATGAATGTATGAATAAATAATTAATAAGCCGCCAACATTACAAATCCAAATTGCAGATTAGCCGCCATTTCTTCCTGCCCTTTCATACTTCTTTTATTTCATTCAGAATTATAACCTTTTTCATACAAGCTCTCCTTGTATTATGACTTTTGATATCAATATCAATAAAAGGTTATTCAAAAGCCGAATAGTGTCATTTTTTTTTGTTGTACACAAACCTACACCTTCTTCTTTGTCTTTTTCTTCCTTTTATAGAACGGAAGCATCTGTATGAGCCGCTACTCCCTCTTGTGATCTAGTTTTCCAGCTATCACGCCATTTCTTCGTAGATCTTTTAGTTGCATTTGTCATACTAGTTTAGAAGTAATAAACCTACTCATTAGTGGTTCACAGATTTGATCATTTTTCAAAACACTTTTCATGTTAAAACTGTGTTGTCAAATTTAAATGAATCATCTTTCTTGTGAAATGATGTAGAACTGAATGAAATTTAAAAGCATAGCTGCCAACATTATGGATCAACCATCATTTCTTTCTGTGCTAGTATAGTTCTTTCATTTCATGCAGTCATAATTTCATTCACTTAGATTGTTATCAATTTTTGGCGCGCAAGAATAGGTACGAGTGACTTTTACGAACTGCCCTGTATATACGCTATGGTATTACTGGCATGCAAGGGCACAACTTGCAAATGTATCCGCAGTAACTCGTACATACCTGGTCCGTAGCTCAGTGGTAACACTGGGGACTCTGAATGGGCAGGTTGTGGGTTTGAATCCCGGCGGAGCACAAAAAATATACCATTTATATTTTCAAATTTGCTCTTCGCTGGGTTGAAAAATTCAGAAAACTTTACCAATGACGGGTCACCAAAGGTCCATTCAGCCTTACAGCAACTGGGTCTTATTTGCATATTGGCAATTTGTAGCGACGACCAAGCTCTGCGGCACTACAACAAGTGTCATAGGCCCCTAGAGTCTCTAGAATCTAGTGAGTCTCCTGCACAGGATTTCTTAAAAAAAAAAAACCCACTAACTTTCATGCCAGCCACTTTCCCGATTGACGGCATGTGTATCCCCAGCTTAAGGTTGGATGATGGCAGCGTTGTGTGCATGTTGCAGTCCATCCTGCAGTACATCGACGAGCAGTTTGAGCGCTTCCTGCGGGACGAGAGCGGCCTCAACAGGAGGAACATCGTGGACAACCGCATCCACTGCTGCTTCTACTTCATATCACCGTTTGGTCACGGGTAGGAACATGTTGCATCAACTCATTCAGTACTTGTTTTAAATCTTTTTAAACAATACACTTACTGTAAAAACATCCATCCAACTTTGATATTCTCAATGGATGATTTTAATATTTGATGATTTTAGTGATTTAACCTTTTCGCTTCTGAATATTCTGGCTATATGAATACCCCCAGTGCGGAATACTTTTTCAAACACATTTTTTAAACATTTCTTGATTTCCTACCTTATTTGATTGACAACACTTCAGACTATGTAAACGGTCACATGTGTTGGTTATTCAAGAACATAAATCACAAAGGTTGTGCACATATTTTCACTTGCAGGCATTTGAATTCTTCAACACAGATGTCAGGGAAAAGTTCAAAGTTGGATAAAGTCTATGATTGACAGCCGCACTGTACGCAAGTTTACACTTGATGTAATGATTTTGGTGTTTATTTCTAACTCAAAATAAATACCTGCAAGGTTTACTCATCCTTCACTAGAAATGAGAACCAGCCCCCTCGCGAGATATAAAACCCCCACTTCAACTTAAGTACATTTTCAAATTGCATTGTGGAATTTCATTTTAAATATTGATTTAAAAAATAAATCATTTTATTTTAACTTTTAATAAAAAACTTCCACTGATTTTTAACTTAAGCGGTTGGCTTGAGGCCGGCCCCTTTACCCGAAAAAATTAATAGGTCCTGAATTGCCACATGCAACAGGATAACACAGGCAAAAAGTTACACTGTATGTGTAGCTTAGTTGCGTTAGTTGTGATTAAAAATATATATAAAAAAACGGAATTACTCTAAGGCCATTATCTGTTTAGGATATAATGATTTGACGAGGATTGTAAGGTGTTGCCATTGTTCCAGGCTGAAGCCGCTGGACATAGAGTTCATGAAGCAGCTGCACAACAAGGTGAACATCGTGCCGGTCATCGCCAAGGCCGACGTGCTCACCAAGAAGGAGGTGCAGCGGCTCAAGGACAGGGTGAGGAGCTTTCACAGTCACACCCTGCTAGAAGCATTGCTTAAAGGACTACATTAATACCTTAACCTTCTTGCTTCTGAATATCCTGGCTAAATGAGTGCCCCCAGTACGGAATACCTTTTCAAGCACATTTTTAAAAACATTTATTGATTTCCTACCTTAATTGATTGACGACACTTCAAACTGTGTGAACAGTCACATGTATTAGTTATTCAAGAACAAAAATCTTAAGAAAATGTTTAGCACATACTCGTATTTCCACTTGCAGTCTTTTGAATTCTTTAACATAGATGTCAGGGATAAGTTCATAGTGCGATGACATCTATGATTGACAGCCGCACTGTATGCAAGTTTACACTTGACGCCTATGCGTGTCACCCGCAGTTGACGGGTTAAAGGTAAAACTGAATAAGTGTCACATTAAGCTAGCATGGGTTTCTCAGATAAATGCACCTTTTTTCCTATTTTATCCGAGAGAAAACATTACGTAAGTGTAAAAATACTGTAGTAGCATGAGCATTCTTTATTAGTTCACTTACTATAAGAAGAAGTTACTCACAATAAAATGTTTTATCCAGGATTTCTCAAATCTGTGAATCAGCACTTATTCAGTTTTACCTTTGAGGTATTGATATATTTTATAGCTTCCAAGTAATATTTTGTTGTTACCCGGCTTGAAAACCAAATGGTGTCAAGAGTCCAAAATCACTATTGTACATGAAAGACTTTTTCATTTTTTTGACTGAGGCTGAGATTGAGTGTCCATGATATGGCTGGTTTGAAAAGTGTCCGAGTGTTGAACAGCCGTACATAATTATGCCTGCTCTAGATTACTTCATATGTGTTATGGTTCCAGGTGATGAGTGAGATAGAGTCCAACGGAATCAAGATATATCCTCTGCCAGACTGTGACAGTGACGAGGACGAGGAGTTCAGGGAGCAGGTGAACACAATCACTACATCATTACCGCATCATTTTTGATCTCTGTTCAAATATGGCTTGTTTATCCTCTAGACCAGCGGTTTCCAAACTTTATGCTACCATGTCTACCTAAAATTGTTTTTTTTGTTCGCACCTCCCTTTGTACGTTAAATTTTTTTTCGCGCCTCCCTTTCAACGTTTTATTTCTTAATATTCATACTAATACTACTATAGACACATTTTTTGCGCCTCTCCTGGCCATAGCTCGCGCCTCCCTTGGGAGGCGCGCCCCCCAGTTTGGAAACCGCTGCTCTAGACTCTAGATTGCCAGCGATTTTCTGCCGTAATCCAGCTACCCAACTCTTGGTTTTGTTTGATATTAAATATCTCCTATCCAATTTTGTTATTCAAAAGACAGTGAAATAAAGTTTTTTTATTACCTTACAAAGTAGGAAATCACCCGTGACGTATTTACTTTACTGCATTGTAATATTATATGTAAGAAAACATGGTGTTCTAAAAATAGACTTATCTTATTATCATGCACGCTAAATAAGTACAAGAATTTTAAGGAGCTAAATGTTAGGATTCGATCTTATTGCTGTGTAAAAACTAAAAAATCGCGATAAGTACCTGGAGTGCGGATCCGCGTTCCTAGAGGTTAACCTCCAGGGTGCCGGAGTATGGGTCCGCACTCATAGTACTGATTGTGATTTTTTTAATTTTTCTTTAGTTTTTAAACAGCAATAAGATTGTAAATCGTTTAACATAATCCTATAGGATAAAAGTACCCACCAATAAACTCAAAGCATTCATTTTTGTTTGTACTCGGATCTTGACTCGGATGAACGTCAAATTGAAATAGATGATTTCAATAATTTTGTTTTTATTTAACCCGAGCATGGTTGTATGCTCTTTGAACTATTTTGAGATGAAACCAATTTAGCAGGTGTACTATCTTATTTTGCATTCAAACAATGTGCTTACCACCTGTAATAAGTGTGCTTAGAATTTAACCTCCTAACGATTTGAAACATAAACAAGCGTTGTTGTATGGACGAGAGACTAGCGCCTCTGGCGGTCAGATTTGGGAGTAATCCGGCTAAAAGATGAGGTTTATTTTTTCACCCTTTCCAATTATCCAATTTCATTGTGATATTCCTTGACTGATAGGTTGGTATGAGGTTGACCACCCATACTGTAAAAAATGGTTCACTTTGCCAATGTCACCCCTGTTTCAGGGAAGGTCGGCAAGAGTTGCAGGGCTTATGTTCATTTGAGATTGGATTTTTTATATTGTAGGTCCACATGCAGCATGTGTGAGCGCGAAATTATGCATGTCTGCTTGTGGGAATGCATCTAATATGAATCTCAAATGATACATATCTTTGCAGCATAGATTTAGATTGTGGACATTAAAATGTTGATTTCTCAATAGTTATTTATGCCACTGCCAAGTAATGATAGTCTTTTTAACACGAGTGCTAGTTTGTGCCATGAGGCGCAGCCGAATGGCACAATAGAAAGCACGAGTGTTACAAAGACTAATTACGTGCAGTGGCATACAATACTTTTTCTACGACCATGAGAGAATTAACAAAATAGTGAATAATAGTCATTATAATGTACTCGTCCATTTGAAGTAATTAAAACCTTACCTTTGTCAAAACGTGTGATTTATCATTCCCTTCGATTATCTAATCTAACCTAAGTTGTAAAAATAAATTATATTTAGGTTTCATATTGAATTCATGCCCACAAGCCGACACATATGTATAAGGTCGCGCTTTTACATCCTGCATATAAGCTTAAACATTCAAACCCAAAACTCAAATAAACATATGCCCTGCAGTTGTATTGGCAGGTGAACCAAATTTGTACAGCATAGGTGATCAACCTCATACTCACCTATTAACCAAGTAACTTTTTGAGTTTGTTTATTTTTTGCGGTGAAATTTTTTGTATTGTTTTCCTTTCAAGCCTTTTATTTTCCATTGAAAAAAGGAAAGCTTTATTTGGAGCAATCCGATAAATAAATTCGATAAATTTTAGCACTATTAACAATTTTTATTTGACTCTACACATAAAATATACTTATTTATTTTCATCTGAACAGGGCTGAAAGTCTCATCACCACGGTAATTCCTACCTACCGAATATCACTAATATTGTATGAAGCCTAATCAGCTGATCGCTTGCGGCCATCTTGGATTGACAGGTCTTCATACCCCCATACAAGGTTGACATTTGAAATTAAAAAATGGTTCCAATTCTGACAATGCGCATGCGCACATGTTCATTTTAACACGGTTACCGGTTGCATAATGTAACATTATGCAACGGGTGTAGAAATGTATGGCATTGTGATTGCGTTAGCCGTTTTGTAATTAGTAAATTACCAAATGGGAGTAGAAAAAATCAGTTGCGTGTGGAGACAGTGGGCAGAGATTTATATATAATGTGTAACAACTGCAACTCAGCCAAAAGTTTTGCTGTAAACCTTGAAACAAAAAATAAATCAACAAGTTCCTTTTCAAAACACTGTTTAAATTTACTTTTTTATGTTTTGTGTGGTCAGGTGCGCCAACTGAAGGAAGCCGTGCCCTTTGCAGTGTGCGGGGCCACCGCCCTGCTGGAGGTGAAGGGCAGGAGGGTGCGGGGGCGCCTGTACCCCTGGGGGGTGGTGGAGGTGGAGAACCCCGAGCACTGCGACTTCATCAAGCTCAGGACCATGCTCATGTCAGTACACTACACTCCCAACCATTCACATATGATAAAAGTGTGTGCTGGAGGGGAAGGTTGCCTGTACTCTTCTTACACCGACCACTTCAGTTGAAGTTGGGGTTTCCAGCGCCCAAGGGGCCTGATTCTCATTTCTTAAACTAACCTACCTCAGTCAGACCAACCTACATCAGTGTGAGAGCAAGGAATCCCTCCTTTTTAGCTCTCTTGTTCCCCTACTATACTTAGCAAAGACTTGAACTTTTAATAATTATAGTTTCTGAGCTTTTACCGGTTGAGCAATTTGTGTCCCTTGGAGCTTACAGAAGTGATCAATATGTCCCAAGGTCAGAGAGTTCGGCGATCCATTACATGAGATACTTGTTATATATTTGTGTGTGTGTTTGGTTTCAGCACGCACATGCAAGACCTCCAGGAGGTGACGCAGGAGGTGCACTATGAGAACTACCGCTCAGAGCGCCTGGCCAAGGGGGCCCCCATGCCCAAAAGAATCGCGTACGTATTACCACTCTATCCATCTTATTCATTACAAGGTTTAATCCAGAGTGCCAGCGATTTTCTGCCGTACTCCACTCACCCAACTCTTAGTTTTGATATTAAATATCTCCAAAGATACAAAACATATCTCCTACCTGACTTTTTATCTCAAGACATTATTCTTTTGTGTGTGTTTTGTAAAAAAAATAAACAAAATTTTGTCTTTCAACTTGTCAGTTTACAAACGCAAACGCAAAAGCAACTAAGCTACACATATAGTGTAACTTCTTGCCGCGTTATCCTCGAAGGGGTCGCATGTGGCGAGTTGAACCTATTTATTTTTACAGGTAAGGGGGTCGGCCTTACGCCAACCACTTCAGTTGAAGTGGGGGTTTCCCAGCTCCCGAGAGGGCTGGTACTCATTTCTTGTGAAGGCTGAGTAAACCTTGCCGGTATTTTATTTTGGGGTTTGAAGTAAACACCGAAACGGGAAATCATTTCTGACACCCTCGGTGGGATTTGAACCCGAGCTCACGGCATGGAATGCAAGCACTCTACCAACTGAGCTATCGACCGGACCTGACTAGGTCAACTGTTTTTTTTCTTATAATAATCTCTAACGAAAATGAATGTTTTGATTTACTTGTATGGTAGCCTTACCCATTAGCAGTATTTTATATTATTTTCGATCTTATTGCTGCGTAGAAACAAAAGAAAAACAAAAAAAATGTGATTCGTACTATGAGCGCGGATCCGCATTCCGGCACTCAGGAGGTTAAAGCCATGTAGGTTTTGCTACAAATTATACTCAATTCCATTATAAACCCGGTAAAAAAGACATTTAGTATAATTTGTAAATTTAAATGTAACTAAGGTGCATCTAAAGAGCACCTTCTTTCCCTGGTGCCTCTTAACTGGTTGCAATTGTCACAAGGCTAAATGAACCTTGATGATATTTTTATTTTCGATTTGAAGTAAGAATTGAAACGGAAATCATTTCAGACACACTCAGTGGGAATCAAACCCTAGCTCTCAATCATTGAACGCAAGCACCTTACAAACTGAGCTATCAACCTGACTTTGATTGCGAATTACAGTATTGTACATCACAAAGTTAATGAAAAGTTCTGCATTGTAAAGCTTTGACAGCTACACTTTGCAGTCTAACATAATATAACACCTTTTGAAACATATGCCTTTCTGTTTTCCAGTTCCGTGGACAGTGTGGACAGCGACAAGGCCCTGGAGGAGAAAGAGGCGGAGCTGCGGCGCATGCGGGAGATGGTGGACCAGATGCAGAGACAGATCTCCCTGCAGAAGCAGCAGGGACAGGCGTAGGCAGACCCTCACATCACGCAGTCCAGCAAACTCTATCTCTCTACAGTGTCTCCTCCTGTCCCCAGCCACTGACTTCCAGTTCACCACCTGGTGCAGCTGTGTGGCGTCTCTCCTCACCCCATCCTCCCACTGCAAACACAGTGTATCTCTCATGCAGTGTTTTTTTTTTCAAAATTCAATTTAATATCGACGGTTAAAAGGAAGTACAGTTATAAGCGAGGTTTTGGTCAACAATGAGTCATGAATGCAATCCTACTTAGAATTTTCCACTCTTTCTAACGCGCTCACTCCCATTGCTCTACGATGACTTTTTGTTACTTTTATGCCCAAGCAATAAACTGCGTTTTCGAAGTATGGTTTTGGTGTAACCAACGGAATTTGTGGCATTTTTTGTTTTATAGGCGCTTGTGGCATAAAAAAATCATAAAACCACGTAATACCACATTAATATAAATGCCTTTTAACGGTCGATATGTTCCAAAAGGAGAGATTTTAATTGGTAAAAAAATTCTTAGAACGAAAATGTCATAAAACTTGTGAATGTCACACAAACAGGTTGCTAACTAATAATTTGTTATTGGTTGCTAAAGATTCTAGCTACATATACGTGTGACTTTTACCCGCCAAGAAGAAAAATTCAAATTTGTAAACATTCGTACCGAAAACATTCTGTGTCTTTTATTTCTTCCAAATTTTTCTTTGTACGGCGAAACATTGGTGTTAAAATGAATTAATGAACGCACATTGTCATTATTTAGACAAATCTAATAGTGTAGAAGTGCCTGGCGGGCATTTCCCATCCTAATCTAGAGATTACAAGTTCAGTGAAAGCCGATACAAAAGAGTCATAAATCACCACGTTTGCCAGACGGGTCGGTGACTACCTTCTTCTTTTATTTCATCCCTACCCTCCAGGCAAGTCTGGTAAGCATTCGCCACCTTAGATATGCGTTGCATAGAGATTACATGTTCTTTTGACAGATGACATTGAAATAAATATATGGAAGCACAGAAAATGGCATTCTCTGTGTTTCCACACAATTATCTTAATTTTGAAAAAAAATCCTAGGTCGCCACCTTTGATTGTATACAACTCATTTGTCTTGTCTAGGAGAATAGGAACGTGTGGACTTTGAGAAGAAAATTATGTACTTAATGGTACAGAGAGACTAAAATAAAATAATATGCAATCTTGGATAGATATCAAGTCTGCAGAAATACGGTTTAATTACATAAAATATATGATAATAATTACTTTTAATATTTTATTGTAAAAATATATGAATCTGCGTATCTCCATCTCATAGGACTTAAGAATAATGCGTAGTGTAGGCATGGTTAAGCAAAAATATCTTCAAATTCTTTCTCCTTTTCCCCAAGTGTAAATTTTTCAGAAATTTGGGGATATGCACACTTCGTACAATGGACACGGAGAATTCAAAATATCCCTGGATTATGTGACATCGCCCATAGTAAATAAGAAATGGATTCCCGATAATCAGGGATTTTTTCTAGTTCACAGCACTGTCAGCTCATTCAAATGGGGAAATGCTAAATGCAGTACGCTGCACTTGTATTTTCAAACTACCTACATGATATTGTATTGAAATTATGATCCTCTGTACTGTATTTAGTCCGGCCAGGTGATATCACAGATATGCTCCAAATTTCATAGAGTCCATTTGTACAATTCATGGTTGTACTTTGCTAGAAATGGTGGCAAGTCTAATGGTCTGAAAATATCCCATTGAAATTGATCAAGAAGCCTTTTGGAGATTAAAAAAATCTTCAAATATATTAGATTCTAACATAATATCATTTTAATGAACATTGTATTTAATTGAACAAATATTATATTTTTATTGTAATCTCAGTATGTAATTATGCAATAAGGGTGCTTCTGCAGTGGCCTGACTTTAATCTTTGAATATTTTTTGGTTAAACATTTTTGAATATATTTTTTTAAATTGTCAAAATTTTAAATGACAGCCTGTAAGCTATATTGTTGAACATGTCATTTTTAAAGACGTCAGTGCCCCCTCGGGAGCTGGGAATCCCCCACTTTGTGTGAAGTGGTTGGCGTAAGGCCAGATTATATAGATTTCACACACCACATGCGACCGCTTTGATGATAAGTGGCCCGTATGTGCAGCTTGTGTACAATTTTGCATTTTCACTCATATTGTGACAACCTTTAACAATCTGGCTATGAGACTGTCATATTTGTATTCTGATTTTTAAATTTATTTTTATAGAAGAGGCTCATTTCTCATGACATTAATATTAAGAGAGATAAAGCAATAAGAATCAGAGGACGCCGTTGGTTTACGTTTAAGAATTTGAAAGCCAAAAATTTTTGATAGTGTAATAAAAATATTCCTAAAAAATACTTAAATAATGTAATTCCAAATATCTCGTAACCAAGGTGGATATAATATAAGGTGTGCACACTAGACTTGCTTTATTGCTGTTCTGTCCTTCTTAAAAAAGGCGCTTGTGTGAAAGCTCATTGGCTCCAGATAAATGGGAGGCGCCCATTGATAGCAAAGATCAGCTGTTGCACCTTTTGCTCAGGAGCTGCGGGCGATGTTGGTACGGTGAGCTATGATTGTGGAACACCCAGGCAATCAACAGTCGCCATGGAGCTTTATACAATATTTCTCACCTTTTTTTTATGTCCACCTGAATTTTAACTTTAAAAATCTGCATTCTTTTCTTAAGTAATTTGTAGAGAATCTGAAAATTTGAGACTAAGGGCCGGTCTTATAAACATCCGTTAGTTCAATGTCGTACCAAATTTACCGAAATATAATACAAACGTCACATGTTTCGTCTTATAAGAATCCGTTTGTTTTATTTCCGTAAAAGTTACCGACAGATCTAACCGACAGCCGACCCATCGATTAATGGCAGATACCGGCCGGTTAGTTAAGGTTTGAGGTTAGGTCAGCTGTCAAAGAATTGTTTCTTTCCGGTGAGTTTTGCGTGTCATTGGACTACTACGCTCTATCCTGTTGAAGATAATTTCTTCCGAAAGTGATAGATAATGCATTAAAATTGCGCTGTCTTAGTCGTTTTCGTATTTGTCAAAAGCAACTTTAGGTTATGTTTCGTCTTTGACAGCAAACGGATGACGTATGTTCATGAATGCACGCAAAAAATCAATGAAAATACGAGTGCATTATTGAGAACTAACGGACGGTTAAAAAAGCTTTATAGGACGACCATCGGTAAGATCAGTCGGTAAACGTCCATCCGTTAGTAACTTGCCGAGATACTTACGGATATTTGGTCTCTCGTTTATAAGACCGGCCCTAAATGGAGTTGTTTACTCCAAACTGAGATCTTTTAGTATTTTTATTTATTAACTCAATAAAATATCATAGAATAGGTAATGTACTTCTGAACCATAATGATTAAAAACATTTTTGGTAGTATTCATTTTTCGCTATGGCAATTTGTTCTATAATTTTAATTTCAAAATATTCCGTATTCAAATTTGAAAAATTATTCCTCCTGGGAAGAAAAAGATTAGGTGACATTTGAATTAAAAGAGGGGTATATTTTTTAATAAATGTGTTGCCTGATGCAAATTATTTTTATTTTCTTCATATTGTACATTTTTTTCAATACTGAATAAATAAGTTGGGTAGAATTAAAAGGCGACCATCTAGGATTTTTTTTCGAAAATGAGGTAAATAGAAGAAATCTGTTCCATACATTTATCTCATTTTTGAAAAAAGCAAAACCTAAAGTGTTCTATTCGGTTCTATTTGGAATAAAATTGAAAAAAGAAAATTAACTATGAAGATTCCAGAATGTTAGTTGATAATTGAAGGGGATAAATTTAAAAAAGGCTTAACTGACAAATAATAAAATTTTAAAATGTCAACAGCTCCGTAAGCAATGGAGTCTGAACAAAAATGCATGGGGGGGGGGGTGAATTGTGGCGTCACTTCGCCGTGCTACTAATCAAGTAGCTTACCCATATTTTGTTATTGGCTGTCGAAAGGACTCTGGCCACCTAGACCTGTGACATCACCCCTGCGAAGGAAATTTGGAATGTTCCGACTCCTGTTTTATGGAGAGAATTATTTTACTCAATGAAATAATTGTGGTGAGATCCTTTTTAATAATTTAACCCTTCAGTAAATGTTTTGTGTATTTTTGTATTGTATGTTGAATTACTTACATTTATGAAACTATTTTTGTATTGTTTACGTACTATTTTACTATGAAATGTTTGTATTATGTAAGTAGGTGTTAGTCAATTAATTTTTGTATTTTTTCTAGAATATACCTGAAAATAAATAATAATGTATAAACACTTCTGTCATTATCCTCCAATAAATAATAAAGGTATTTTATTTTGTAAAACATTTTATTATTATTAAATTTGCTCCAAACAATTTCAAACATACATAAATTGGATAATAAATTACTAATATCTAGCGTTTGAAACAAACTTTACACCAAGGCCGGTTGTTCCACCTATAGCTAAAGGTAAAAGTAACTTTCTATCAATCACGGGCAGGGGTAGTTTTACATTAGACTAAATTTCCATACTTTTGCAGGTTAGGTTTGCTAGTCTTCAGATGTGCCTAAAGTACAAGAATTTGTATTTAACAAAGCATGGGCTGAACACAAGATCAAAATGCCAAAGAATAATACTGTGACTTGTCTACATTGAATTTCTATCGAAAGAAAAAAAACAGTGTCAGCACAATGGCTGAGCAGACAAAACAGCTATCTTGGATTGGCATGTTTGAAATAAAGAGTTGAAATCCTGTCAGGTCTTTGCTTTGACTCTGAGTAAACAGATGTCATTGGGTAATGGTCAACAACAAAAATTACTGGCGTGTGTGAAATAAAAACAGCGCCATTTTGAATTCTGACAGGCTCTTTGACGATAAATTTGACCCTGAGTTGACAGATGTCATAGGTTCTTATCTACATTGCAAAGATTTGTAACATTGGGTAATATTAGCTGTAAATGAAACAAGGGGCCCAAAAAACAATTAAATAAAATGACTAGATTGCCAAGTCGAGGTTTGCATGTTAGTATATTATACTACTGGGTGTGAAAACTCGTATAAAGCGCAATGTAAGTAAAAAGGGATTCCTGATAATCAGGAAATATTTATTTTTTACAGCATTGTGAAACGTATGCAGTTGGCAGCAACAGTAAATGCGGTATATAGTGCTTTATGTCTTTTCAAACTGCCAACATAATATAGTGGTTGTTGATTCCCTGTGCTTCCCACAATCATAGTTGTGTAATGTTTGCTGTACACAGGGACAGAGCTACCAGGGGAAACAGTCCAGTAGATAGCTCAGTTGGTAGAGTGCTTGCATTCCATGCCGAGAGCCCAGGTTCAAGCCCACCGAGAGTGTCAGAAATGATTTCCCAATGATTTGGTGTTTATTTCAAAAACTCCAAATAAAATACCAGCAGGGCTTACTCAGCCTTCACAAAAAATGAGAACCAGCCCCTCGGGAGCTGGGAAACCCCCATAGGTTCCACTCGCCACATGCGAAACCCTTCAGAGATAACGCAGCAAAAGTTACACTATACGCGTAGCTTAGTTGCGTAGTTGTCTTTGACAGCTGATCTTTGTGAATATGGCATGAAACGGGCAATCAATGAGATCTTTAAGTTTCCACACCCTATGCATATCCACCTTGGCCACGGTGTAGTTCAGACACACAAAATTTAAAGGATTGGCAATACTGATAGTCTATTATAGCAGCTACACTTACAACGGACTCTGCACACTCAAAATAATCCTCAGCTATAGGACGTAGGACATCATAAATAATAAATGTATTCCCGATAACCAGGGAATCTTTCTATTTTACAGCATTGCAAAACGTATGCAGTTGACAGCTGTTATGCGTAATGCAATATGCACCAACATAATATTTTATTAATACTCTCTGTCCTGCCTCTATCCTGGCCAAGTGACATGACATTTTTAACCAAATTTTACATGTGCTCAGTCCATCCTAACACAGGTCAGTAGCAGACAACTATTTGAACAAAATTGTATTATTTGACATGTTAGGATTTTAACTGTCAAGTTGTTAATTTTTGTGTGTATGCATAAACTACACCTTTCTTAAAAATAACATTAATATATATACTAGAATTCACTACAATACAATAAATAATATAATCTTGCAATAAAAAAACACATTTCATCTGTAAAAATTTATGCATTTTACTGAGAACAAATCCTGTCCGGTTTGTCTATGGTTTTTTCTATACAGTTCAAAACCGAAAGTCTAGCAGTGTAGCTTTCATACGGGTTGAAACCATAAGCAAATCAGATAGAATTTGTGGTGTGTGCAAAGTATAAAAAAATATTTGAGAAATAGGAAAACATGGCAACATTTTGTGCATGGAAAGAATTTGAATTTTTGCTTGGAAAAGTAAAAAATATTGATGAGAATAAAGATTAGTAGCAAAAATACTCAAATAAAGATTATAGATGATCAGTCGAGAACAGTATTACTAGAACTTGCTTATATGTTAATCCGTTAGCAGAGATTTAGGTTCAAATTAAACTCATGTTATGTGTGGTCTCATTGAGTTATAATGTTAGCGGAGACAAAACTAGCTTACGGCATTGAAACATACTATGGCACAAACCTGTCAGCCGGACCTGTCAAACACCATAGAATACTTGACAATCATGGTAAATCCTATGTTTTTTTTTTTCTCCATCTTATTTCGACACCCAATAATTGCAAAATAATGCTATTACGTTTTTAGATAATGACTTTTTATTTAAAAACTGGCAAATTCACCGACAATGTCCACTGAAAGAAGCCATTTTACTAATGTCAACAATGCAAAAAAAAAAATCCAGAATCTGTCACACTTGCGTGTTGAAAATGAGGTCACACTCGGAGCATCTTTGCTCTCTTTCTAACTATGGAAGATTTCAATTGAGGCAGGTCGAAACGAATATAGCGTCTAATTTGCTCCACTATGTTATAACTCAATGTGAGGTCCTATCCAGAATATGTACAACAAATAATGGAATACCTACTTTCCAGACAGGATTGAATACATGATACTGACTTTTGATTTTACATACACGACTAGAATAGCAGATTTTGAAATAACTAGATAGATAGTTGTCTGTTAAATGAAGTCCACACACTCAAAATATTCCTTGGTTTAATGGCATCACAGTTCTCACTTACAGTGAATAAAAATTGAATTGCAGATATGTAATGTCACTTAATTCAGCTGTATATGCAGTGCAACTTCTTGCCTCGTTGCCCTTGAAAGGGTCGCATGTGGTCACAGGGAACTCCTGATATACTCCAGATAATAATAATAAATTAGGATGATTTTTTTGGTGAGCGCTGTTTTTGCGTGAATCACACCTCAAGAGCCCTCTGCGAGCTTGGTCGTCGCTGTAGAAAACGCCGATTCTTAAACAAGACCCAGTTGCTGTTGCGCTTTGTAGCGACGACCAAGCTCGCAGAGAGCTCTTGAGGTGTGACACACACAAAAACAGTGCTCACCAAATAAATAATCCCAGTATAATTTTTTTATTATTATCCCTCCTTTGTGCAGCAATATCAAAGATGCGAATTGCTACGACAATCTCCAACCTTTACTTAAGAGGCACAAGAAGAAGAAGAAGCCCCATTAGAAACAGAGCATTTTTAAGCCAATACAGACAGACTACCTTTTATCGGATTATTGAAAAATCAGCTTTTAAGTTATATCCCCAGTACATCTTATAAAAATCTCCTACAGAGTTTATACAAAATTTATTAACTTACTCTTATCTGGCAAAACTAGTGATTTGTTTAACACACATAAAAAATGGACGACACAACTGCTACATATTTAAATTAAAGTTTCCCCTATTACAATACTGCTTAATAAATAGCTTAGGTAACGTTTTATTACAATAAAATAATTCAATTAATAACATTCTTATTGTGCATTAAAAAACAAGACATTTTTATCAAACAAATATCACAAACCAAGAGGTATACATACTTCTTCTTAAACTGTAGCTAGGTAAATTTTTCAAACCAGCGAAGAGCATATTTGAAAAAAAACATCCACTCCATTGGCGATCAAGCCTATGACCTTCCGACATCAGATCGGTAGGTAAATATTAGAATCTGAGGCTCACTCTTCGTGTTCTTACACAAGCAGGAGCATATTGTATAGATGCTGCAAGTGTACAGAAATCTCAACTGAAAATTATTATAAACTAGTTCCTTGACTAATGGGTTAGTATGAGGCTGACCCCCATGCTGTACAAATTTGGTTCACTTTTGACAATTCCAACCCCGTTTCAGGGAAAAGCGGCAGCAGTCGCAAAGTTTATGTTCATGTGAGGCTTGGTTATTTATTTTGTATGTAGGTACACATGAAGCATGTGTAATTGCAAACTTACATGCGCTTGCTTGTGGGCATGCATTAAAGATGAGCCTTAAATGTCAATATATCTTTGCAACTAAGATTATAGATATATTTCACTGTGACTAATTTACCTTAAAATGACAATATATAGGTACTTCTCTGAATTAAAATTATAAATTAAATCGACACATTAAAATGGGGGAAAACTTTGATGTCATTTGGCTGGAGCTAAGCCGATAGTTGCGAATCTGACCACTCCTGTCCCGTGTCAAATCGGTCGACTTTTCGTTCAATGGCTTTCGGTCGCCCACAATTATAAACGTCTACAGACTTTCATGAAAAACATACTCTCCAAAAAACCTTTAATAATAAGTGTAGTCTTCATTACTTTTAGTTTTCTATGACTTAGCTGTCTGTGGACAGAGTACATGGGAAAAACAAGGAATGTCAGAAAAAATAATTTCGTAAGAAAAAAGTAAAATCTAGTGGCATCTGTGTGTATCTAAAGCTCTGCAAAATTTGTAATGCAACAACAGTCGCTATCACAGTTTATGGCGGTATATGCGGTTCTTTGTGACAGGCAATAACCATGACTTCACATTTAAAATTTTGATTTACTCATAATGTTCTTCAACTGACATTCTTTGTTCTTCCCCTGTAGTCTTCATATTATAATGTATGTGACTGAAATGTCGTTGACCAAAAATTCGTTTGGACGCACTGTCGTGTGACTGATTTGTCCATGGTCACTCTATCTGTGTACGAGTTGTCTGTGATTTGTCATGAGACCCTCAAAAGGAGGCTATAATTTTTTTTTTGCGTACAATATTTTGAATGTGCTGAGTCTATTAACCTTAAAAAAGAAAAACAACACCACAACTTTTAAACATTGTAAATAAATGTTCTTTAAAAATATGATTATGTAGGTAGGAAGAACCTTTTTAAGTGTGTGCCTACACAATGCTGTTGGAAGAATCTAGATCTCACAGTTACGTGGCAAGGAAGATCTTATTGTATTGAATTACTTATTGATTTGTACAGAACCAAAAGTAGGAATCTAGGATTTCTTTAAAAAATGAGATAAACATATAGAAACATAAAAAATATTTACTACTATAATATAAAAAAATACAACTAAGCTACACATTTGGTGTAACTTCTTGCCTACGTTATCCCCAAAGGGGTCGCATGTGGCGATTCGGGACCTATTTATTTTTACAGGTAAGAAGGCCGGCCTCACACCAATCACTTTCAGTTGAAGTGGAGTTTCCCAGCTCCCGGTGGGGCTGTTTTTCATTTCTTGTGAAAGCTGAGTAAACCTTGAGATCGAACCCTTGCTCTCGGCATGGAACGCAAGTATTCTACCAATTGAGCTATCGAACTTTTCAATAACTACACAATTGGGTAATTAAACTTTTCTAAGGTATATACCTACACTGTTCGTTTAATATCCGAAAAATTTAATTACAATAAGGTACCTAATTGTATAGTTATTATAATTGTAAATATGTCAAACATAATTCCAGCTTAAACCTGACAACATAAAAATGACATTTTCTGTGTCCATATCATTTCTTTAAAAAAACTTCTATATTGACACCTTTGGTTCTATACAATTGCTTTGACAAAATAATTTTAATGATATTAAAGCAAAGAAAACATATTGTACGAAATGGCAGAAAGCTTTCTTATAATATTTACATTTTGTTTTTCGATAAAAAGATCTTTTACATTGACGTATAATATGGTGGACTAGAAACTGGCTTACAGAAATGAAACATTATTAGAGACACAACTGTCAACTACTCCTGTCAAACACTACAGTGGTGTAGATATGAACCAGGTTGCACAGAAATACAGGCAGGTTACACAGAAAGCCTCCAGGATGCCAACATTGCAGGACAATATTCTAGCTTCTCTGTTTTTAAGCTACACATATAGAGTAACTTTGACTGGTCCGTAGTCTAGTGGTTAACACTTTTGACTCGTAAATGGAAGGTTGTGGGTTCAAATCCCGGCGAAGCACAAAAAAACACTATTTATATTTTCATAATTTTCTCTTCGCCGGGTGAAAAATTCATATACCTTTACCAAAGACCAGCCTTACAGCAACTGGATCTTGCTAGAGAATTGGCGCTTTCTACAGCGACGACTAAGCTCGCAGAGGGCTCTTGAGGTATGATACACACAATAACAAGGCTCGCCAATTAAATCATTCCAATATTATGATTAATATATTATTATTTATTTCTTGCGACGTTTTGCCAAAGGGGTCGCATGTGGCAAGTGAACCTATTTATTTTTACAGATAAGGGGGTTGGCCTTACGTTGCTCACTTCAGTGGAAGTGGGGGTTTCCCAGCTCCCGCAGAGGCTGGTTCTCATTTCTTGTGAAGGCTTAATAAACATTGTCGGTATTTTATTCTGGATTTGAAAATACACACCAAAACAAGAAATCATTTCTGACACTCTCGGCGGGATTGGAACCCGAGCTCTCGGCATGGAATGCAAGCACTCTACCAACTGAACTATCGACCGAACTAGAGCGAGAATGTAACTTAAAACATACATTTTTTTTTTTTTGCACTTAAACAATTTCCAGTCCACTGTATCATATTTTGTCAATGATTTGTTTTTACATACATACAATTATTCTACAATGATATCAGATCATTTTTTGGTATAAAATTTACTTACAAACTATCTTATTATCCTTATATATGTATTTTGATAATAAATATATGAAATACTTTGTCTAACATCAGGACGATTGTTTCCGTAATAACACTTCAGGAATTTCACTTCATCCACTTCACATAACAAGTAACAAAAAATATAGCCTACACATAGATTAGTACAACAAATGTTTAATCAATTAATTTAAGGGGTTTATAGGTTAGTTTTTAGGTCGGTTTAGTTACACAAAGTCTTCATGTACAGTTAGAAACTTCTCGTCACATTAAGCATGATAGTTTCCATAAATATTTTTGATAAAAATGAAGCTGGGACAGTCGAAGGGTAGTTGGCGCTCAAATTCGCATTATTGATCATAGCGCCGGTTCGACCGCCTGCACCGTGTCCTATCGACAATAATTTCGACCCTGGTTCAACAGATGTAATTGGGTGATTATTAATTAATAATTCATTAAAAATATTAAATAAGGAATTAATAATTGATAATGTTATATAATACTTGTTTCTGGCCAGGCAAAACCGTTTGGCGAATTGCGTTCTTCGTCACAAATCTATTTAAAAAAATAAAAGATGTATAAAGTAAAACCTCTATTATCTGAGTCAGCTTTAACTAAGATCACCATTAGCTCATTGAGGACCCATGTTCCTTGATTTGTTGAAGGTTGGTATGAGGCTGACCACCTATGCTGTAAAAAAAGACCCCATTCGCGAATGTCACGTGTTTCAGGGCAACAGGAGTTACAAGGTTTGTAAATACACATGAAGTAGGTGTAAGTGTGAACTAACATGAGTCTGCTTCTGGGCATGCACTAAATATGAATCTCAACTAATAAAATATCTTTGCAACTTAGATTATAGATAGATAAAGGACAGACAAACTTACATAAATTATTGAACGGGCTTGCGACGTTAAAACCTTTAAAAAAACAGTTACAACCAAGAAAATAATATTTGTATGCCTATTCCCTAGCAACTCAGCCGTGTGGCGTTGCAATTTTATTGTTCATTATCGGGGTACGCTCGCTCCACAATAGCTCAGATAATTGAGGTTCTACTATTCTCGCACCTTTACATATTCATACCCTTGATCTCAGTTTTTGTATATTGTGAATACATTAAATAATTTTTGTTCATCATTTAAAAGGATACAAGCATGGCTTTGACAAATCAGGCTTAAAACATAAAACCTTAAA
The DNA here is from genome assembly GCA_951799405.1 of Agapetus fuscipes. NCBI lineage: Eukaryota > Metazoa > Arthropoda > Insecta > Trichoptera > Glossosomatidae > Agapetus > Agapetus fuscipes. The sequence continues at coordinate 7,279,292 of OX637352.1, read as the reverse complement.
GCCTTGTTTCAATTGAGGGATTTTATATAATTGTTTATATATGTTTATTGATTAAACAGAAATTCAATTCCTGTAAGTACAATTATGACTAGAAAAATAAATAACTGGTAGCTATCAATCAATATTATAAAAGATGTAGATGGTGTTTGCATGATTTTTACCATAGTAATGTGTGTGCCAAGCAAAGTAATAGGTATACAATGAAAAAAGAGACATACCATAACAGTGTTGAGCGTCAACGAAAGGACATGAGATAACATCGTCAAATGTTAAATTATAGATATTAAATAACAGCGTCAAACATTAAAAAAATAGACATAAGATTACAGCGTGAAATGTCAAAAAAGACACAAAATAATGGTGTCAAATGTTAAATAGACACAAAATAACAGCCTCAAATGTTAAAAGAGACACTGAATAACGGCATCATTGGTAAAAAAGAGACGTAAGAGAACAGCGTCAAATATTAAGAGACATAAAATAATGATGTCAAATGTTAAATAGACACAAAATAACAGCCTCAAATGTTAAAAGAGACACTGAATAACAGCATCATTGGTAAAAAAGAGACGTAAGATAACAGCGTCAAATAAAAGGAGACATAAAATAATGGTGTCGAATGGTAAATAGACACAAAATAACAGCCTCAAATGTTAAATAGACACAAAGTAACTGCATCATTGGTAAAAAATAGACGTAAGATAACTGCATCAAAAATTTAAAAAAGATAATAGTGAGTTGGCGATTGCCTGGGAATAACAAGACCTCGCTGACGCCCTAGGACATCAGCGATTTGGCACGCTAAACTGATCTGATGCTCCATCTTTGTCTTTTATTTTAATCAATGCTTGTATCACAATGGCAACAGAAAGTGAATCGATTCAAATGAATTCTGTCTGTTCCAAATCTTATGTACCTACATGACATGTTTTCTTTCACTGCATTTAAAATAAAACTAACAGTAACGTTCAATAGATGAATGTCTCATTTTTCTTCATGAGTCTCTTGAATGAAGATTGGCAATAGTCATGTTTACTTATGCTTTAATTTGTGCTTCCATTACACTGAACTCTTTATAAAAAATGTAAACAACACTTCATTTTGGTTGATTTAAGTGTTAAACAGCGCTTTGCTCCAGTCCGGTTGAACGCTCACTTGGTAGAATGCTTGCGTTCAAAGTCAGAGGACTGGGGTTTGATCCCCACCAAGGGTGTCACAAATAATTTTCCAATTTCAAAACCAAAAATCAAATTATCTGAAGCTGACCATCCATACTGTAAAATTTCATAATTTTTTTACCCATATCATCCCTGTTTCGGGGAGGTCGGTAAAAGTTGTAGGATTTATGTTCATTTGAGACTTGGGTCTCTATTTTGTGAGTGCACATGCGGCATATGTATGAGCAAAAACTTATATGTGTCTAACGCAATGCAACTAAGCTACACATATAGTGTAACTTATTGCCGCGTTATCCTTAAAGGGGTCGCATGTGATTGGTATCTTTTTATTTTTACAGATAAGGGGGCTGGCCTCATCCTAACCACTTCAGTTGAAGTGGGGGTTTCCCAGCTTCTGACGGGGCTGTTTCTCATTTCTTGTGAAGTCTGAGTAAACCTTATCAATATTAATTTATTTTTGGGTTTGAAATAGAATAAACGGGAAATTATTTCCGACACCCGCAGTGGGGATCAAATCCTTGCTCTCGGCATAGAATGCATGCATTCTACCAACTGAGCCATCCACTGAACACTGAGCTATCAACTGGACTGTCTGCTTGTCGGAATACATTTAATATGAATCATAAACCTTTGCAACCTAGATTATAGATGCGCCTTGTTTCAGCGCACTTGATAGCTCAACTGGTAGAATGCTCGCGTTCAAAACCAGAAGGACTGGTTTGATTCCCATCAAGGGTGTCTTTAACCATCCTCACAGGCGCTAACACACAGTGCAGTTTAATCGATGATCCGCTTGTCGGCCTGCTATCTGTCAGGCGTGGGCAGCTGTGGCCCGTACAGAGCCTGGTTCCTCCTGATGGCATCGTACACGCGCTCCTGCTCGTATGTGAGTGCGCGCCGCATGCTGGACGTGAACGGGTCGAAGCTCAGCAGTCTTCTCTTTCTCCTGTATATGCCCTCTCTTCTCTCCAGCGCGCAGTTCATCAGCGGCTGAAAAATATTGTGGTAAATGCTTCATAGTTCCATCAAAGTAGGGTGCCTACAGAACCGATCACATAATAAGAATCTAATCTTAGTTGCAAAGATATGTAACATTAGAGATTCACATTATATGCATTTTCACAAGCAAGCACGTACAGCTTCGCGCTTGTACATGCCAAATGTGAACCTACAACATACAAAACCTAAATCTCAAATGAACATACAGCCTGCAACTTCCTTGAAATAGGGGTGACATTGGCAAAGTGAACCACTTTCTACAGCATGGATGGTCAGCCATATATCAACCTATAAGTCAAGGAACATATAAAAATAATAATAATAATTGGACAATTTGTATACAGCGCCGTTTAGTGGCACTAGCCACCCCAAGGGCGCTTTTATGATTTGAAGCTTCTGTTAAACAAATGTGTCCTAAGCAACTTCCTGAAACTGCCAACACTGGTCTCTGTTTTCCACTCTAGAGGTAGACTGTTCCAGCAGGATGGACCAGCCGAACTAAAAGCCCTGTCTCCGAAACCGGTTCTGTTCCGTCGAAGTGGCAGTTGAAGCCTGTTTACGGCGTAACTCTGTGCAGAATGAAGAGTGCGTCGTTTTCCACATATGGTCGACTTTGCATAATTCACACAACAAGTTACATTTTTTAAATCACAATGGACGACACAAGTCTATTAAGCAGTCTCAGCACAAGGTCAAAGGAGACCAGGAAGGTAAAAAATGTGATGGATGGACAGTGGCAATACAGATGCAGCCAAGGCAGACATGGAGCTGGAGAGCAAAGGCGATGGACAGCCGAGAGTGGAGGACAATCCTGGATTCAGCCAAGGCCCACCCAGGGCGGTCAAACTCTTGATTATTTGTCCATGTTTTAACTTTAGTGGCATTCCAATTTTTCTACATGATACAATAATTGGTTTTTATATAATTGACTGGTTTGTCGCCTAGTGGTTTAACCGCTTTGGACTCGTGATTGGAAACACATGGTTTTGACTTTAATAGCAAGCGCTGACGCAAATTTAATTTAATTTTCAAACATGCTCTTTGTTGAGTTGAAAAATTCATCTCCCCTCTCTCCCCATACATATAAAGGTAAAACTGATAAGTGCTGATTCACTGATTGGAGAAATTGTGGATAAAACATTCTATTGGGAGTAACTTCTCATAGTGAGTGGACTAATTAATGATTCGGCACTGGTCATGACAAACTTCTAAACTACAGGATTTTCACTTTTTTGTAGTATTTTATCTCGTAGAAAATAGGGGAAAAGGTGCATTTATCTGAGAAACCCATGCTAGCTTAATATGTGTTTTATTTAGTTTTACCTATAAGGTATTAATACATTCTGCCTTAAGTACCTCATCTATGGCAAAATTCAAGAACTTGAGCAGGCTCCGCAGCGTGCCTTCAACTTCACTGACGAGGCTGTCGTAGAATATGACATGCACGGGGCCCGTGAAGTTCAGCAGCCAGTCCAGGTTGGTCTGCCTCCATATGATCAGCTTCTCAGCCACAAATCTCTGCCAATCTGAAAATTAAACACCAGAAGCTTGCAAAAAAGTAGGGGAACTGCAACTGAATACATTTTTTTGGTTTTGAAAGAGTTAGAGCCAAGAAATAAACTAAAAAGTGAATGAAAACTGTGTGTTTTTATTTAAAAAGTATAAAAAACAACAGAAGCTTACAAAGAAATCTATACAAAAATATAAATAAGTAAATCAGTGGGTAGGTACATTAATTATGTAAAATTAAAAATAATAATATAAGCCGCTTACATTACAGATTATCTGCCAGGTTTTTTCTGTCCTTACATACTCTTTTCATTTCATCCAGAGTCATAATGTTTTTCATACAAGCTTTCCTTTTATTTTGACTCTGGATATCCGTGCATTCGCTATGTTATATGATAATCTTACATTTTCCTTTGGTGCGTCGGTATCTGTCAGGAGATGCAAAACCAACGTGGCCTCCGCTCTGCCTGTTGAACTCAGCCTGGGGACACCACAAATCATTTATTATTCATACAACATGTTTTAAGTGTTTCTAGCAATACTGCTGCAGGTTTGCAGAGTTGTGAACACTTCTCTCTATCCTGGCAAACTCACAGCTATCACTACTTGCATAAATTGCCTCTATAGGTACATATTTTTCCCATTCTATCGCAATATTATTGTAATTAATATAATATATAGTATACGGAACATTCCAAGCTCTCCACAGAGGCACTAAGTAACAGGTTGCCTATGGACAAAACAGATGAAAACTGACAGCTGATGGCAGATTGAGAAACTATTGGTAAACCATAGTAAACTGATCAAACAATGCTACACTAGTTTTTTGGTAGTTACAAGTTATAGTTAGTAGTTACACTACTAATTGGTGTTTATTGCAATCCCAAAATAAAAATTCCGGCAAGGCTTACTCAGCCTTCACAAGAAGTGAGAACCAACCCCCTTCAGAGCAGGAGAACGCCACTTCAAGTGGCACAGTTGGCGCAAAGTCATACCTGTGAAAATACCCATCAGAATTTGGACTACAGGTGTAGCTTACATAGTTGCTTGTTTTCAGTCAACGACATTTGGACACTTCGGATGGATCTGTGATGGACCTGTCTGTAGACCTTTATTGTATGTGACCGAAATGTCGTTGATGTCCGTAACAAATTGGTGTGTACTAGTTATCTTTGACCGATATGTTGTGACACGTACCTGTATGGCCTGCTCAGGGTTCCTCACCAGCAGCACGGCCTTGGAGAAGGCGCCCCTGGCCAGCGGGCCCCACTCGTGAGTCTTCACCACCAGCACGGAGCCGTTGGAGATGGCCTCCGCAGGGAAGCCGTTCTTCAGCAGGCCATAGTCCTTGTAAACAGAGCCCGTGTGGATGCCTGACAACAAACATTAATATTCTTTGAAGTAATTTACCAACATGTTTTTTTTTTCAGACAAACCATTTTAGTGCAGATGTAAAATTTATCTATGTTTTGTTGGAGACATGTACCTACAGATGTACACAGCTTAACTAAATTTAGTTGACAGCTTAAAATGAGCGCTGATATGACCTTGAGGACTTCAACTCCTAAAAAAAATGGTTTTTCGTCAACAAAACACTCATTAAATTTCAGTAATTCAGCTAACATCACTTTACATTCAAATATAAAGTTTGTGGCTGGGCATCTTCCAAAAAATTCAGGATATTTAGTTTTTTTTTTATTATCGTAAATCGGCCTCGTTTCTATAATCTATAATCTATAATCTAAGCTGCAAGGATATGTTAACATTTAAGGCTCATATGAAATGCATGCCTACAGACAGGCACATGTAGGTTCGCGCCTACACATTCTGCATGTGTGCATACAAATAAAGAAAACCTCACATGGACATAAACCTTGCAACTCCTGCCGCCGTTCCCTGAACGGGGTGGCATTGGCATAAGTGAAACGATTTTTACAGCACGGGTGGTCAGCCTCGTACCAACCTATCAGTCAAGGAGCAAGGAGGATTTAAAAATAGTAATTATGAAACGACCTGTAGGAATAATAAGCTTTGTGATATGATACTTATGAGGTTTTGTATTGTGTAAATTAACAAATTGGACAAGGAAAATAAATTATAATGGAAACTATGTGAGTAGAAGTTAAACTAAATGTGTAGCTTAATTGCTTTTAGTTGCGTTTATCTACAAAAATTGCCTCAGAATATTCTCCACAAGGTATATTTAGGGCCTGTTGCACCAAACTCCAATCGGACAAAAATCTAAATTAAAAGTGATTTCTCCCTTTCAAATAAAAAATTTGGTTGGTAGGTCAACTGATGTACATCATATTTCCTGTTCAACTTTCATCATATTATATCCCACTTCGGAGAAATCTTTAACCGAGGTCCTTACCAGAATTAAGTAATCAAATATTGATTGGAGGTTGGTGCAACAGACCCATTGCCTTCAATAGAGGAGACAACTTTATTTTTAAGTGTATAGAATTCTGTGTTTGTTTACCGGTAGCCTGCTGCAGCAGGTACCTCAGCCAGGTGTTGCCGCTGCCCGGGAAGGAGGCCAGCGCAGTGCTGTCCCCGGGGGGCGCCGCGTAGCGCAGGGTGCGGCACCAGCGGGGGCGGCCGCGGCGGAGGCGTGCCAGCCCCACGCCCCCGCTCCCCACCCCGCGCATGCCCAGACCACCAGCACCGCTCATCAGGGACACCTGGGAACACAGCCAACAGAGCTTAATGATCCATGAATATGTTGAATAAACATGGGCTCATCATGGTAAACCATTTTGTCCGGTCGATAGCTCAGTTGGTAGAGTGCTCGCATTCTACCCCGTGAGCTCGGGTTCGAATCCCACTGAGAAGGGTGTCAGAAATGATTTCCTATTTTGGTGTTTATTTCAAACCCCATAATAAAAATACCGGCAATGTTTACTCAGCCTTCACAAGAAATGAGTACCAGTCCCCTCGGGAGCTGGGAAACCCCCACTTCAACTGAAGTGGTTGGCGTAAGGCCGGCCCCCTTACCTGCAAAAATAAATAGGTTCAACTCGTAGTTGCGTTTTTTTTTTTTTTTTTTTTGCGATGGAACCCTGTCTTACACCCATTGAGTAATAACAGAGGAGCGGAAATTAAATTACTGCACTGATACAACCTATAGCCCACATTTGTCTCAGTCCTGTCAAACGTTGAAGTGGTTTAGTCATACGGAATAAGGCCATTTTGTCCAAATGCATTTTGTGTTTCGACATCCAACTATACCTAACACATGCCACAATGTCTTAAAATAATGCCTTTTTCCTTTAAAATTCATCTATTTTAGCAATCACAATAATTAAAATGCGGTTATGCAGTTCTTTCGCAAGTGCTAGCAACCTCCGACTTGGATTGATATCCAAAGTGTACTGAGGAATTTAGCAGAATAGCCCTTCTGGAACCATTAACAACAAGTCTCTGTAAAATGAAATAAGGCAAGTAACTGTAATGGTGTTGCTATTTCGCTAGCCGCAACTAGAGCATCTGCAGAACTCAATGATCCAAGATAATATTAAATAACCATGGGCTCATTATGTAACCCTGGGTGACACCCTTGTACACATTAAAATAGTCATGATGTTATGGTAAACAAGGTCCGTAAACATAATTGTAACTCTGTCGCCATTCCGCTTGGGAAAGCCAAAGCCTCTGTTGATAACAATAATCCACGCATATGTTGAATAACCATGAGCTCAATATAGAACCCTGTCTTACACTCTTGTACATATTAAACTAGTCCTACATTCAGCATTCACTTCTCTGTCAGAAAGAACTTTCGTGTGAATGATTTGTGCATGCCTGAGCTGTCTGCTGACGGGCTGTTTGTGACCTTGTCTTGGAACCGTCCACTCACATATATGCCCTACACTCTCTCAGGTCTATCCTTGACTGCGAAGTTGGTGACAAGAGATGATTGTGAGACATCTCACCACAGGGGCGCACAGCACCTAGTGATCATCAGCCACTGCACGTAGTGATCGTTTACCTTGTTGTTGGGATGCGTCCTGGGCTGGTGCTCGTGCAGCGCCACCGAGGAGAGCAGCAGCGCGGCGCACAGGTACAGCGCCAGCAGGGAGGCGAGCAGGGCCACCCGGCACCGAGACATCTCACCACAGGGGGCCACTGCACCTGCACCTGCACCAAGGGACCATCAGCCTGACTGTGCGTTTACCCTACCAGCAGCTCAAGTGTACTAGCATCCTGGAAATAAACATTTTTTTTTTCTTTCATGTATACTTTTATTTAAGAAAGCCTGTGCGGGGACTCCCTAGATTCAAGAGACTCAAGGGGTCTATATGACGGTGCTGCAGAGGTGATGATGATGTGGCAGTTGATGTCCTCGTGTGATTGCTGGGCCGTTAACTGCACAGTGCTGTGGTGTGTGTTGCGTTGCTTTGTTTTGAGACACTGAGAGGAAGTGGCGATTGATATTGGATTTGAAAAGGGTACGGTTGAATTGGGATGGAAACACAGATACCGGTAACTCATTCTATAATCGGGTAGTTTGGCAACTTAAGAATTGCCACCACAAAAAGTATTTTAAAAAAACACATTTTTTTCACATTTTTAACTACTTTTTCGTGTGTGCTATATTTTGGAAATATATTTTTTCTTTTTAATTACATAACTATACATTGTATAGTGAAATATCGCAACATTTTTTTTATAATGTCAATAGTTTTTGAGTAAATATGGAAAAACTGTGTTCTTTGATGTAATTAAAATTTAATTCATTAATCAATTTCAGTTTTTCACTCTTGACATTATAAAGAAAATGTTACGATATTTCACTAAACAATGTATAGTTCTGTAATTAAAAAGAAAAAATATATTTCCAAAATATAGCACACACGAAAAAGTAGTTAAAAATGTGAAAGAAACGTGTTTTGCAAAAATATTTTTTTTTGGTGGCAATTCTTAAGTTTTATATTTTGTTCAAACTTTAATAATAAAGATAAAAAAAAAATAAACATGTTTGATTTTTTTTCATTACTGTAACTCTTTTGCTAGGACCATAAAGTGTAAGAAACAAAAACGGCAGATTAACGACTTTCCTTGACTTATAGGTTGGTATGAGGCTGACCACCCATACTGTAAAAAATGGTTCACTTTGCCAATGTCACCCCTGTGTCAGGGAAGGTCGGCAAAAGTTGTGGGGCTTTGGATTTTATTTGTAAGTACACATTCAGCATTTGTAAGCGCAAACTACACGTGTTTGTTTGTGGGCATGCATTTGAGAGCTTTAGATGAATATATCCTTGCAACTTGGATTATAGAGATTATTATAGGGTATAAAGGAGCCTTAATTTTTTTCGCGACTCGCTTATATTTTTAGGACGAGTTCAGAAATAAACGAAGGAGGTACCTACCTACCTACATAGTACCTAGATATTCCCAGTGGCTCACGCAACGTGCGTAGCAGGCACAGCTTGGTGCGTGGCGTTTGCCGGGAAAACAACAACAAACAATCTGGCGGAGTATCGACAAAACATTCCACAACTGCGATCCCACACGCATCACACGGGAAGTAGATCACTCGTAAACAGAAACCACTTGTGACGCCTTAAAGCCTCTACCCCAAACATAAAACATTGCGTGAATCTCACCTCGATTCAAGGGCGTACCCGGGATCAAAACTACGTGGGGGGACAAGCCGTGGTAATAATAATAATATTAGGATGATTAATTTGGTGAGCGCTGTTTTTGTGTGTATCACACCTCAAGAGCTCTCTACGAGCTTGGTCGTCGATGAAGAAAGCGCCAATTCTCAAGCATAACCCAGTTGCTGTAAGGCTTTACCGGTCTTTGGTAAAGGTATATGAATTTTTCACCCAGCGAAGAGCATATTTGAAAATATAAATGGTTTATTTTTGTGCTCCACCGGGATTCGAATCCACAACCTTCCATTTACGAGTCAGAAGTGTTATATATATATAAGGATAATATATTTAATGTACCTACACATAATTGAAGAGCGCCGTTTTTGTGTGTGTCACACCTCAAGGGCCCTCTCAATCACAGATAAGATTTCTTGTAAAGATGTGTCTTTAGTGCTCCTTTAAAGACACCAACAGTCTTTGCCTTCCTCACATTAGGTGACAGTCTGTTCCACTCCATTGGTCCCGCAAACCGTAAAGCACGGTCCCCAAAATTAGTGCGTGTCTGACGGTGTGGCTGGACCAAGTCCACCACGCCATCCCCTGCCACTAGATCCCCTGTTCCCTGTTCCCATCCCCTGTTAACCACTAGACTACGGACCGGTCGATGGTAGTTGAGGTTGTAGTATTTTTTCATGGAAAAGCTGAATAAATGCAACTATAAGCTACACAGATAGTGTAAAATTTTGCCGCGTTATTTTCGAAGGTGTCGAATGAAACATATTTATTTTTACAGGGAAGGGGGGCGGCATTACGCCAACCACCTCAGTTGAAATGGTGGTTTCCCAGCTCCCTGAAGGCAGAGTAAAGCTTGCCGGTGTTTATTTTGCGTTTATAGTAATAAACAGCAAAACGGAAAATAATTTAGTACACCTCTGTGGGATTCGAACCCAATCTCTCCGCATGTAATGATTTTTTTTGCTTCCAGGGGGAGGGGGCAGCTGCTCACCCTGGGTACGCCCATGAAATGTATGAGTGCTTCTCCCAGAGTACCGTCGTATATTCCATATCCACCCAATCGGAAGGAGGAAATCGAGTGCGAAGGGGGGGGTTGATGAAAATCAAGGAGCACACGAGAGAATCGGTGCCTAATCCTCGTTCTAATCTAATCTAATCTAAGTTGCAAAGATATGTTACATTGGAGATTCACATTACATGCATTCTCACATCCAGACACGTACAAGTTCGCGCTTGCACATGCCTCATGTGAACCTACAACATAAAAACTAAATCTCCAATGGACATATTTAAATGTTTGAATCCTCATAACAATCATTACTAAATGCATTTGAATGGTTCGTTTTTAAAGATCATATGAGTTGATTTTTTTTATTTTAACAAGCAGCGAAATCATTTCAGCAACCTCGAAAAAAATTGTCACAATCATCGTGATGTTGTGTGGAAACTGAGCCTGCGCAAGTAATTGGACCGGTCCGTAGTCCAGTGGCAACACTTCGGACTCGTAAATGGAAGGCTGTGGATTCGGATCCCGGCGAGGCACAAAAAAATACCATTTATATTTCGAATGTGCTCTTCGCTGAGTTGAAAAATTCATAAACCTTTACCAAAGACCGGTCACTGAAAGGTCCATCCAACCTTACAACAACTGGGTCTTGCTTGAGAATTGGCGCTTTCTACAGCGACGACCAAGCTCGCAGAGGGCTCTTGAGGTGTGATACACACAAAAACAGCGCTCACCAAATAAATCATCCTAACATTATTATAAATGAGGTGTAGCATCAAACCGCTTTTCGAATAAGAACGCCTTGGGTATCCAAGATAATACTTATCTATAATCCAAGATAAATTCCTTGACTTATAGGTCGGTATGCGGCTGGCCACCCATGCTGTAAAAATGGTTCACTTTACCAATGTCACCCCTGTTTCAGGGAAGGACGGCAAGAGTTGCAGGGTGTATGTCCATTTGAGATTTGTTTTTTATGTTGTAGGTTCACATGCGGCATGTGCAAGCGCGAACTTGTACGTGTCTGCTTGTGTGAATGCATATAATGTGAATCTCCAATGTAACATATCTTTGCAACTTACATTAGACAGATTAAAAAATTAGAACGTTTTACCAACGAAAATTCAAAATAAGAACCTTCTCTGGGGTTTTTCCAGCACGAACTGACACCAAATAACACAAGTTTAAAATAAGAACTTTTTTTGCCAACGGAAATTTTAAATATGGATATTTTTAACGAAAAAAAAAATAACTGTTTCAGCGGAAAGTTTGTAGAACTGCATTTAAAAAATATATATGAAAACAAAGACTGTTTAATTCTACTAATTTGAAAAATAAGAAGAAATAAACAATCTTTGTGTTCGTTTTCATATTTAAATCCTACTCGTATTTTTTTAAATATGTACGATTTGGTTCGCCAACTCAAATCATCAGCATCAAAATATACTATGTACCTATGTATTGTTTACCAACACAAATTTAAAATAAGAACGTTGCAAAGAACATAAAAACCCAATCTCAAAAGAACATAAGCCCTGCAACTCTTGCCGACCTTTCCTGAAACAGGGGTGATATTGACAAAGTGAACCATTTCTACAGTATGGGTGGTCAACCTCATAGCAGCCAAGGGATACAAATAATAAATAACATTTATAAATCTAAAAATCAAATTGAAAATAAGATTTCTCTAGTTTTTTTTTTTTTTTTTTTTTTTTTTTATTTAACAAAATATAAATACAAATTTATTTTAAAACAAGTAATATTTCTAAATAATAATAAAAACTTAATTGTTATTTCCTCACCAATTGAAGAGCCAAGCTCTTGTGCTTGGTGAGGGAATCGCAGCTATCTTAAATAAATTATGTTCTTAATTTATATTCTATATAATATAATGAGATAAAAACTTAATATAATACTTAAAGGAAAAAAATATAGGTAATACACAAGAATAAATCAAAAAATAAATTAACAATATAAAAAATGAAAAAAACCAAAAATTAGAAACAACCAATCAATAAGTAGAACTATGAATATATATATTTTTTTATTTTAAACTTAATTTTTTTAACATCCTTAATTATTTTGATTTCATTTGGCAATATGTTATAGTATTTTATTCCCCTACAGATAAAATTATTCTCGAATTGTTTTGTTTTAAATTTAGGAATTGTTATAAAATTTTGTCTTCTCCTTGATATAGCTCTTTCAAATTGTTTTGCTTTGTCAATTTTTATTATTTCCAGAATAGAGTACAGTTTGAAAATTTGTTCTATAGTTGGTACCTTAAAAATTTTGAATAAAGATTCTGTTGAAAATGTTGGTGGCTTTTTTAGAATTACTTTAATAATCAATCTCTGAGCTATTTTAACTGATTTCAAAACATTATCATATGATCCCCCCCATCCAATTATGCCATATTGCAGCATTGATTGTACAATTGAGTAGTATACCATTTTTAATTGTTCGATTTTAAGAATGTTTCTGAGTCTTATGAATATGTAAATACATTTTCGTATTCGTTTGACCAGTTCCATTATGTGATTTTTCCACTTCATATTTTGATCTATAATAATGCCTAGGTATTTTATATTTTTAGTTGAAGCCAGTGTTGAACATGTGTTTTCACAGTTTTTAGTTTCATTGCAATTCTGACTGTGTATGATGATTTTAATTGGCGGCTCTGAATTAAATTTATTTATTGCGAAAGAAATGAATTGAGTTTTTTTAATATTTAGTGATAATATATTACTATCGAACCACCCCTTCAGTATATTCATGTCAAGATTTGCTCGTTCATTAATAGAGCGCCAATCTTGTCCCTCCAATATAATGGCAGTATCATCTGCATAAGATATTATTTTTCCATTGAGTTTTAGAGTGAAAATATCATTTGTGTATAAGATGAATAGTAATGGACCCAGTACAGTACCTTGTGGGATACCAAATTCACCGGTTGATGGTTGACTATAAGAACTATTAATTTTAACTATTTGAGATCTCTGATATAAGTAACTTTTTATCCATTGTAACGCTTTTAATTTTATCCCAATTGAATTCAGTTTTACAATTAGTTTTTCGTGAGAGATGCTATCAAATGCTTTTTTTAAATCTATGAAAATTCCGATACATTTAAAAGATTGGTCAAGTGAGCTATGAATTAAGTTCGTTATTTTCGCGATGGCATCTTGAGTACTTCTATTTTCCATGAATCCGAATTGGTTATCGTGTATTATATTGTTGGCTTTTATAAATTTAATTAACCTAATTTTTGCTAATTTTTCAAAAATTTTTGCTATGTTAGATATAACAGAAATGGGTCGGTAATTGTTTACTTTTTCCCGATTTCCTGTCTTAAATATGGGTGTTATTATTGTTTTTTTTGTAATTTGAAGGAAACGTTCCACTTTCAAAACTCAAATTAATTATATGTTGTAGTGGTTTCGATATTTGTTCTTTAATATGTTTTAAAGTTTCAGCAGAAAGAGCATCATATCCAGGCGCCGTACCGTTTTTTAGATTGCTAATTACTGTCTCTATTTCTTCCCTTGTTGTGGGTTGAAATATATATATCATGTGTTTCTCTTCTATATTGCACTTTAATTCGGGAGAAGTACTTTTACCAGGTATTTGCTGAGCTAAATTTTTTCCAACACTTGAAAAGAAATTGTTGAAAATATTAGCAGCTTTTGAGGGATTTTCTCTACAGCACGTGGTTTCGTTTTCATGATTAATGGCTATTATTTCATTTTTCATGTTTTTGTTTTTTTCAAGAAAATCGTTTATAACAGACCATACATTTTTAGGGTTATTTTTGGTTTGTTCTAATTTATGTTTGTAATAATTTTCTTTTGTGGATTTTATTAAATATGTAAGCTTTTTTTAAAATTTTTCAAAATATTTGAGCAATTTTAGATTGTTCGGTTGTTGACGGGTTTGTTTATACAGAGTTTCTTTATGTCGGATTGATACTACTAGCCCATGTGTGATCCATGGTTTAATCGGCTTATATTTGTGTTTTATGTTATGTTGCACACTTGTTGATTCTTCAACAAGTTTTTTCATTGTATTTTCAAACATTATACAACATTCATTTACATTATTCATTAGATAAAAATCGGACCAGTTCACAACATTTAATTTATCTTTTAAACCATCTAGGTTTATTTTATTATATTTTGATACTTTATTTGTTTTTTTTGTCTCTATCTGTGGAGTATTATATTTATAGTTAAATATACATGAGAAGTGATCTGTTATAGATGTGTGAATGACTGCGGAAGTAATATTATGAAAGTCGGGGATGTTTGTAAATATATGATCCAAACATGATGGCTGTTGTCCTCTAATATTTCTTGTAAATGAATTAATGCAGGAGAAATAATTCAATTCTGCCAGCATATTTAGGTAGATATCTTTATCGTTTGTGTAATTATTATCAGCAATATTTAAATTCATGTCACCAACCAAAATGTTTTTTTTACTTGTGCAAGTTACGAGTATATTTTTTAATCCTTCTATAAATTGTGATATAATTGATGTATGAGTACGATAGATTGCAAATATATTATATTTTTTATTGTTATTATTAATTTCAAGATTTAATATATTTACGTAAGGTACAGTGTTAATTTCATTTACGTTTATCATAATATTACGATCCGAAATAAATATAGCCACACCGCTATTCTTGTTAATTTTGGTACTTGCAGCTAAATAAGTGAACCCAGGAATATTATACTCTATTTGTCCGGCAGAGTGGGTTTCACTTAACACAATAATGTCCGGTAAATAATTTAATAATTTTATTGAAATAACAAATTCATCAAAAATTTTTTGTATACTCCGTATGTTATTATGTAGGATTGTTAAACTGTTTTCACACTTCACTAATATTTGATTTGCTTCATAGAATGAGTCGAATATTAGTTCATTTATATTTAGTTTAGAATCTATGTAGCTTATGTTTATGTCAGTCATAAATATGTAAATTTAGTCGTAGTCAATTCGATCTATGGCAATTTTATACATTTTTTGTCTGTAAATACATTGAGGGCTAGTTGTCTTGTGGGTAGTGTCGTTTTTTGTTTTGTATTTAATATTTAAAAAGTGACAGTTACTGCAAATCGCATCTTTTTCTAAGTTGTTACATTTCGCGTAGGTATGTTCTTGAGCGCAGTGTGGACAATTTGGTGGTTGTGTTCTTCCTAGGCATCTTTGTGCTGTATGTCCATATTTTAAGCAGTGATAGCACTGTACTAATGGGTTGCAGTCTTCTACGTATGCTCTATTATATTTTATATTAATTTTGCCTTTTTCTAAAAGAATTTTTCGAAGTCTCCCTGTTGTTTGTATGATATAGTTGGTAGTTTCTCTTGGGTTAATACTTTTCAGTTCTTTTATAAGTTTTATGTTCTCTTTTTCTTTTTCTTCAATACCCTCATTTTGGTTTACGATGCCCATGATGATTTCTTTTTCTGTGAGGTTTTTTTCTAGTCCCTTTAGTATGATGTAAGGTTTTTTCTTTTTCATTTCTTCTGTCGTCAGTTCCTTTCCAAGTGTATTGGAAATTTCTTTTTTCAATTTTTCTGCGCTTGTTTTCTCAGTACATGTAATTGTTATCTTTTTTTCACCAGTCTTTTTTATACCCGATATACCAATTTTTAGTTCAGTAGGGTTGATTTCTTTTTGGATCTTTTTTTTTATTTCTTCGGCACTTAATGTGTTTTTTGATTCTACCATGATTGCGTAATTTGTCACTGCGTTTTTGTCTTTTTTAACATTTTTATCTTCCCCAGCCACCGCCGCGTAGGTTTTGTGGCCAGATTCGATAAACTCTTCCAACTTTTTAGTGTAATGCTTGCTGTTTGTTATTACCGTTTCTTGGAGTTCTATGATCTTTTTCTGAAGGGAGTCCCTTTCAGCATGCATCTCTTCTTCTAGTAGCATGATCTTCTGCTCCAGTTGAAGCTTTATTTTAGTCTCCTTCACTGATCCCGTCATTTTACTAATACACTCCTTTATATCACTTAGTATTGAATCCATTTTTTTTTCAAAAATATCTCGCCCTGCTGGGCGCGACTCTTTTTAGTTTCGCAATACAAACAAACACAAATGTGCACTTCGTCCGCGTGAACACGTCCGCCTTGTGCAACGTTCGGCTAGCGAATCGTAATTACATAATAGTTATTTATGCCACTGCCAAGTAATGATAGTCTTTTTAACACGAGTGCTTGTTTGTGCCATGAGGCGCAGCCGAATGGCACAATAGAAAGCACGAGTGTTACAAAGACTAATTACGTGCAGTGGCATACAATACTTTTTCTACGACCATGAGAGAATTAACAAAATAGTGAATAATAGTCATTATAATGTACTCGTCCATTTGAAGTAATTAAAACCTTACCTTTGTCAAAACGTGTGATTTATCATTCCCTTCGATTATCTAATCTAACCTAAGTTGTAAAAATAAATTATATTTAGGTTTCATATTGAATTCATGCCCACAAGCCGACACATATGTATAAGGTCGCGCTTTTACATCCTGCATATAAGCTTACACATTCAACCCCAAAACTCAAATAAACATATGCCCTGCAGTTGTATTGGCAGGTGAACCAAATTTGTACAGCATAGGTGATCAACCTCATACTCACCTATTAACCAAGTAACTTTTTGAGTTTGTTTATTTTTTGCGGTGAAATTTTTTGTATTGTTTTCCTTTCAAGCCTTTTATTTTCCATTGAAAAAAGGAAAGCTTTATTTGGAGCAATCCGATAAATAAATTCGATAAATTTTAGCACTATTAACAATTTTTATTTGACTCTACACATAAAATATACTTTTTCGTAATGATTAAAAAGGCTTTTAACAGGTTACTTGTTTATTTAAAAGTACATTCCTTGACTTATAGGTTGGTATGAGGCTGACCACTCATACTGTAAAAAATGGTTAACTTTGACAATGTCACCCCTGTTTCAGGGAATGTCGGCAAGAGTTGCAGGGCTTATGTTGATTTGAGGTTTGGATTTTATTTGTAAGTACACAATCAGCATTTGTAAGCGCGAACTACACGTGTTTGTTTGTGGTTATACATCTGAGAGCTTTGAATAATATATCCTTAGATTATAGATACATGAATTTTGATTTTATGTACATAGGTTATAAATCTTATATATCGATACCTTAAAGGTAAAACTGAATAAGTGACATATTAAGCTACATGGATTTCTCAAATAAATGCACGTTTTTTTTCTATTTTATACCTAAGTACGAGAGAAACACTAAAAAAAGTGTAAAAACCCTGTAGGTTAAAAAAATTTCATGAGTTTTTCCTTAAAATTAGTTAAAACTTACATCCAAGAAGTTACATCCAATAAAATGTTTGATCCACAATTTCTCAAATCGGTGAATCTGCACTTATTCAGTTTTACCTATAAGGTGGCGATATCTTATTTAGAAATAAGTACAATTCAGTTTACACGAGATTAAAATGACACAAAGAAGCTACGAAAAATGAAAAACGAAAATAGTTTCCTAATTTACATATTATTTTTGTACATTACGCGTGGAGATTAGAATAGATCCGAATAATAGAAATGAACCGAAATTTATTCAGCTTACCTTGTGCGGTCCATTATCTTAGGAAATATTATCTTCAACAGACTATCACGACAAAAAATACAACCGATCCTTCAAATCAATTCGTACATCTAACTTGCGTTTTTTTTCATTGTTTTTTTACTTTTAACATATTTAGGCGGTTACAAATCGTTGATTTAGTTAGTAACGAAGCTATTTTAATGGATTGAGTCACAGATTGTTTATATTTCAACAGTATATCGTGACAATCAACACACGACAATATTAAATCTTTCCGATCACTTCGTAAATAAAACATGCAATATTTTCATTGATGATTTGTTGTGTACACTTTTAGGCGGTTATAAATCGTTGGTTTAATTGATAATTAGGCTGTTGAATCGCTGATTTATTTGTTAAACGTCAGAATGGACGTGAAAAGCTGTGAATATTATCTAAGCTGTTTCAGCGACGCCGCGCGCTGGCGCCGAGACGTCTTTCTTGTGCTGTGGGATGACAGCGGGGAAAACTGTTTCCCGAGAAAATAAATATTTTCCCGACTTTTCCTGAAATGTTTCTCATTTCTTCACTCGCTTGTTAAGTACCTTCTTCTTCTTCAGCCTATATTGATCGTCCACTCCTGGACGTAAACCTCCTCTCGCATTTTCCATTCGTTTCTATCCTGAGCGATCCGTGGGCGCCCAACTCCACGCTTTGCCGTCCTTGGGCACCAGCACAGCAGTCGCTTTGTCCACTTTAC
This sequence comes from Agapetus fuscipes, assembly GCA_951799405.1. Lineage (NCBI taxonomy): Eukaryota > Metazoa > Arthropoda > Insecta > Trichoptera > Glossosomatidae > Agapetus > Agapetus fuscipes. Next base: position 7,260,641 of record OX637352.1, on the reverse strand, counting down.
CTACCTACTTAAAAACTGAAGGAATAGGATCTGCTTATAATAACCTGATTCATAATAAATTAATGTACGTAGAACGTATTTTAATCTCCACGCACACACAGAAAAATAATCAGATATTTTATTACTGAAACCTCTTTGTACGTGCTATCGTATTAAGGTAGGAACATTTTTGAATTTGCAACTTTGTTCTAGGCGAACAAGAGTCAGTCTTGTACGCGACTGCCGTCCTTAGGAACCAATAACAAAATATTTGTATGCCTTTTTCCTAACAACCCGGCCAGGAGTGAAATCTACCGATTTCATTCACAGAATAAAATTGTTTTAGTAAGTTGTTGTCTGCTTGTTTGAATCACATATCAATCATGAAATATGGACTAGGCACAAATTCCGGGCTGCGAGGAAAAATTTACATTAATATTTATTATTGATTGTCAAGGACCCGAATTATGGAGACCTATGACGTTTACTCTCTAAAAAACTAAATTTGTATTCTGTACCTATCGAGTCCATTGTGACAAAAAATACTTGAATATATTTTTTTTACTTTTACTTACTTTCTTCGGCTCATAAGCCTTGAAGGCTCAGGGCCTCCCGCATCACAATCCTACAGGACTCTCTGTTTTGTGCTGCTTCCCTCCATGGTCCTCTCACTCCCAGAACTTCGGCGTCGGCTTCAATGTTGTCTGCCCACCGCATCCTGGGACGTCCGAGTGGTCTAACACCTGAGGGGGCACCATCCAAGACTGTTCTGATGATCCTGGAGTCCTCTGCACGTGCTACATGTCCGGCCCACTGGAGTCTTCTTGATTTCATTACCGACACTATGTTTGGATCTTGAAACACGGACATCAGCTCCGCGTTGGTCCGGATACGCCACCTGTCATCTTCAAATACAGGTCCAAGAATGCGACGAAGCATTTTGTTCTCAAATACCTGGAGAGATTTTTTTTGTTTTTGAGTCAGACTCCAGACTTCGCATCCATACAACACAACTGGCCGAACTTGAATATGAATTCCAAAAAAAGAGCTTTTGCAGGTACGATAGTTTATGTGGGAGAGGTCGATTCATATGAAAATTTTCGAGGTACCTCTTTATTTTCTTTTAAATAATGAAGAAGTTTACGAGGTTGATGTCTCAGTTGGAAAAAATCTTGCGTTCAGAGAGCTAAAGTTCAATCCCCACCAAGGATGTCAGAAATGATTTCCCGTTTCTATGTTTATAATACCGAAAAGGCGTACTCAGCTTCACAAGACCAGCATCCTCGGGAGCTGGGAAACCCCCACTTCAACTTAAATGGTTGGCTTAACGCCGGCCCCCTTACCTTTAAAAATAAATAGGCTCCACTCGCCGCATGCGCCCCTTGGGGGAGAATGCGGCAAGAAGTTGCACTATATGCGTAGCTTATAGTCACGTCACGTCATTGAATATGAAAAACCCTATACTTACCTTTATTGCGTTTCATTATTTTATATTTAAGCTTTGGTAGATAAGTTTTGGTGGGTTGAATTTCCATGATCAGTAACCAAACCTGCAGAGAGCTCTTGATGTGTGATTCGGATTCCAATTATACGAGTATAGGGTTGCTGGTCTTCAGGAGCCTGCGCATGACCGCACCGCAATATTGAAAAAAATATGATAGCTGCAGCCACCACAAGCAGCAGAACAGCAACACTGCGATCAACAGCATCGTGTCGCAGTCTGATAGAGTTTCCAAGAAGGGAAAAGAAGACCGTTTTTGGAGATTGAGCCTTCGAGGTGGCTGCTCCAACGATATGGAACGGCCTCCCAGATGACCTGTGCGAAATGGATCTGGAGAGCAAAGGGGTTGAAGACCCACCTGTTCGCGCGCTCATATGAGCAAACGCCTTTGAGATGACCAAGAGTCATGAAAAGGCGCTATAAAAATCTTGTATTATTATTATTATCATAGCAGTTTTGTCTGCGAATGGTGAGATGCTACATCTTTCCAATTGTACTCTATGGCATGGAAGGGTGGACACTTATACAGTGCCTCGGGAGTAAAATCACTGTCTTTGAAATGTGGGAGTACCAAAACTTTAGTCAAAGGCTTAAGACTTTTTGCATGTTAGTTTTTGTCTGCTCTCACATTTATGTTTTGATAATTCAAGTAACTAAGTAAAACATACTTAAATCCTTCATTCATGCGTTTTTTTTTTAGGAAGACCAACAGCTAAATTTACAGGGTTGAAAGTATGAATAGATATTAAGAGCCAATTATAGGTCTTCGCGATTAAAGATAATTTAGATTAACCTACATATAAAAACAAAGGGGGAGAGTATGATTATACAAAATTAAAAACAATAAAATATAAACTAAAAACAATAATGATGGAGGGTGCGATTACATGAAAGGAAAAGAGACACACTCTAAGGTACAAAAAAGTTCTGTGCTATTAAAGTTTTTCCTACTATAATCCACCAAGATATGTTTTTTGCCTGTCCGGATTAGCGAGGCCCTGAAGTAGTTAATAAAATAAAATACAAAAATGAAATTGTTTAGGGCCTGTTGCACCAACCTCCAATCAATATTTGATTGAAACATCAAATTTGATTGCTTAGTTCTGGTAAGAATCTCGGTTAAATATTTCTCGAAAGTTGGTAAAAATGTGATGGAATTTGAACAGGAAATATGATTCACATCAGCTGACTTACGTATATGCAATCAATTGTTTGATTTGAAAGGGAGAAATCACACTTAATTTTGATTTTCGTCTGATTGGAGTTTGGTGCAACAGGCCCTAATTAGTGTTTAATTTACAAATATTAGTACATTGTTAGTGACTGTTTTTTATTTCATTTTATTTTGTTTAACACAAGTACATTGTATTACATCCAACACAAACAAAAACAAAATTACAACCATAACGTCAATTAAATATAAAAAATATCCATCTGAAAATAATGTAAAGTTGCAATAAAAAAAGATCATGAATAAAAAATGGCAGTTCTTACAAAATAAGTGGATTCCTCCTGTGTATCAGTAGCGAAGGGTGCCATACAAGCCGATTCCCATCGGTTTCCCGTTTAAAATGAGGCAAAAATGATAATAAAGTAGACTGCATGGTTTCAACGGGGGAAAAATAAGTATTGTTTATTTAGTTTTAAATGTATTTTTTTACTTTGTGCCTATATTTTTTAACTACTATGTTACATCATTTTAAAAGGGAAGCCGATGGGAACCGGCTTGTATGGCACCCTTCGCCACTGCTGTGTACAGTATGGTATCTGCAAAATCTTGACTGTTGGAAGAGTGCATTTAATTTTATTGTGATTTGTAAAAACTTTGTCAATGTCACCCCTGTTTCAGAGAAGGACGGCAAGAGTTGCAGGGTGTATGTCCATTTGAGATTTGGTTTTTATGTTGTAGGTTCATATGCGGCATGTGCAAGCGCGAACTTGTACGTGTCTGCTTGTGAAAATGCATGTAATGTGAATCTCAAATGTAACTTATCTTTGCAACTTAGATTAGATTAGATTAGAATGTTGCATATGAGGTCTGCACAGTTCATCCTCAACTGTCGTGCAAAGAGGGTGCCTCCTGAATACATTGACTATGTTGCCAACGAAACGTCGAGAATAATGTGAGTTCTCCCATAACGGTTCATCTCATTTCTGCAAAAGTGCAATTAACCTTGAAATTAATTTTATCTAATCTAATCTAATCTAATCTAAGCTGCAAAGATATATATCATTTAAGATTTATATTAAATGCATTCCCACAAGCAGACATGTATAATTTCGCGCTAACACATGCCGCATGTGGACCTACAATATAAAAATCCAATCTCAAATGAACATAAGCCCTGCAACTCTTGCCGTCCTTCCCTGAAACAGGGGTTTTTTACAGTATGGGTGGTCAGCCGCATACCAATGTAAATATGTCAAACGACAGTAATTATTATTATTATATTAGAATGATTTATTTGGTGAGCGCTGTTTTTGTGTGTATCACACCTCAAGAGCCCTCTGCGAGCTTGGTCGTCGCTATAGAAAGCACCAATTCTCAAGCAAGACCCAGTTGTTGTAAGGTTGGATGGACCTTTCAGTGACCGGTCTTTGGTAAAGGTTTATGAATTTTTCAACTCAGCGAAGAGCACATTCGAAATATAAATGGTATATTTTTTGTGCTCCGCCGAGGTCCGAATCCACAACCTTCCATTTACTTAATTGACAGCATTTGACCATAGCATATTTGACATAGACGAAAAAGTTGTGATGTCACATTTTTATTGTCCATGAACAGAAACTTGAATATGTCCTTCTAACAGTTAAATCTTTACAGATACAATATTTTTTACATCTAGGTGGAATAGAAATGCAGATCGGAGTCAGAGCAAAGATACATTCTTTCTCAGCGGTAGACATCAGGGCTTTAGGTGACTTGGATCTTTATCAACCAATAACAAATTTTCACTGCACCATACATTTTGAATGAAAAACATATCAACTGTTTACACGTCGCCATGTTTTATTTCTTGCTATCTTCAAATAGATTTGGTAACACCTGCAGACGCCCGCTGAACCTGACAGCCCTGGTCTATGTCATTCGTACCAACTCCATTTTACATACAATCTTCCAATAAAATAATTTTACAGTTTACATATTACAATTACATTTAAAAATTAATAACACTTTTCGGGTATTAGACAAACCGTTATGCGAGAACTTACATTATTCTAAGTGTTTCATTGGCATAATAGCCAACATCTTCAGGAGGCACCTTTTTTGCATGACAATTGAGGATGAACATTTTCAATCCTCATCAGTTCATCTTCAATTGTCTTGCAAAAAGGGTGCCTATTGAAGACGTCGACTATGACAGACGATGAATATTCTCAATCCTCTTCAGTTGAACATTCTCAATCCTCTTCAGTGAATCCTTAATTGTTGTGCAAAAAGAGTACCTCTTGAAGACGTTGGCAACAACAACGCCAGTGAAAAAGATTGAATAATTTAAGTTCTCCCACAACGGTTCGTCTCATATCCCAAAATTGTGCTTTATTTTTAAAGTTAATCATAATATGTGACTACAAAATACGACTGTCACTCATTTAACCATTTTACAGTCGTTTACAATACAATCTATCGTTCCACTTCTCCTTCGTTTACAATACAATCTATAGCTTCACTTCTCCTTCGTTTACAATACAGTCTACCGTTCCACTTCTCCTTCGTTTACAATACAATCTATCGTTCCACTTCTCCTTCGTTTACAATACAATCTATAGCTTCACTTCTCCTTCGTTTACAATACAGTCTACCGTTCCACTTCTCCTTCGTTTACAATACAATCTATCGTTCCACTTCTCCTTCGTTTACAATACAATCTATCGTTCCACTTCTCCTTCGTTTACAATACAATCTATAGCTTCACTTCTCCTTCGTTTACAATACAGTCTACCGTTCCACTTCTCCTTCGTTTACAATACAATCTATCGTTCCACTTCTCCTTCGTTTACAATACAATCTATCGTTCCACTTCTCCTTCGTTTACAATACAATCTATAGCTTCACTTCTCCTTCGTTTACAATACAGTCTACCGTTCCACTTCTCCTTCGTTTACAATACAATCTATCGTTCCACTTCTCCTTCGTTTACAATACAATCTATCGTTCCACTTCTCCTTCGTTTACAATACAATCTATCGTTCCACTTCTCCTTCGTTTACAATACAATCTATAGCTTCACTTCTCCTTCGTTTACAATACAGTCTACCGTTCCACTTCTCCTTTGACAATCTCCGGTTCGGGTGGAAGTCCATACATCTCCACCAGCTTGAGGATCTCCTCGCAGTGCTGCTTCTCCTGTTCATCCTCAGGCTCCAGCTCCTCCATGTAGAGCTCCATCTTGTCCTTGAGCGTGGGCTCCTTCCGCACGCAGTACTTGACAAACTCGCAGTCTTTTAAGGTTAGGATTTTGTACAGCGCATTCAGCACCTGATCGGGTCTGTTGCCTGAATTGTGTGTGGCGTAGATGAGGGCTTTCAGGATGTCGAATATGTCATCGTATTCTGGAACAAATAAAATACAAAATCAAGTACAAATCCTAACTTTGTTTTTGATAATCAGTACCCTTAGTACGAGTTGCAAAACTTGAGAAAAGTAAAGTTTATGGAAAATATTAAAGAGTGATTTCTCCCAAAATCTGCCGTTTTTGTTTCGTACACTTTATGGTCTTAGCAAAAGAGTTACAGTGATAAAGAAAATCAAGTTCAAACAAACAAAAAACGGCAGATTTTGGGGGAAATCACTCTTTAATAATTGCCGTAAACTTTACATTACTCAAGTTTTGCAACTCGTACTAAGGGTACAGAAGTGTTATTCTGCTATATTCTTTACGACCATAAGGCGACGAGATAGCAACTTGTGTCCAAAAATAAGGTGTACTGTGATTTTTTATCTATGGAGTTCTTTCGCAAGCGCTAGCAAGCTGCGACATGGATTGTTATCCAAAGTGTAAGAAATTTAGAAGCTTTTCATTTCCTTTACAGCATCTGAGTCATGACTGGACATTTCGAAGAAAAAACTTACAATATGTGTATGTATGTACTAGAATGGTTAACTTTGTGAGCGCTATTTTCGTGTGAATCACATCTCAAGAGCCCTCTGCGAGTTTAGTTGTCAACCAAAATCTGTTGTTGTGAACCAAACTGTGTAAAATAAATTCTGTTAAAATTAATATTTGCCTACCTATAGGCCTATAGTCCTACCTTTGGGTTATTATTAAATAAGTATGTAAAAAAACATTGGGTTTTTTTCAATAGATTTCGCAGAATCACGGATTCGCGGTGTGAAATGTATGGGACAGACGAAAATTCCCCGAAAACATTTATTAGCTTCGGCTGAACTTGAAACACTAAACGCGATAACAAACTTGATGTATATGAACGTATAACAATCCGTGTGTGGGTTTTCGGGAATAGATATTTTTTTGCATGAACGCAAGTGATACGGTTTGTTGTGTTCGGGCGACAATATAGCGAATGTACCCCTTTTTTTCGAATGGGTAGGGCGGTCTTTGGTAAAGGTTTTATGAATTTTTCACCCCAGCGAAGAGCATATTTGAAAATATAAATGGTATATATATTTGTGCTCTGCCGGGATTCAAACCCACAACCTTCCATTTACAAGTCCGAAATGTTGCCACTGGACTACGGACCGGTTTAAGTTTTTTTTTTTTTTTTAGAATAAATAAACCACTTAAAGGCTACAGGGGAAGAACAAGGAATGTCAGTTGAAGAAAATTTTGAGTAAATCAAAATCACATATTTGAAAGTCTGTATTCCTCATGGTTATTGTCTGTCACAAAGAATCGGAAATACCGCCATAAACTGTGATAGCGACTGTTGTTGCATTACAAATGTGTTCGCTATATTGTCGCTCGCACGCACCCTTTTTTTTTGAATGGGTAGGGCGGTTAATTAAAGAGAACCCCAACTAAAATCATAACAATACCTTTCATTTCTGGATAGACGTCAAACAGGCAGTTGAACAAGAAGGCCGCCTTTGTTTGGAGGACCAGGAAGGGCTTGTAGAGGCAGATGCCCAGGGCTTCGCAGCCGCCCTCATCAAAGAACACCCTGGCCGAGGGCTCGTGCTCTCTCACCATGCCTGCAACAACAATCAAACAAAAAAATTCTAAAATATTTTTTAGTGTTGATCTGTTAACACAGTGAAAGTCCATTTTTATAAATATTTAAAAATATAAATGGTTAAACATTGTTTTAATTCACTTTATTTTATTTGTTTATGCTCGAATATTTTCTCATTATTCCTCATTAGGCGAAAATATTCGAGCATAAACAAATAAAATAAAGTGAATTAAAACAATGTTTAACCATTTATATTTTTAAATATTTATAAAAAAATTCTACAATGCACATTAAACTGGAATTTTCTGGAAAAAATAATCCTTGACTTATAGGTTGTTGGTATGAGGCTGACCGCCCTTACTGTAAAAAAATATTCACTTTGCCAATGTCACCCCTGTTCTAAGGAATGTCGGCAAAAGTAGCAGGACTTACGTTCATTTGAGGCCTGGATTTTAATTTGTAAGTACACATTCAGCATTTGTAAGCGCGAACTACACGTGTTTGTTTGTGGGCATGCATTTGATATGAGCTTAAAATGTTAATATATCTTTGCAACTTAGATTATAGATTATTATGGTTTATTACAGTCAAAGATGTTTGGACATTTTAAAACATCAAAAAAGCTGTGATGTCAAGCCGCTAGTTGCTGGGGCAAAGAAATAATTTGTAAATAATGTAAAATAAAACAAAAAATTCTTCCTCACAAGTTGATTTATTTCCGTGAGCGTTTTTAATGTTATCAAATCATTATCAAGAAGACAAGAGAAGTTGTTATTTTTACATTATTAATCTTAAATGTTAATATATCTTCTGTTAATATATCTTTTGACCGGTCCTTAGTCTAGTGGTTTACACTTCTGACTCGTAAACGGAAGGTTCAGGGTTTGGTTGCGGAGCACAAAAATATACCATTTATATTTTCAAATATGCTCTTCATTGGGTTGAAAAATTCATACACCTACCTTAACAAAAGACCAATCACCAAAAGTCCATCTAGCCTTACAGTATTGAGCTTTCTATAGCAACGACCAAGCATGACAACAGCGCTCACCAAATAAATCACATCATGTGTATGCATGAACTTACTTGTGTCTTCACAACTTATACAATTGAACTCCCCTAGTCACATTCCGAGAAATAGGCAAAAAATAATCAGGAATCAAAATCACAATATACGTACTCCTGACTTTTCCAAGAGTATGTGTGAAAAATTATGAAACATCAACAAACATCTGAACGCTAAGCCTGCTCTTGAGGTACTAAACTTGTCTAGACTTGTAATGACGCGAATTTGGAACTCAGGCAGACGCCAGGCGGTTTGTTGTTTTCAAATATATTATTTTTTCTCAAGCGCGTACGCGATACGGGATGTAGCAGAATGGTACACTCAAGGTTTGCGTATCGCGTACATTCATACGCATAGGGCGGTTAATGTAGAATAGTCTTACATGAAACAGCGTAGAGCGCAGACTTGAGCACTTTGAGCTGGTCGTCCATCCTGAGGAAGTTGAGCAGAATGGGCAGGAAGCCGCAGTCCAGCGCGTGCTGCTGGCAGAAGGGGTTGTTCTGGCACAGCTCGGCCAGCAGCTGGCAGGTGCGGTGCCGCACCTCCGCATGCTCGCAGCTGAAGCACACAGGGAAGATGTCGTAGCCGCCCAGCTTGTAGAAACCTACAACAATGAAGATAGCTTGTTTTTTTTTTAAGAAATGCTGTGCGGGAGACTCCCTGGATTTCAGAGACTCTAGAGGTCTATGACACTTGTTGTAGTGCCGCAGAAGTGTTTACGAGCTTGGTTGTCGCTACAAAGCGCCAATACTCAAGCAATACCCAATTGCTGTAAGGCTGGATGGACCTTTAGTGACCAGTCTTTGGTAAAGGAATATGAATTTTTCACCCAGCGAAAAGTGTATTTGAAAATATCAATAGTTTTTTTTTTGTGCTCTGCCAGGATTCGAACCCACAACTTTCCATTACGAGTCCGAAGTGTTGCCACTGGACTACGGACCGGTCAAAGTTTTTTTTTTTTTTAGAATAAATAAGCCACTAGAAGACTACAGGGGAAGAACAAGGAATGTGAGACAACTGTTCCCCACATGATATGGGATATGATGTTTTTTTTTTTTTTTTAAGAAATCCTGTGCGGGAGACTCCCTAGATTCTAAAGACTCTAGGGGTCTATGACACTTGTTGTAGTGCCGCAGAGGTGTACGAGCTTGGTCGTCGCTACAAAGCGCCAATACTCAAGCAAGACCCAGTTGCTGTAAGGCTGGATGGACCTTTGGTGACCGGTCATTGGTAAAGGTTTATGATTTTTTTTTCAACCCAGCGAAGAGCACATTCGAAATATAAATGGTATATTTTTGTGCTCCGCCGGGATCCGAATCCACAACCTTCCATTTACGAGTCCGAAGTGTTGCCACTACGGACTACGGACCGGTCATAGAGGATCTTTTTACAAATAAGAAAGCAGAAATCTCACCGATGGAGGAGTCTATGTTGTATATGGTTTCCTGTACACATGTGAATGCATCCAGCACTGTTTTTGGCACTTCTGTGCCGCATGTGATCTGGGAAATGATTTCCTTGTCAGAGAGGATCTTTTTACTGAGCTTGATCTGTTCTGTTTCTGAAAATGTGAGGCTGTCGATGGCTTCTGCCAGGAATCTCCTTCTCTGCAATATACAAACAACAAAATAATGGGCTTGGCACAAGAAAAAAAAAAATGTTGGCTATGCAATATCATCCATATATAATCTAAGTTGCAAAGATATATTTACATTCAAGACTTATATTTAATGCATGCCTACAAGCAGGCACATGTAAGTTCGTACTTACACATGCTGCATGTGTACATACAAAATAAACCAAACCTGACATGAACATAAACTTTCCAACTCCTGGGCCTTCTCCTGAAACCGAGGTGGCATTGGCACAAGTGAACAAAGTTTTTACAGATTTCAAGGTCAACTTTTTTTTTTTTTTAAATATTCACAAAGGAAAATGAATGCCGTGAGTTTATTGGTAGGTAGTTTTATCTAACGGAAGTATGTTAAACAATTTTTGATCTTATTGCTTTGTAAAAACTAAAGAAAAATGAAAAAAAATATTGCCATCAGTATTATGAGTGCAGATCCGCGGTCTGGCACCCTGGAGGTTAATATTTAGAGCATGTCCACAAGCAGCCATGTGTAAGTCTGAGCTTATTTGAATTACCTCCTCGTCCATTGGTGGTCGGGGAGCTCTGCCTGAGGCATCTTCACTCCGCGTCATCTCCGTGGCAAACTGGAGGAGACCCTGGAACAAATTAACATAAAACATCATCAATAAAACAAATAACCAAATTCCACCAAACCAGATTTACTGCTTTAGAATATTAAATTTATGTTTAGTCTGCATCTATAATAATCTATAATCTAAGTTACAAAGACATATTAACATTTAAAATTCATATTGAATGCATGCCCAAATATTTCGCTGATCTAATCAAACCAGTCACCGTCGGCAAAAAAAGCCTAACACTGCGCTCGGCTAAAACCGGAGCCAAATCAAAGATTGAAGAACCGATTATGTTCGACTAGCGTATTTGGAACAGAATAACGTTAGTTCGAATCTGCGTCTGGCCCACTTGTCCACAACTTTGACCCTGGTTCAACAGATGCCATTGCATGCACACAAGCTTCTATTTTCGAATGAAGATAGTTCGCCAGGCAAAATAGGTTGGTGAATTGCAGATATGTGTAAGTTCACGTGTACAAATACAAAATTAACTAAGCCTCATATGAACACAAACTTTGCAATTCCTGCCGCCTTTTCCTGAAACCGGATGGCATTTCCAAAAGTGAACCAATTTTTTACCGCATGAGGGGTCAGACTCTTACCAAGCTATTAGTGAAGGAACACGCTTATGAAATTAGCGTTTAAATACAAACGGTCGGCAGCTGAGTTGATAGAATGCTTGCATCCTTTTCTAGAAAGCTAGGGTTCAATGCCCACCCAGGGTGTCAATTATTTTCCATTTCAGTATTTAGAAAATAAAATATTGACAAGGTTTAATCAGTCATCACAAGAAACGAGAACCAGCCCCTTAAGGACCTGGGGAGCCCGCACTTCAAGGGAAGTGGGTGACCTAGGTCCCATAAGCCATAAGTGAACAAGGTAAGAAGTTTCATTTTGTGTACAGCTTAGTTGCATTACATAAGTATATTTCACAGTATTTTTTTTTTAATTATCGCAAATAAATATTGCACAAAATCTATTATTGTCACAATAACGAAAATTAAAGAAATTTTAAACTTGCTTGAAGGTTATGTGTAATTCGCCTCCCGTTAAATCCTGAAGAGGAAGGCCTGTCCTGCTGGTTAGAAGCCCCGGGCTGGTTCTCTTCATTCTGCCGCTGTTGACCATCATTATCTCTAGGAAATGTTATGGCTTGTAGGTTATTCTGAGGCGGTCGCTGTTCTTCTGACATTTTGTCACTTTAACAGCCAAAACAACGCGTAAAACTTATCAATCCACGTTCTAATCTTATCAGCTTAGAAGTGTGAATGAATCTGTCCAAGTATTACTCATCAAATTGTACAATATTCTAGAGATTTCTAAATATGAAAATGTATCAAAAAATGACGGCGGCGTGACAGATGATTTGACAGGTGGTGGTCGAAGACAATTTTTTGAAGGGGCTATTGAGTAATAAAAATTATATACCTACCAGTACAGTAAGTTTTAATTAAAAAGCTTTTGAAATAAATCGATAGATGCCGAGGAAAACACGATTTCAATAAAAATATGAACTATGTTTTTCATGAAAATGACGAGAAATTAAATCAAGGAAATATATCAGAACTATGAATGAAGTTTTGTAATTTTCCTAATCAAAATAAATTGCATTTTGAATATAAATATGTACTTGTATTTTATTTTCATTATTATTTTGAAATTTTCCGTGTAAAATTAAGCTTGAAAGTATTTTCTTAACAACAATAAGCCGAAATACCTAAAGGTTGTAAATGAAACCAAAAAAGAAAATAAACATAAATTTTCGAATGTGTTGTATTTTCATAAAAGTAAGTTTTTTTCAAGTTTTTGTTCAAATAAAATAAATCAATTTTCCACTACCCCAAGTTTTCAACATTACGTTGAAACTAAACCATGGCGCTAAACCAACAAATGTATAGAAACTGAAAAGCTGTGTAAAAGCTCCGTTTTAGTTTCAATGCATTTTTATAAAACGCTCTCTTCGAGTTGAAACGTCTAGTTTTATACTTGGAGGTAAATACTGGTATTTGAGTTAGCACCCCTACCGGAGGACGCCCGCACTATGAGCGTCGCGCTTGTGGTCGCGCTTGCGCAGAAAACCGGCGCCCATCGGTAAAGAACCCTCCATTCAATATGGCGGAGGCCTGTGCCGGATAGTAACCAATCTACCACCTTTCTCTATCCGCGAACGCATCCTTCCGACATTTTACCATTTTCTACAAAGATATTTGTGTTAAAATAGCCATTATAACAATTATTAATACCCACAATAGTGTAGCAGTGAAGTGCCAACATATTTTTCGTCGTGCTCGTGGTGTGGAGATTTGACAGATTCAGTGTACAAAAATATGTGTTGAATTTTGTGTCGTCGATTTTAATTCCACATTTATTTACAAATGAATTATGTGTAGAAGTGAGTACATACTTATTTATTAATTCCTCTATTATGATACATCTTTCTATTCCGAAAGCGACATCGTCAAAGATGCCTAAATGAAGATAACCAACGAATCATCTTCGACAATGAACACAGTTTGTAGGTAATTAAATTAAAATTGAAAATGACACCAAAAAAACACCACTTAACAATAAATCATTTCTCAGATAAATAACAATAAAATATATTTATTTTTTATATATATTATTTAGTAAATTGTGGGTTATATTACACTAAAATTTTAATACGTAGCACGCATAAGGAAAAGTCGGATATTTTGCGACGAAAAAAATAATATTCCGAATAAAATTCCGTAAGAGCTTTTACATGATCTTAAAATAAAATTGATTCGGATAGAATCAAAGATGGCAATATAGGATATGTTAAATAAATAAATAAATGTATCGAAACACGAAAAATGGTAAGTATTCTCTGTTTCCATGTATTTATCTCATTGTGGAAAATCCTAGATTGCCGCCTTTGTTAAGATACGACTAAATTATTGCATTGAAATTTTATGTGTACAACTGGCACGTGCACTGAATCTCTAATCTTAGTTGCAAAAATAAATTGATGTGTAAGATTCATACTTAGATGCAAACACGTGTTAGTTCACGCCTACGCATGCTGCATGCGTAGGTAGGTGCTTACGATGTGATATAGGTAGGTACTTATTTCAAATGAACAGAAGCTTTGCAACTCTAGCTGCCTTTCCTTAAACAGGGTAGGTTTTGGCAAAAAAAAAATTTTTTAATCAGTGTTTTTTCAAGCATTACTGGTATAGGTTGGTATGAGGCTAATCCGATACTGTAAAAAATGGTTCACTTTTTCAATGTCACCCCAATAGGAACACAAATAATAAATTACATTTTACAAATATATAAAACAACAATACCATAATCTAAATCTAAATCGAAGCTGCAAAGATATGTATCATTTGAGATTCACATTAATTGCATTCCTACAAGCAGACACGCACAATTTCGCGCTCACACATTCCGCATGTGGACCTCCAGTATAAAAAACCCAATCTGAAATGAACATAAGCCCTGCAATTCTTGCCAACCTTTCCTGAAACAGGGGGGACATTGGCAAAGTGAACAATTTTTTACAGTATGGGTGGTCAGCCTCATACCAACCTCGGGCAACCTATAAGTCAAGGAATTCAAAGAAGAAGTTCAATATAAGAAGTATCAATGAAAATTATCATACATACTTAAATAGGTATATTTTTGTGTATTCTTTGACACGTAGGTTGGTATGAGGCTGACCACGCATACTGTAACAATGGTTCACTTCGCCAATCCCACCCCGGTTTCAGGAAAAGGCGGCAGGAGTTGAAATGTTTATGTTCATGTGAGGCTAAGCTTATTTTGTACGTACACATGCAGAATTTTAAAGCACGAACTTACACAATGCCTGTTTGTGGGCATGCATTTAATATGAAGTTCAAATGTTAATGTATCTTTGTACTTAACTTAGATTCAAGATTATAGTAGTAAATTTATGTACAGAAGGTGCTTTTATATAAAATATCGTGAAGTATTTAAGTCCTTGAATAAAATGAATAATATAATTATTAGTGTTCTACATGTGCCAAAATTGAATACGCCAATCCACACAGAATATTTATATTTCTATAATCTAAGTTGCAAAGATATATTAACATTTAAAATTCATATTACCACGTTTGACATAAGTGCGATGACCGGTCCGTAGTTCAGTGGTAACTTTTTGGACTCTGAATGGAAGGTTGTGGGTTCGAATCCCGGCGGAGCACAAAAAAATACCATTTAGATTTTCAAATTTGCTCTTCGCTGGGTTGAAAAATTCATAAACCTTTACCAAAGACCGGTCACCAAAGGTCCATCCAGCCTTACAGCAACTGGGGCTTGCTTAAGAATTGGCGCTTTGTAGCGACGATAAGTGACGACCAAGCTCGTAAAAAGGTCGATAGCTCAATTGGTAGAATTCTTACATTCCATGCTGAGAGCAAGGGTTCGATCTCAAGGTTTACTCAGCCTTCACAAGAAATGAGAACCAGCCCCCCCGGGAGCTGGTAAACCCCCACTTCAACTGAAAGCAGCTGGTGTGAGGCCGGCCCCCTTACCCGTAAAAATAAATAGGTCCCGAATTGCCAAATGCGAGCCCTTCGGGGATAACGCAGGCAAGAAGTTACACTATATGTGTAGCTTAGTTTTTTGTTGCGCAACTTAGATTATATTTTTATAGATTATACTCGGGGCGCAGAAAGCACCCCTTTGTCTAACGTTTACTTTCTACGTACAGGAGCGCTCAGGCGTCCACGTGGCGCCCCCTTCAGGCGCCCACTTAAGGCGCCCCGACGTCTATACAAGGGTGCAAGGCTACACAACCCTTCAGGATTAAATACCTGCAGGTCAATGTTGCGAATTAAGTCCCCTTAGCACTTTGTTTGCCTTATGTCCATCAGAGGTCTGTAGTCTAGTGGTTAACACTTTTGACTAGTAAATGGAAGTGTGTGGGTTCGAATCCCGGCGGAGCACAAAAAATACCATTTATAATTTCAAATATGCTCTTTGCTTGGTGAAAAAAATCATATACCTTTACCAAAGACCGGTCACTAAAAGACCATCCAGCCTTACAGCAACTGAGTCTTGCTTGAGAATTGGCGCTTTATACAGCGACGACCAAGCTCGCAGAGGGCTCGTTATGTGTGATACACACAAAAACAGCGCTCACTAAATAAATCAGCCGAATTAAATTTTTTTTAGAGGTAATTTTACATGAGCAATATCCAGAGTCATAATAAAAGGAGAGCTTGCTTGAAGAAGGTTATGACTCTGGATGAAATAAAAGAAGTGTGTTAGGACAGAAAGAAATGACGGTTGATCTGTAATGTTGGCGGATAGGGCTAGGGTTTTTAAATTAGAATTTTGTATTTTGTATTTATTTTTTATGTTTGTACATACCAGTATTATTGAAATGATTCATTTTGCCAATATCACCCGTTTCATGGAAAGACGGCAAGAGTTCCAGGGTGTATTTCCATTAGACATTTTGAGTTTTTATGTTGTAGGTGCACATGCAGCATGTGCAAGCGCGAACTTGTTCGTCTCTGCTTGTGAGAATGCATAATTATATTATGTTACATATCTTTGCAACTTAGTTTAGATTAGATTTTCGAATTTACGATGGATTTTAATGAAGTAGGCTCCACAAGCCATGTGCAATCACTTTAGGGACAGCGCGGTAAAAAGTTGCAATGTATGTGCAGCTTACTTATTATTTTTATTTAATTGCGTTGCTTCTCAAATATATGTTTTTTAATCTTTTTCACTTTGACCACTATGGAGACTACCGGAGCTATTCTTAGACATTTTAGTCGTCGGTTGAGCCCACGCTTTGACAAACTAATGGTGCCTGCGCTGGAAGTCTCATGAGAAACGGCCATTCTTACAGTATCGAATTGTATGAAAAAAATCAGCTGTTTACTTGCGGGGCCATCTTGGATTGACAGGTCTTCATACAAATGCATCATTAGTATGTCAAAGCGTGAGCTCAACCGACGACTAAAATGTCTAAGAATAGCAAAACCATTCACTCGGTATTTGAATCTTGAAAGTGGTTGAAATTCTCGATGAATCCCTTGAATTTGTGTGAATTTGTGAATTCCACCTCGAGGTTCGTAGTTTTACCGCTAGATTGAAATTAATTAACAAATGCTTAATGGAGGCGACGCAATTCTGGTCACGCCATAGCGGACGTCAACACTGTGGGACGCAGCAGACTGACCCTACTCCTATTATATTATAGTAGACAGACTGTTGTTTTTAGTTATTACATTCATCATTATTCAGAAGTCATAGAAGGCTCTGCCCAAATAAGCTAATCCTCCGACAGAAAGGAATGGTTTTATAACGCAAATACTAAAGGTGGGCACTGTTACGACACTTTAGGGCCTTCAAACTGATAAAATCTATCAGTGTTATTCTTAGATATTTTCGATCCGTACATAATGCCATATTCGTTTCATTCTACCTAAACACAAATCGCTCTTGTTTAGAAAAATAACAAAGATGCTCCCAGTGTGCCTTTCCTGTAAACAAGACAAGTTTAAGAGAAGCTAGAAAAATTAAAACAATCTATAATCTATAATCTAAGTTGCAAGGATATATTCATTCAAAGCTCTCAGATGTATGCCCACAAACAAACACGTGTAGTTCGCGCTTACAAATGCTGATTGTGTACTTACAAATAAAATCCAAACCTCAAATGAACATAAGCCCTGCAACTCTTGCCGACATTCCCTGAAACAGGGGTGACATTGGCAAAGTGAACCATTTTTTACAGTATGGGTGGTCAGCCTCATACCAACCTATAAGTCAAGGAATACGAGTAATAAATAACATTTAAGTATAAGAAAACAACAAAACCTTAAAAATAAATCTATACAAAAAAAGTAAAAAAAAATTTGCATAAAAACAATAATGATAAAAATTTCAATTCTGTATGTAAGTAGCTGAGTAGCTGTACTTAATTAGTTCTTTTTATTTTACTTAAATTTTTAAAATTGCCAGCAACGCTTATTCGAACTTCCCCATGTCGACTATCTATATTGTTATCTTTCTATTCTAGATTTACAAACATTTATCGCGAATTTAAAATTAGAATTTTTGCGCCCAGGGAGACATGAAATTAGTTATTCCTTTTTCGAAAAATGAAACTCACCGTGGTAGCGTGGGTATTTAAATGGCCGTCACACACTGATAAGCTCATTAGCGACGCGTCGGCCACGCGAGACGTCGCGGCAACAACAGCAGCTGTGTCCGCTCTGGCCGAGTGACACGGAAACGTGACGACAATCATTCCTAATTTGACATATGATACACACTTAAATACCTATTTATAGGGCATGTTCTATTAAAAAAAAATGAATCCTGTTTTTGAGAAATGTTATAATCAAAGATACATGCCTTTAACAAATAAAGAAATAGCCATTTTACCAATTTATGTCTTCATATATGTATTTGGATAGTTACGGCTTTCATGGTTACCCTTGTTTAAGTTGGTATGCGGCTGACCCCACATGCTATGAAAACTTGGTTCAATTTTGCCAATGCCACTCTGATTTAAGGGAAAGGCGGCAAGAGTTGCTGGGTTTATTATTGTTTTTGTTATGATTTGCTTTATTTTGTCAACATACATGCAGCGTGTGTGAGCGTGAATTAAATATGAGCCTTATATGTCATATATCTTTGCAACTTACGTTACAGGTAGATACATAGATATAGGTTAGCAGTGGCCAAAGGTCACCTCAGGTAATCTTCGATCATAAGTGACAACTTCTGACTGTTTATAAGACACGTCTTCTAATGACGTCGGACACGAGTACGAAAAAAAATGTCTAGAAATCTGTCCACGCAACGCAACCTAGCTGCACATACAGTGCAACTTCATACCGCCTTGTCCGTGAAGGCGCCGCATGCGGCCGGTCTTACGTCAACCACTCCACCTGAAGTAGGGGTTTACCAGCTCGAGGGGGCTGGTTCTCTTTTCTTGTGAAGGTTGAGTAAACTATGCCGGTATTTTATTTTAGGTTTGAAATAAACACCGAAACAGAAAGCAAGACTGTCTGTAAAAAAAAGACGCAGACCTGTCAGAAGTATTTTTTATTTCATACGTTTAAGGCAGGCCTGGCCAACCCGCGGAGCCTTTACGTGCGGCCCGCGGTCATGTGTGATGAAAAATAAAAAAGAAATATAATAAAAATAAAAATAGGGCGTCTATAACAGACGTAAATCTGGAAAACCAGTTAAGGTGTGTAACTTCAAATATTGAAATACCTAGATTTAGAAAAATTAAGTAAGCGAAAAAATCTCAAATCTTGCACTGAAAGGAGAAGTCCCTGATAATTGGTTTTATTTGTAATATTGTTTTGAAATGAAAAATTAAGAATTTTTTCCTCTATGAAGTTAAGGGTTAATTAATAATTTTCATTGTTAAAATATTTTTCTATTGTTGAATTTTTTTTATGTTGTTTACTACATAAATACATTTTTTGTTGTTGGTTCAATGCGTGTTTTCTTTTCACATCAGGTTGTGGTTTCGTTTTTTTATATAATTTTTTTTTGTAAAATGTTTGTATGTGTGGCCCTTGGGGAAATTTTAGGCCATCAATGCGGCCCGGGGTGCAATTTGGGTTGGCCAGGCCTGGTTTAAGGGCTTGAATATGTCATAGTACAGCGCCTTTCTTGAAAACGCTTTCCTTTTTTATAAGGGGTGATTATTTTTTCACTACTCTAGTATAAAATTCAACCATTGCGTTTTACCGAAAATGTAGAGAAACTCATTTACTCACTACAGACGCTGTTTTAGTTTGCATACATTTTGTGGAAAATTTCTATGATTCAGGCCAAAACATCAAGGTAAACACGAAGTTACTTTCATCTTTAGTATAAACAGCACGTCTGGAGATGCCTCTTGCAGGTCTTTCTTTTGAAGTATTAGAAGACATGTGTATGTGAATGTTTAAAGAAATAAATACAAATAAACCTCACAGTCTCTTTCGTATTTGAGGAATGTGTCTTTTAGTCGTCGTTTAAGTTCTCTTTGAAAACGGAGAACTCGTTTTTAACTTTCATATTTTGAGAACGTCCCAAAATGTCGGGAAATTATACAAATAAAAGAAAAATAATAAGGATGAACTGATCCTCAGTCGTCGTGCAGAGAGGATGTTCTCCTGAAGACGTAGGCTACATCGCCGACGAAACGTCGAGAATGATGTAAGTTCTCTCTAAACGGTTCGTGAAATATCCGAGTTAAATTAAGTTTTGAATTTTGTTAAGTTTTAAAATTAATATAATTGTCGATACATATCTTTGCGGCTTAGATTTAGATTTTGATTATTACCTTTAAGGTTAATTCCTTGACTTATAGGTTGGTATGAGGCTGACCACCCATACTGTAAAAAATGGTTCACTTTGCCAATGTCACCCCTGTTTCAGGGAATGTCGGCAAGAGTTGCAGGGCTTATGTTCATTTGAGGTTTGGATTTTATTTGTAAGTACACAATCAGCATTTGTAAGCGCGAACTACACGTGTTTGTTTGTGGGCATACATCTGAAAGCTTTGAATGAATATATCCTTTGAATGAATATATAGAAGGTGGTGATATTTCTATAACAGAGATGTATGAAACGTAAAAAATGTAGTTTTTAACGAAAATACGAAAAATTGTAGCATCCATTTTGATTTCTTTCAACGGACATGAACAGCTTCCTTTGTTTGTTTTCTTGTAAACCTATGTATATATTATGAAATCATTATTATATCTTCAGCTCGTATATCCACGCGGTAAATATAGCCGCGCGGCGCGACATATATTTTAGTAGTGTTATTATACTTTGAATGAAAGTAAGGCGCGCCACTGACCTTTCCAAATACTAAACTCCGTGTTCCAAGTCCGGAGCCCCACACACAATCACGCCGAGGGGAGTTCTTTTACAGGGGCGTCAGTGGTGCATTATATATATATATATAAGGATAATTTATTTTAATGTACACATAATTAAAGAGCGCCGTTTTTGTGTGTGTCACACCTCAAGGGCCCTCTCAAATCACGGATAAGATTTCTTGTAAAGATGTGTCTTTAGTGCTCCTTTAAAGACACCAACAGTCTTTGCCTTCCTCACATTAGGTGGCAGTCTGTTCCACTCCATTGGTCCCGCAAACCGGAAAGCACGGTCCCCAAAATTAGTGCGTGTCTGACGGTGTGGCTGAACCAAGTCCACCACGCCATCCCCTGCAGATCTGAGGGTTTGGCGCCTCAAATCCCTCTCAACGGGTGTAAACATGTCAGCCAAATATGAAGGAGCTGTACCATTTACAGCCTTATACACCATCAGACAAACACGGTAGACCACCCTCTCCGGAAAACGAAGCCAATGCAGTTTCCCTAACAATGGAGTAATGCGAGTAAATTTAGACATCCCGAATATGAGTCTTGCCTATATTATTAATAATAAGTCTTCTTATATTAATAATAAACTTCCCGATATACGTAGGGCTATCATCTATAATCTAAGTTGCAAGGATATATTCATTCAAAGCTCTCGGATGTATGCCCACAAACAAACACGTGTAGTTCGCGCTTACAAATGCTGATTGTGTACTTACAATTAAAATCCAAACCTCAAATGAACATAAGCCCTGCAACTCTTGCCGACATTCCCTGAAACAGGGGTGACATTGGCACAGTGAACCATTTTGTACAGTATGGATGGTCAGCCTCATACCAACCTATAAGTCAAGGAATATGGCGATGCTTCAAAATAATTTAAATAAAAAGCATCAGCTTCTATATCGCCAACTTAAAGGTAAAACTGAAGAACAACAACGCAACTACGCAACTAAGCTACACATATAGTGTAACTTCTTGCCGCGTTATCCCCGAAGGGTTTCGTATTTTTTTTTTTTGTGGCGTCATTTTTTAAGTTATATAAAAAAATGAACTTCAAAATTTAGATATAAAATCATTAAATACGCGTGATTTTTTTCATTAATGTCACTCTTTTACTAAGGCCATAAGTATAAGAAACATATAAAAACAACGGGATTTTTTTTTTCAACACAGCCTTAAGATTTAAAACCTAACAATATAGTCCTCCCAGCGTGTTGATGGATGTGAGGGTGCACTGTAACTGTAACTAGGGTAACCTGAAGTGCTATTCTGATAAATACCTTACACTCTGGATATCAATCCAAGTCAGAGCTTGCTAGCGCTTGCGAAAGTACTCCGCAGATAAAAAACATCACAGTAGGTACACCTTATTTTTGGACACGAATCGCTATATCGTCGCCGCAGAATAACGCTTCTGTTGTGCACAAAAAAACATTTAATTCAGTGTAGTTGAGGTAAAATCGTCGAGGCTTCTAAACACCCTAAATCGCTCCCAATATTGTCATATCAGGTCGTCTTTTGGGGTGGGAAGTCGGGGGTCAAACGCAACCCCGGATCCCCAGCGGCACGCAAACCCCCTGATAGCAAATTGTTATATATACACCCCGTAGAAGACTGCGGGTCCGTGGCCAAAAGTGTCAATCAATGGGTCAATAGCCAACGTATTCCACTGCCATATTATATGTATGTCTAACCTAATCTAATCTAAGTTGCAAAGATATGTAACATTGGAAATTCACATTACATGCATTCTCACAAGCAGACACGTACAAGTTCGCGCTTGTGCATGCCGCATGTGAACCTACAACATAAAACCCAAACCACAAATGAACATATACTCTGCAACTAGGGAATGCAATCTCGATCTCGCGAGATCCCGATCTTCCGAGATTTCACCTCATTTTTCGAGATCAATCTGGAAGCATAAAATGACGAGATCTCGACCGAGATTGAAGAGATCGAGCGGCAGTAGTCGGTGATGCATGAGTCTAGGGACTGGAAAATTTCGCGATCGCGATAAAACGAATTTATTCGCGAATTTTGAGGGTTTCACGCAAATAACGCGAAATTTGAGATTTTTCGCAAATATCGCGAATTTTCGTACTTTTGGTAGAAATTGTGCGAAAAAGTTGTGATGTGTCGTTTTTGCAATGTAACGATTTCGTGGGAGAGAAAAGATTCCTGCGAAAACCCTTTTCAAGGTGCAAAGCGCAGGAAAATCGGTTAGTGTTATGGTCGATGGGGCCAAGTGGGCTGATCTTTGTAGCGTGTTTGGAATAGAGCAACGTTGGTTCGATCCCCAACGGCCATAAATTTGAACCTGGTTCAACAGATGTTATTCGGTAATTATTAATGAATAATTGCAGATAGATATTGTAGGGTATTCCGTGTGTCATTGAAATATTAATACTTTTTCAATCAATGTTTTTTTTGTAAGATTGTACTCGTATTGATTCACATTTTGTTTATTCATTGTTTTTGTAAGTACATATTGTTTTTTATAAAATAAATCGTACATATTAGTAATATTTATTGTTTTGCAATTATATCAACCTTAATTTTGATCAAATTAACATTAAAAAATAACACAAAATCTCCCTGTTTTTGATAAAAAAAAAATTACGCGAATTTTTCTGTTTTCAGGGAAATAACACCGAAATTCGCAAAAAATAACACCACTATTTTCCAGTCCCTATGCATGACACACGCTCTCTGCGCGCGAGCGATTCGCTGACTGACGAAGGAAAGGACAGACTGCATACGCAAACTATCCCGAGTACATACGATATTGGTCGAGCGGGATAAAAAATAATAAGTGATATAGTTTTGACTAGAGTAAGTGAGCGGAAGATATTCGAGTGCGTACGGGCACTTGTTTGTTTACAATTGTTTCAGTTGTACAGTTACTGTGTAAGCGCGAACTGATACGGGTCTGCTTATGCGAATGCATTGAAAATGAATCTTAAAAGTAATGTGTCTTTGCAACTTAGATTATAGAGCTATCATTGTTCTCTTTCTAACCAACGCAGCTTTGTGTTGAGGTAGGTTGAAACTGATCTGTGGTTGAAACGGATACTTGCGTCAAAATATTTTCGACTCCACTATATTACCTATAACTCAATGGACTTTCCCCTCAAATAGTCAATACCCACTACACTAGTAATACGAGGATACCAATGGCTGATAGTAAGAAGTAAATCGTTATTCGGTTTTTATAGTTATGAAATTTTATTGTGTGCCTTAAAAATTTCACCTTTTCGTGAACACCACCGTGAGTATAAAATACTGCGTAAATTTTCCTCTATCGTGTTTATAGAAAAAATGAGTCAAAAGTAAATCACTCACTAGGGGTGTTTTTTTTAATTCCATACAAAATATTTACGAGATCGAGGGGTATTTAGGCTTTATAGTAAGAGTTGCAGGGCTTATGTTAATTTGAGATAGGGTTTTTATATTGTAGGTCCACATGCGGCATGTGTTGGCGCGAACTTGTACCTACATGTCTGCTTGTGGGAATGCGTTTAATATGAATCTTAAATGATATATATCTTTGCAGCTTAGATTTAGATTTAGTAAGGGCTGTTTTAAGCAACGTTCCCCTAATCATCGCTATACGCAACTATGATTTAAGTTGCAAAGATATCAATACCTAAAAAGGTTACTGTTACTGTATCCTGCCGCCGTTCCACCATGGGGTGGCCGGAACCTCGGCAGACGCGTCTCCACTTTTTTCTGTCCTTGCATACCTCTTTCATCTCTTCAACATTCATCACTTTCTTCATACATACTCTTCTCTTATTCTCACTCTGCAGGTTCCATTCTTTCGCAATCTCACCTATTTGGTCTAAAGGTAAAACTGAGTAATTGACATTTTAAGCTAGCATAGGTTTCTCAGATAAATGCAACTTTATTTTCTATTTTTTGCGAGAGAAAACACTAAATAAGTTTGAAAATTCTGTAGTTTTAACCTTGAACATGGACACTGCCTTAAATGTAGTTCACTTACTATGAGAAGTCACAGACAATAAAATATTTAATCCACGATTTCTCAGATCAGTGAATCAGCGATATGAAGGTTCTTATATTTTTGTTCGCCCTAGTTCACTGCCCTTTTGTTGGTGTAAACGAGCCGTCCCTGATATTTTCTCGATCTTCTTTTCTTTGACCTTCAAATTTCAAAAAACATCGCCGGTATTTATTTTATGGTATCTTGCGGCCTAAATACGCCCTTTAAAAATAATATGGTGCCGGCTTGAAATCAGAGCGCGAAATTTATCAAAAAGGTACCTATTCTATTACATTATCCAGTCCTTTACGCCTATTATAAAACGGTTTCACAACTAAACGGTCACAGATAGGGAATCCAATCCCGCGCGATTTTATGCGGGATTCAATTCCCAGGATTACACATGCGGGATCCGCGGGATTGAAATAAATATGGGATTAAAAAAAAATGTCCGCAGATGTCTTCTAATCTAATCTAAGTTGCAAAGAGTATAGGCAAATACATTTCAAAATAAATAATTTCTCCCATTACTTCAAAATAACTAATTTGAAATTGACTGAAGTCCTAACGATGCCACCAATCAAACTTAAATTTTGAATTTGAAATCTCAATATCAAGCTTAAGGCGTCTTATAAAGCCAAATATGCCATTTTTGTTTCTTACACTTTATGATCTTAGCAAAATAGTTACAGTAATAAAAAAAATCAAGCATGTTTATTATTTTTTATCTTAATTATAAAGCTTGAACAAAATATATAACTTAAGAATTGCCACCACAAAAAAATATTTAAAAAAACGCGTTTTTTTTACATTTTTAGCTTTTTTTTCGTGTGTGCTGTATTTTGGATTTTTTTTTTTGCTTTTTAATTACAGAACTATACATTGTTTAGGTTCCGTACTCAACATTTTTTTTATAATGTCAATAGTTTTTGAGTAAATATGGAAAAACTGTGTTCTTTGATTTAACCCTTAACTTGGCAGAGGCAAAAATTCTTATTTTTTAAGTTTTTTTTGTAAAATTTGTCTATAAAAAAAATCAAAGATTTCGGGAAAAATGGTTTTAAAAATCCTAGATTTTCACTTTTCTGGAAATCGCATGTATCTAATAGGATACATTGCCAAGCTCCTGGAGAACCACTCGCGCTGTTTTATGTATACAATAGGATACACTGCCAGGCGACCGGAGATTTAGTTCAAAAAAAAATTTATATATATATTATAAAAGGGTTCATTTATTGCGACTTAATTTATTATAAATCAATGCTAAATATAATATTACAAATGGTATGAAAGAAATAAAACATTTTTTAAGTTTATTTTTATACAAAAAAATCAAAGTTACAAAAAATCAATTGACCGAAAAGTGTCTTGGCCACCATAAACTAAAAAGTCAAGGATAAGACCTAATACTTCGTTTTTATAATTTTGAATAAGTTGATATGGGTGTCGTTAAATTTTGAGAAATGGAAGCCGATACAGATGTAAATGATGATAAGGATGGCAAGGCACTGTAACTGCTAATTGCAGCACTTGGGCTCGGATAAACCCGTGTAATGATGGGAGTCAATTGATTGTTGCAGTAGGTATCATTGATTTTTTCATCAGTGTCAGAATTTAAAATATTCATTGTTTCCAAGGAGAAATCCAAGGAAGGAGCTGAGCTTGTAGATGTAGACGGTGATAGAGGACGAAGCTCATCTTCGTCTGTGGATTCATCACTCATATCTGATGATGCTTGCATGCGAGGAACTAAGCTCTATATTTTTTCTATTAATTGTTTATGCGGTTTACTTTCCAAGAAAAAAAGCATTCCATTGTGTCAACAAAGAAACATAAAAAAAAAAAATAATAAAGACTAGTTCTATAGAGCATTACCCCAAAATATACTAGGAAAAGGGGAATAATAAATTACTTATTCTTAAAAATAAGAAGTACAACACTAAGCAAATAAACGATTAAGATAAGACAAACCATTCAGTATTATTACAAAACACTAAAATTCCATTTTTTCTGGAAATAATGCAAAAACTTTTTTTCGCAGAACTGGTCAGTTTTTGCTTTTGTATGAAATGCATACAAACAGTCCTTCTCCCGGCGCTTGGCAGCGTATCTAATAATATACATCGCCCGGCAACACTACTTCTCTAGTCCCTTAGCAATGTATCCTATTGGATACAGCGGAATAAACATTGGAATAACAGATTATTGGACCAATAAAAAATAAATTTTACTATACATGTTGAAACATTAATTATTTGAGACTATAAAAATATTTTTTAATTTAAATTTAATACAACATTTGAAAAACATAAGTAAAAGTTACTAGAGCGCCCGCGCCACCCTTTGACCTTGTTGCCATCTCGTTTGAAAAAAACACACAAAGGCTTTTTACAGACGGTTTATTATTTTTTACCATAAACAATACAACCTAAAGAAGAAGATCCAAATATTTTTAAATATTTAATATTTGTAGTCTTGGTCACAGATTTAAATAAAAACGATGTATCTAATAAGATACGTTGCCAAGTTAAGGGTTAATTAAAATTTAATTCATTAAGTAGTTTCAGTTTTTCCATATTTACTCAAAAACTACTGACATAATAAAAAAAATGTTGAGTACGGAACCTAAAGAATGTATAGTTCTGTAATTAAAAAGCAAAAAAAAAAATCCAAAATACAGCACACACGAAAAAAAAGCTAAAAATGTAAAAAAAAACGCGTTTTTTTAAATATTTTTTTGTTGTGGCAATTCTTAAGTTATATATTTTATTCAAGCTTTATAATTAAGATAAAAAATAAATAAACATGCTTGATTTTTTTCATTACTGTAACTATTTTGCTAAGACCATAAAGTGTAAGAAACAAAAACGGCAGATTTAGCTTTATAACACGCCTTAATGCGTTTTTTACTATATATTGCCTACCTATTAGGCGCATTTGCCTGTATGGGATGCACGCCCCTGCCTGAAACAGGGGTGACATTGGCAAAGTGAATCATTTTATTTCGCATGGGTGGTGAGCCGCATATGTGCCAAGACTAGGATTTAGGAATAAGATTTGAATGTCATTTTTGAATCTCATTTCTAATCTTTAATCATTCCCAATTCCTATTTTGTTTTTATTGCTTATTAATCATCATTGACGTGCTTGGTGTGCGCATTGTTTTTCTACTCCCTTCCCTTTCTCCTGACCTTTCTTTCCTTATCCCATCATGAGGACGAGATTTATTTTTATTTTTTTATTCTATTTTGATTTGTATATTTATTTGTGTTTGGTATTGGGTGTTGCTTCTTTTTTGTTTTTCTTTACTTTTTATTTTATTTATTTACCTGGCTTGATTTGTAATTTAAAATACACAATTGTAGAATACAGTAATAGGCGACATGAAATGTAAAAAATATCTGATATATGTACAAAATTCTATTCAATGCTGTTGTACTCTTGTTTAAATAATAAAAAAAGACAATAAATAACATTTTCTTTCTGAATATTAATTCTTCCCGACCGTTATTGATGATAATTGATCAACTTTTTTATGGATCTTATAATTTTGTCTCTTTATAGCCTATTACTGAGCCGATATAATGATAGACTTTGTATGGAAACGTGACATACATTACATACGTGACATACATGACACATTTGAGACGTGAGTTGTATTATTTTAAACAATACGCTACTTTTGAATACATTTTTATTTTCACTTATTTATTTTACGATTACGAACGTTATGGAAGAATGACCAGTGAATTTGAAAGAAGAATAATGAAAGGCAGGTGCGTACTGGGTGCTACCGCTAGCATCGCCAAAAACCAGAATCTTTCAAAAAATGTTCGACTGGCGGTGCACGGTGGTATACTAGTGCCCACTCTGATGTATGGAAGTGAAGCCTGGACGGTGAGTGAAAGTGAGATTAGTAAAGTCCATACGGTGGAAATGGACTACTTATAAGTATGATTGGAAAAAGACGAAGTGATAGGGTGAGGAATGATTCTGTTAGAGAGGAATGTGGTGTAAGAGAAAGTGTGAAAGTAAAGATTAAAAGAAGTATACTTAGATGGTTTGGACATTTGGAGAGAATGAATGAGGAAAGACTGACGAAGAAAGTATATGCTGCAAGAATTGATGGATGTCGTGGAAGAGGAAGACCGAGAAAGGTATGGATGGACCAAGTTTTCGAAATAGCGAGTGATGGGATATCCAGAGTCATAATAAAAGGAGAGCTTGTATGAAAAAGGTTATGACTCTGGATGAAATGAAAGAAGTATGCAAGGACAGGAAGAAGTGGCGGCTAATCTGCAATGCTGATTTGTAATGTTGGTTTATTAGTTTGCTACATTTTTTGCATAAGAAATTTTTGACTTTTTTTGTATAGATTTATTTTTAAGGTTTTGTTGTTTTTTTACACTTAAATGTTATTTATTACTCGTATTCCTTGACTTATAGGTTGGTATGAGGTTGACCACCCATACTGTAAAAAATGGTTCACTTTGCCAATGTCACCCCTGTTTCAGGGAATGTCGGCAAGAGTTGCAGGGCTTATGTTCATTGGAGGTTTGGATTTTATTTGTAAGTACACAATCAGCATTTGTAAGCGCGAACTACACGTGTTTGTTTGTGGGCATACATCTGAGAGCTTTGAATGAATATATCCTTGCAACTTAGATTATAGATTATAGATTATAACGTTATCGGTCATTAGACCGCTAGCAAGTCCGACAGACAGTCCGTCCACACGACTTTTCTGTCAACGACATTTCGGTCACATAAAAAATATGGTTGGCAGACAGCACTATAACAGAAAACTACATTTGTTATTTTTTTTTTTTTATATAGCAACTTTTCTGTGATGGAGCTATCTGTGGACCTATATTGTATGTGACCGAAATGTCGAGTGAATGAACTGCCGCGTGACCAAATTATCCATGGCCGATGTGTCTGTGGACGAGTCATCTGTGGCCGAGTTGTCTGTGACCGAAATGTCGCTGATCGAAAAATCATGCGGACGAACTGTTGTGTGACCGATTTCGACATGGCTGAGCTGTCTGTGACGGATTTGTCGTGGAACCATTTTATTCTCCAGTTTATACCCCTATTATAAAATATCGCGTCAATTCCCCAACATCGTGTTAATAGGAAAAATGTATAAAAACTAATTCACTCCCTAGGGGTGCTGTTGTCACTTCCGTACATTCTTCTGCATTTACGTGATATCGGGGAGTTTTACGCGACTAGTTGTACTTATCCATGAAGTTCTTGACCTTTTCCATGAGCTGAGCCATTGTCTGTTATTTGGGTTGTTTTAATTTTGTAATGAAAATACTTTCTCTCTAATATTTAAAATTAAATATGTGTATATGTACGCTCCCCTGGACTCCTAAGCTGCTGCTGAACCGTGTTTAAATAATTTTTCAAGAAACATGTAAAATATTCTGGAAATGGTTCATGTGAAGTTTGGTGTCGATCGGATT
Source organism: Agapetus fuscipes (assembly GCA_951799405.1). Classification (NCBI taxonomy): domain Eukaryota; kingdom Metazoa; phylum Arthropoda; class Insecta; order Trichoptera; family Glossosomatidae; genus Agapetus; species Agapetus fuscipes. The sequence continues at coordinate 7,230,415 of OX637352.1, read as the reverse complement.
GATTTTTTTCTCTGTTGTTATTTTTTTCATACAAAATATATAGAAGCGATGAGAGAATTCAGAGGAAAGTATTACGCCTAGTCCTAGAGTCCCATACATTGGGAATGCACTGTCTAGGACAGTGGTGGGCAAACTTTCCCAATGGGGGGCCAGAAAGTTCAAGAAATTTCAGAGGAGAGCCAGTTATAGGAATGATGCTACTTTGTACTTCTGGACCGTCAAAATATAATTATCGCGGAATATATGTACTATGCTTGTGGAAGGACCGTCGGCAAGCTGGAGTTGGTCCGCGGGCCTTACTTTGCCCATCACTGGTCTAGGACCTAGACCAGGCCTGTCCAACATATGGCCCGCGGGTAAGGGGGCCGGCCTTATGCCAACTTCAGTTAATGTTTAAGTTTTCCAAAATAAAATACTCATATTTTGTAAAATTAAATGTGTCTGCATGTGAGATTGCATATAATGTGAATCCCCAATGTTAAATATCTTTGCAACTTAGATAATATTAGATGTACTCATTCATATCTAGAATTCACAGCCTGCTGTCCAAAGCAGTTCTTGTAACAAGCATTATGTCGTTCCTTGAAATCTTGAAGGAGCAACTATAAAAATGGCGATGACCATATACCATGTTGAAAGCACCGGTTCTCGTCCAATCACCGAAGTTAAGCAACATTGGGCATGGATAGTACTTGTATGGGTGACCGCTTAGGAACACCGCCTGTCATTGGCATTTCTTTGACCGGTCCTTAGTCCAGTGGCAACACTTCAAGATCGTAAATGGAAGGTTGTGGATTCGAATCCCGGCGGAGCACAAAAATATACCATTTATGTAAATATGCTCTTTGCTGGGTTGAATAATTCATAAACCTTTACCAAAGACCGGTCACTCAAAAAGGTCCATCCAGTCTTACAGCAATTGGGTCTTGCTTGAGTACTGGCGCTTTGTAGCAATGACCAAGCTGGTAAACACCTCCGCGGAACTACAACCAGTGTCATAGACCCCTAGAGTTTCTGAAATCTAGGGAGTCTCCCGCACAGGATTTCTTAAAAAAAATGCAATTGTTAATTATAATGTCTTCTGTAGATTGATATATATTTACCAATATACTTTGCTATGTGTTTCAGATATTTGACGTCTGCTTGGGCGGCCGCGTAGTGGTGGATGAGATGGTGTCGCCGTGTCGCAGCAAGTGATCTCAGGAAGTGTCTCTCGTCCCCACAGCGTCAGCCATGGCCGCGGACAGGCCTGTGCAGAGCCTCTACTGGCCGCAGCTGCGGGCCATGCTGGTCAGGAACGTCTACCTGAAGAAGCGCGACACCAGGAAGACCATCGCGGTGAGCTCTGCTGTCTATCTATTGATTGATTGATGATGGATGTTTTATTTCCTGAAGCCGCATTTAATGGTGCAGGACCATCTCAAGGGCGCCATAGCTTCTGGAAAGAAGCAATGTTCTCAGGCCCTTTCTGAAGGTTCAAATTGTTCCAGGCAAACGGTCCGGCCACCGCAAAGCTCCTGCCTGCAAAGTTTGACGTGTTATATAAATCTTAAATGATATATATCTTTGCAGCTTAGATTAGATTAGATTAGATTCATATAAAATGCACGTATAAGTTCAAGCTAACACATGCATATTTACAAAATACAACCAGAATATTTGGATGGGCGAACAGTGTGAACGTGAAAAAAAATTACAGCATGGGTGGTCAGCCGCATACCAACCTATAAGTCAAGGAATATACACGACAAATTACATTTTTTTTAAATCAATAAATAATAACACATATGGAAATCAAAACTAAAACAGAAAACAAATTCCAATTTAATAAACCCTAGCCGTCAACATTACAGATCAACCGCCATTTCTTTCTGTCCTTACATCTTCTTTCATTTCCTCCAGAGTCATCCCCTTCTTCATACAAGCTCTCCTTTTATTATGACTCTGGATATTCCATTCATTCGCAATTTCGGAAATTTGGTCCATCCATACTTTTCTTGGTCTTCCTCTACCACGACATCCATCTATTCTGGCAACCTATCAGTGAAGGAATCCAACCTATAAATCATCATTTAAAAAATCAAAACTTTTTCTAATGCGACCACACTTCACAAAGTAATGTCCCATCACCAACAAAGAGATACTTATTTTGAAAATCTTTTAAGCCCCTGATCCAATTAGGAGTTGATTTATGCAATAAAATGTTAGACTAAAGCTGTACAAGGCCATAATCAAATCTACGAGTATGCAGACCAGACTAGACTAGGGGGACCTACTACTGTGATGAAGCCCGCTAATGTACAATTAGCATCAAAGGGGATTACCTACTTTCATTTTTATTTTCTAAACAAATACATCCAAATGTAAGAGAATGGGTACATATTTTCTGAATATCAAATAAAATGTATGTTGTAGAATGCTTGCATTTCATGCCAGGAGGGTTTGATCCCAAACGAAGAGTGTCACATATTTCAGTTTTTATTTCAAACAGAAAATAAAATGTCAGTAAGAACCAGCCCCCTCAGATGCTAGGAGACCCCACTTTGATGAGGATGAGTTGATGATTCCGTGTATAGCGCCGTTTCGTGATGTATGTAGGTAGTCACTCCAAGAGCGCTTGTGCAAATGATGCCAGAAATTTGCTTGTCTTCAGTGCATTCCGGAACTTTCCATGGTCCTCTAGCTCTCTCACATGATGTGGCAAGTGGTTCCAGGCCAGAGGACTAGCAACTGCAAATGCACGCTCTCCAAACATATTGTGTTAACTCTTCTTATCGGTTTTTCAATCTTTGATTTGGCTCCAGTTTCAGCCGAGTAAGGCTCCCTTACCTGTAAAATAAATAAGCTCCACATGCCACATGCGACCGCTTTGGGGACAGCACAGTGAGAAGTTACTGCACTTTATAATAATAATAATATTATTGTGATTTAATTATTTAAAAATTCAAAGTTTTAATTCACTTATTTATTTATTTTTTTGTGCTCGAACATTTTCGCCTAATGAGGCATCTTCAGGAGCAGAATGGTTACCTATTAAAATTTAAACTATGTTTTATCCATTTGAATTTTTAAATAATTAAAAATGGACTTTCACTGTGAAAATAGATTAACACTAAAAAATATTAAGGTGATTTATTTAGTGAGCGCTGTTTTTGTGTGAACCAGACCTCAAAAGCCCTCTGCGAGCTTGGTCGTCACTATAGAATGCGCAGATTCTCAAGCAAGACCCAATTGATGTAAGGCTGGACGGACTTTTGGTGACCGGCTTTGTTAAAGGTGTATGAATTTTTCAACCCAGCGAAGATTAAAAAAAAACTGTATTTTTGGTGCTCTGATGGAATTTGAACCCACAAACTTCCCACAAACCGACAAACATTTACAAGTCCGAAGTGCTAACCACTAGATCACGGACCGATCGAAGTATATATGCAGCTTAGTAATGGTGCATTGCATATCTCATTACTGGCGAGGTTAAATGAACTTTCACAAGATATGAGAACCCCCGTGGTACTAAAAAAATTGGGTGACTACTGTACAGACTTCCCAAGCCCTCCCTTTGAGAAAATATTTTGTTTTAAGTGATGTGTTTGTGTTTCCAGGAAATATTGGTGCCGCTGTACTCGCTGTGCGTGCTCGTGCTGATAAAGGTGATGGTGCCAAACCCCAACTTCCCCGAGATCATAGAGCCAGCGCTCAAGGGAAACCTGTTTGACAGCTTCCACCTGAACCACACGGTGGCCGTTGTGCCAAACACCACTGAGACTATGGTAAGCAAGAAGCAAGCATACAAACAAACCCCAACTTCCCCGAGATCATAGAGCCAGCGCTCAAGGGAAACCTGTTTGACAGCTTCCACTTGAACCACACGGTGGCCGTTGTGCCAAACACCACTGAGACTATGGTAAGCAAGAAGCAACCCCAACTTCCCTGAGATCATAGAGCCAGCGCTCAAGGGAAACCTGTTTGACAGCTTCCACCTGAACCACACGGTGGCCGTTGTGCCAAACACCACTGAGACTATGGTAAGCAAGAAGCAACCCCAACTTCCCTGAGATCATAGAGTCAGCGCTCAAGGGAAACCTGTTTGACAGCTTCCACCTGAACCACACGGTGGCCGTTGTGCCAAACACCACTGAGACTATGGTAAGCAAGAAGCAACCCCAACTTCCCTGAGATCATAGAGTCAGCGCTCAAGGGAAACCTGTTTGACAGCTTCCACCTGAACCACACGGTGGCCGTTGTGCCAAACACCACTGAGACTATGGTAAGCAAGAAGCAACCCCAACTTCCCTGAGATCATAGAGCCAGCGCTCAAGGGAAACCTGTTTGACAGCTTCCACCTGAACCACACGGTGGCCGTTGTGCCAAACACCACTGAGACTATGGTAAGCAAGAAGCAACCCCAACTTCCCTGAGATCATAGAGTCAGCGCTCAAGGGAAACCTGTTTGACAGCTTCCACCTGAACCACACGGTGGCCGTTGTGCCAAACACCACTGAGACTATGGTAAGCAAGAAGCAACCCCAACTTCCCTGAGATCATAGAGCCAGCGCTCAAGGGAAACCTGTTTGACAGCTTCCACCTGAACCACACGGTGGCCGTTGTGCCAAACACCTCTGAGACTATGGTAAGCAAGAAGCAAGCACACAAACAAACCTCAACTTCTCCGAGATCCTAGAGCCTGTGCTCAAGGAAAACCTTTTTGAACTTTAAAATTTATTTGGAACTATTATAATTGTTTTCTCCGATGAAAGTTAAAATAATGTGCGAATAGTGGGCGTCGTCTACCGATTATCAAATTTATTTACTAATTTTTAAAATTATTTGCTTCCATTACCCCTACATTCAGAGACCAGCTTCACTGGCTTAAAATTGGGAAAAGGGTTGAGTACAAGGTCTTTTTAACTGTCTTTAAAGTGACACAGTGTGTTTCCCCACGGTATGTTTCAGAGCTTTGTGAGATGGACACAGCGGAGGGTAAAGGCTGGCATTAAGATCTGCAAGTAGTACTGCTGTGAATAGATTGATTGTTCCAAAACGATCTTTTAAAGCAAAGTACTTGGATCGTGCTTTTTGCATGGCTGTCCCTGTGCTGTGGAATGCCCTACTCCATGAGCTTACAGCTATAGAGAGTGCAAGTGTATTTAGGTCGAGATTGAAGACATGTTTGTTTCAGAGATGTTACAGTTGAACAGTGCCCTTGCAGTGATTCATCACAAAAGGGCACTGCAAATATTGTCTTTATTATTATTGTTATTGTAAAATTGGAGTAGAAAAACAATAAACCACTTCTGGGTATCTAAAGTGTTTGAGATAACAGTTACCTAACATAATAGATTTGTAGATAACATATTGGTACTATGTACTTCATAACTTATAGTTATATTGCTAGCTAATCAAAACACCAATAAAATCTTAGGGTATTTATCAGTGCAAAGAGGCAGTCTTTTGAATAGGAGTTTTTGTCTTACATGGCAGCTGATGATGCTGGAGAATTGCTTTCCAGGATCTGTTTCCGTGGTCTGTGTGTGCTGGATCTTCATCTCTTCACTTTCTGTCTGAAGAAGCCCATCGTAGACTTGGGTGAAACGTCCGAAACTCCAGCTCCCACAGACCACGGCAACAGATCCCGGAAAGCAACTTTCCAACATCAGGCAGTCAATTGTTTGAATTCTGTCAACATAAAGACATGTTTCATACTCTATAATCTATAATCTAAGTTGCAAAGATTTATTATATTTTAAGATTCATATGAAATGCATTTCCATAAGCAGACACATATAAGTTCGCGCTTACACATGCCACATGTGGACCTACAATATAAAAATCCAAATATGATGGTTGATTTGTTGTCTGTGCAGGATTTCCTGGGAGAAGTGAACGTCCAGCTGCAGGGCATCCCGCGCTCCAAGCCCATCACGTGGGTGGTGTTCCAGACGCAGGAGCAGCTGCTGAACAAGTACTGGAGCCACGCCAACACCATCCCCATGGCCGTCATCTTCCACAACAACCCCATGGACCAGGCACTGCCACTCAAGTGAGTAGCCACACGCCTAACTGCCTAACACATGCCTAAATGCATCTCTACTGTAGCCCCACGACAGTCTGGATACTGCAGTGAGTACAGGCAAATACATTCCCAAATGAATATTTTTCCTTTGCCTTTAAAGTAAGACATTACAAATAGTCACTTGTATAAGGCGTTGGCACTCGAATTAGCATTATCGAAATAAGCTTGAGGATTCCTTAATGACGACAACTTTATCCCCGGTTCAACAGATGCTGATTGCCGTGGGTTATTGTAGCTGGAGCTTCCAGACGTTTCTCGCATGTCTACAATGGGCTTCTTCAGTTTGATGATGATGTGATGTTAAATTGATTTGATTAAAGTTAGACAATTTCATAACTATTCTTTTGAAAATGTATTGTATTTGTTTTATTCATGTAATTGATTATGCTGTTGCAGGTACACGATCCGCACCAACCCCATGGGTATAACGCGCACGCCCAGCTCCCGCTCGCTGTGGTCTCCGCAGGTGATGTGCCGCGTTGCGCCTCAGCACTGGGTCAGCGGAGTGGTGTTTGAGGCTGGCGACCAGTGCCCTGCCAACCAGTACTATGATTCAGGCTTCGTGGCCCTGCAGGCGCTCATCGACTTCACCAAAATCAAGGTACAACCTTCTCAATCCGTGTTGCTTCCTTCCGTGAAGCTAGTGTAGGCACAGCACTGGATGGTGTTTAAGATTGGTGACCAGTGTCCTGCCAACCAGTACTACGATTCAGGCTTCGTGGCCCTGCAGGCGCTGTTCAACTTCACCAAAATCAAAGTACAACCTTTTCTATCTATATTGTTATGATTTTGAGCTGGGTTCTTTTGATTAAACTGCAATTTATTTTACACAATGTCAGTTTACAATGTACTGATTTGTAGCTCTTGGTTTATCGATTTCACGGCTCAGTGTTTCAATCGACATTGCTCTCTCATACAATTGCGTTCCAAATATATAGCGTCTAAACGGACGCCTCTCGCATATTCCGGACCCTTCTATAGTGAACCACGTACTTCTGTATTGTTCCATACCAACAACTACGTGCCTGGGCACATGCATCCATTCAAACTCACAGTAGACTATACTAGAGGCGGACACATACACATAAGCAAGCCTCGCTGTCGGGCTCGTAAGTTTGTAACAATATTTTCTAGTGTAGGTGCTGCACTTGGTGGTATTTTAGGCTTGTGTTCTATTCCCCGAGAAGTACTATGACTAAGGCTTCGTGTCAAAATTTGAACATTTACAAATATACATAATACGACTACCGTACAGTGTGTATGTAGACTTAATCTTCAATGAACCCAGAAGTCATCACAATCCTTTACCCTGTTCCAGTTGATGAGCGGCAACGAGGAGTACCCACTGCCGCAGATCAGCCTGTCCATGTTCCCCAAGCCGCCGTACACCAGCAACTGGATCGTGGCCTTCCGCATCATCATCCCCGTGTACATGGTGATGACCCTGTCCCAGTTCATCACCTACCTGCTGATGCTCATCGTGGGCGAGAAGGAGAACAAGATCAGGGAGGGAATGAAGATCATGGGGCTCATAGACTCTGTGTACTGGTGAGTGGCAGCTCTTTGTCAGCTTTTGCTCATCGTGGGCGAGAAGGAGAAAAAGAGTATTCTGCTTTTCTTCAATAAAATACTTTCCACATTTTAGCAATTTTTCCCTTTGATACATATTATTACGATTTACTTGGTTTAAATTAAATACAAGTTTAATTAAATTTACTTTACATAATTTATTTTAGGATTTGTTCACATTAGGTTCACAGTTTAAATGTTTGTATTTCTCGCTTGACGACGATCGGGTACTGATGCTCTGCAAAGCACTGCAATCCATATTTATAGGTGACTAAAGGCTATTTAAACATACACCAGACCATGCCAGAATCGTCTCGAGCAGAAGCTTTGAGAAAATACGAGTATGTACAACCATCCACATACTTATGTCTAGACACACATATACATGTTTACATGTAATTTTACTTACAAGTAAAAACGTTTAGACACACAATCATAAATAAACATACACAGACATAAACTCATACATTCGTAGCAATATTATATAGGAGTGAATATTTCTCATTCCTTGTTTCGTTCTAATAGATTTTTCCATCTTTTGTTTCAGGGCTTCGTGGTTCCTGCTGTATGCAGTTTTTGTATTTGTGTTATCCATCAGCTGTACAGTACTGCTAATATCTTTGAAGGTAAGCTATTTTTTCTCATCAATTATACAGTAGCGCCTCGATTATCTGAGCTCCTGCCCATTTGGTAATCCTAACAGACAATGCTTGGGGCCGATGGGACGTTCACAAGTATCACACATCTTTACCTCATGCCAAATGATAAGACTCCTCACATGTTAGTTTATACTCGTAGATCTTGTCTGTTTCACATGCCGTCACCTTCATGCTTGTTTGTCTTATATCCAACAGAGCAGTTGCATGCCTACGGTTTCTGCCGTGAGCATGCTGGATAATTAAAGTTGCACTATGTCATAAATAATAAATCTTACCCCTTTGTTTCTTTTCCTCAGTGTTTCTTAATTTCTTCCGACTTAGATTTTGGATTTAAACAAGAAAACCTTCACTTACTTACAATCTTCACAAGGCACGGCTATGTTTTCACCGGAATTCATTGTATATTATCAAAAATGCCAGATTCTCGATCGCAAACAAGGAATAAATATTCGTGTTATGGCCGAGGGGGCCAAGCGGGCTGATCTTTCTAGCGTATTTGGAATAAAATAACGTTGGTTCGATCCCCGCCTGGGTCATTTGACCATAACTTTGACCCTGGTTCAACAGATGTTATTGGGTAATTATTAATTAATAATTCTAAATTAATGATATTAATACCTGTTTCAGGCCAGGCAGAATAGGTTGGTGAATTGCATTCCTCTTCACAAATCTATTTTTTTTTAATAAAAAAAAATTAAAAAACACCTACATAGCGCGACAGTATCTGTATTCAAAATACAATGATTCATTCATAAATTGCGAACATGTGACTAGCTTCAGTGTGGTATTGTAAAATTTAATGGCCCAAAAAGCTTAGCTTCTCTTAATAATATTATTATGTGTAGTGGAGGCGTTATCTGTGAATGAATGTGTTTCAATATGTCTTATCTAATATGTCTTAAATCTAAATCTATCTAATCTAAATCTATCTAATCTAAATCCAAGTTGCAAAGATATGTAACATTTGAGATCCATATTAAATGCATTCCCACAAACAGACACACATAATTTCGCGCCCACACATGTGGACATACAATATAAAAAACCCAATCTCAAATGAGCATAAGCCCTGCAATTCTTGCCGACCTTCCCTGAAACAGGGGTGACATTGGCAGAGTGAACCATTTTTTACAGTATGGGTGGTCAGCCTCATACCAACCTATAAGTCAAGGAATATGAATGCTAGAAATTGATTTTGAAAATATTGAAAGCAACTCTCACATTATTGTTTTTTAAATTATTTTCTTAGCTCTCCAAAAACAATGATCTATGAAGCAGCTATGGATTAAACGAGTTGTGAATAACCCTGTTAGAATCTACCTTTGATTCTTTACAATTTATATAGTATCTCACATTGTTGCTTGTGTTGCAGGTTTTCCAGCATTCCTCGTACATCTTAGTGTTCTTGTTGATTCTCCTCTTTGGATTCACCATCATCATGTTTGGCTTTATGCTGACACCGTTCTTCGACAAGGCTCAGGTAAAACGACATTTAATTTATTCATATTTTAATTACTTGTTTTTAAGGAATCACAAAATTTGACCGGTCCGTAGTCTAGTGGTTAACACTGGACTCGTGTTTGGAAGTTGGGGGATTCTAATCCAGGCGAAGCATGAAAAATATTTAATTTTCGCTGGGTCGTAAAATTAATCTACCTTTACAAAAGACCGGTCACTATAGGCTCCATACAGGCTTTACACCAGCTGAATCTTGCTTGAAAATTGGTGCTTTCTACAGCGACGACCAAGCTCGCAGTGTGCCCTTGAGGTGTGATTCAAACAAAAACAGCGCTCACCATTTCGCTGCCTTAGTTCTTGTTTACCGTATACGCCATTGAGAAAATTTTACATGAGCAATGTTTGCATGTGTACTGGACCAATGTGTCTTATGAAAACAAGAAATTTATTAAAAAAATATTTAAAATAACTTCCACATTATCGAGTTTTACGGTTTTTTTTAGCTCAGATTGTGTAGAATTTGATTCTTAAGACAACTGCATGAAAAAGTCATATTTGACAAGATTGCCGTATACGGTAAACAAGAACTGGGGGAGCGATTTGGTGAAGTAATTTATTAAATCTAGTAATTTATATAAATTAGCCTCATATAATTATTAATAATAATCTTACAGACAACCTGCAGTCCAAAAAATTCAATATTTCTTCGCGCTCTGCCAGGATTCGAACCCACTACTTTCCAATCACTAGTCCGAAGTGTTAACCACTAGACTACGGACCGGTCAAAGGTGGCCAATCAGCTGTACTTATCTTTCTTTGCCTAGAATCAAGCTAGTCAATCAGTCTCATTAATATACCGGAGTTGACTGAACAACGGTAATTTGAGTGCTAGCGCCTTATCACCTTGACCATAGTGTTGGCATTAATGAAGAATTGTTGTGACATTCCAGACGGCCGGCATCGTTGGCAGCTTTGCGGTGAACATAGTCAGCCTGCTGTACTTCATCCAGGTGTTTGTGACGGACGCAGACTCCGTGGCCTTCTGGTTTGTCTCCCTCATCAGTTCCAGCGGGTTCGCTTTGGCCATGGACAAGGTAAACACTATCTTCAATCTTACATTTTAACTTGACCATCTGAACAGCTCACCGAGGTTGTAAGAGATTCCTGCAACTGCGGAAGGCTACCGTGTGAGGAGGATGTTTGTGGTGGCTCAACTACCCTTTCGGAATGGGTTGCTGCAAACCCCGAATGGCTGGGTTTAGAATTGCCTGCAGCCAAAACTCTTTACACGCACAGGGAGTTGTACATATGGCGGCATTTCACAAGAAAGAGCTTAAAGTTTTCCGGATCTATAATCTATAATCTAAGTTGCAAGGATATATTCATTCAAAGCTCTCAGATGTATGCCCACAAACAAACACGTGTAGTTCGCGCTTACAAATGCTGATTGTGTACTTACAAATAAAATCCAAACCTCAAATGAACATAAGCCCTGCAACTCTTGCCGACATTCCCTGAAACAGGGGTGACATTGACAAAGTGAACCATTTTTTACAGTATGGGTATCCGGATCATCGCTCATTTTTCTGTATTTTGTTATGGATTATTTTTTCTAACCGTTCTTTACAAACATGTGTTTTTTTTCTGTTTCATATACTTTTTTTATTTGATGCTCTTCGCTGGGTTGAAAAATTCATCTACCTTTACCAAAGACCAGTCACCATAGGTCCAATCAGCCTTATACCAACTGAGTCTTGCTTGAGAATTGACGCTTTCTACAGCGACGACCAAACTCACAGAGGGCTCTTGAAGTGTGATTCACACAAAAACAGCGCTCACCAAATAAATCATCTTAATTGTTATTATTATTATAAGGAGATGGGTATGACCATTGAGTAATAACATAGAGAGCAGCAACTAACTTACTGCATTGATACATACTATCTACCACTTTTGTCTCAGTCCTGTCAAATGTTGCAGTTGTGTAGTCATACAAAACATGTTTTTATGTGTCAAATTCTATGTTTAATTGCTTTCTCCGTTTTGTGTTTTGACACACAACATGCCATTCGACCGAGTTTTTTTGTACGCATGAAAATGCAACTGTGAAGTTCTTTGTTCAATGTTCTCTTTTTTACTAAGGACCTTTTTCGTAAGTTGAAACAGATGTATAATGTCTATTTTCATTGAAATAATTTCTAGTCCACAGATATCATAAGTCAATGGGTATGAGGAAGGTTTGAGCAAAAGTGAGCCATCAACCAGACCATTTAAATGAATGTTTTTGTTGTTGTTTTCCAGGCGCTGGTGTTAGACCTGGCGGGAGAGGGAGTCACCTGGGACAACCTGTGGAACGGTCCTGGTATTCCCTTTGGAGGCTCCCTCATCATGATGGCGCTGGACACTGTGCTGTACGGATTGATTGCTTATTACCTGGACGCAGTCATCGGCAGTAAGACTATCAGAATATTCACAATAACAATGTTTATTTATGGAAGTCACTACCCGCGGACAGACACTCAGATTCAGGGACTCAAATAAAAGTCTGCTCCAGCTGCCGCGCAGAGCCACGAGGACGGTGTTTGGTGACCGAGCCTTTAGCATTGCTTCTCCAACGGCCTGGAATTCTCTTCTTACGACCCTCAGGGACCTGAAGACTGAGGCAGCTTTTCGCAAAGGGCTCAAAACCTACTTTTTCAAAGACTCTTACAAAGCGCCTTTGCAGTGACTCAGTCACGAAAAGGCGCTACACAAATGCGTGTATTATTATTATTATGAATAATTACTGAGAATGAAATGTCAGATGGCTTATAGTCATAGTTTGGTAAAGTAGATTGGAGCGACGCTGCTTTCACTTATGATAAAAGATTGAATTATTTCATTGACCGTTTGATGGCACAAATCCGCCAGTAAGGTTGATTGCCGTAATTCTATAATCTATGTTGTAAAGATAAATAAACATTTAAGATTCATGTTTATGAGCTTACAAGCAGATATACGTATAAGCTTGCGCTTACAAATTCTTATGTTACAATTTAGAGAGGTGCCTCCGGTTGTACCTAGGATACTCACGTCCGGCTAGCTCTCATCATCATCATCTCTCAGGACGTGGGAATTATTTTCTAAGATATGGCTTATTTTACATTGGGAAAGGTTGCATAATTAAAACATTATTTGATATAAACAAAACAGGGTTTATTGATTTAATATTGAAAAGGGAAGAGGAGAGGGGGAAGAAGACCTAACCTGGAGCCGATTGAAGCTTGGTGCTGAACACTGGTTCCCAGCATGGTAGACCGCTCACTCATTCTTCTTCCTTGGTAGATCATTCACTCACTTTGTTCTTATTTCACTTATCACTTTTGGAACACTATTTTTGTACACGGCCTTCGCAGCCAGATCTCTGCGTGCCACAGAACGATCGCTCTTGAGAAAGACCGAACGAAGCCAGTCACGCACCTACGGCTCGCGACTGCGGTACAAGCCTCACTATAACGCAATGCCTCCTCTTAATGTTCAATGTTATAAAGTAATATTATAAAATATTTACTAACCAAATAAAAACCCAAATCTCAAATGAACATGAACCGTGCAACTCTCGCTGACCTTTCCTGAAACAGGGGTGACATTGGCAGGCGATATGTAAATATCACAAAGCACTTTTACAAACAAATTCATATGTCAGAGTGGTGTCATCTGCTTCCATCACAAATCAAATTTCTTTTGAATCATTTTATGTCTGTGTTTTGATTTGATTTTAATTGTGATTCCAGGTGAGCACGGCATCAGGAGAAAACCGTGGTTCTGTCTGCTGCCTTCGTTCTGGTGCCCCCCCAAGCACAAGTCCCTGTCCAACACGCTGCACGCCAACTCCAATGGGGAGACAGTCAACAATCAATTCAACAAGGACATTGAACCTGTTCCAAGGTGGGTATCTGTTCTCCCCCATCTAAATTCTTTTCACTACCAAATGAATAACTTCAGAGGGAAGCTGTGGTTCTGCGTACTGCCCTTGTTCAATGGGGAGGCGTTCAACATGGACATTGAGCCTGTCCCAAGGCGTATCAGGTCTCCAAAGAAAAGTTTAGAATTACAGATTATAAATTGGAGTCATGCATGCTTTCAATATCCACTTATGGCTTGGAAACAAAAGGGCTCACTCAGTATAGCGCCAACACACTGAGGACGTACCAAAGAGCCATTGAAAGGAGGATGCTGGAAATCAGTCTCAGAGACAGGGTTCCAAACCAGGAGATCCGTAGACGCACTGGTGTCACTGATATCATACAGCGAGTGGCCTGCTTAAAGTGGCACTAGGCTGGTCACATCGCAAGGCAAGACCGAAAGGCAAGGCCGAAAAGGATCGTCTAGCGGTGACACAGGATGTCCAAGCGGGGAGCGGGAAGACCCTAACTGAAGTGGATGGACGACATCAAGAGAACTGCGGGCAGAGGATGGCTGAACGCAGCAGCCGATAGACAGGAATAGAGAGGATTGGAGGAGGCCTACGTCCGGGAGTGGGCTGAGAAAGGCTGAGGAAGAAGAAGAAGAAGAAATTGGTTTTATCTGGAGACTTTTATCATTTTTTGTTGTTGATTAAAAATTGTTTTTATTTTCAGGGAGCTGCGAGATAAAGAAGCCATCCGGATAGTGTCTCTGTACAAGACTTACCGATACTGCCGCAAGCCCGAGGTGAAGGCCGTGGACGGCATTGACCTCAGCATCTACGAAGGTCAAATCACCGCCATCCTGGGGCACAACGGGGCCGGCAAGTCCACCCTGTTCAACATCTTAACGGGGCTGACCCCGCCCACAACGGGGACGGTGTATGTCTTTGGCTTAGATGTTAGGTAAGAGAAGTTTGTTTACTAAAAGGTTGGTATGAGGCTGACCCCTATAGTATGTAATCTTTAATCTAAGTTGCAAAGATATATTGACATTTAAGGCTTTTACTCAATGACAGACACATATAAATTCGCGCTTACACATGCTGCATGTGCACTTTAAAAAAAACAAACCTCACATCAACATAAACCTTGCAACCTATGCCGTCTTCTCCTGCAACCGGGTGGGATTGGCAAAAGCAAACCAACTGTTTCGGTACTCATTTCTTGTGAAGGCTGAGTAAACCTTGCCGGTATTTTATTTTGGGGTTTGAAGTTAACACCGAAACGGGAAATCATTTCTGACATCCTTGGTGGGATTCGAACCCGAGCTCACGGAATGGAATGCAAGCACTCTACCAACTGAGCTATCGACCGGACTAATTTAATATAAATCTTGTTGTAAAATATCTTTGCAACTTAGATTATAGAGATTATAGTCAACGTGGCATCCCTTTTTTTGGAATTTTCGATTATTTGAATGGGCTCCTGTACACACATATAATTGGATGTGCTATCTAATTTTTTTTCTCACGATGAATATTTTTGATTTCAGAGACCCCGAGGACATGAGTCAAATAAGAAGAATGACGGGCCTGTGTCCGCAGCACGACATTCTATTTGATTTGATAACGGTGAAGGAGCATTTGACGTTCTTTGCAGCTGTTAGAGTAAGTTTCAAAATACGTAACCATCCTTTGAAATGTCAGAATGAAAGTGTCTGCCTGAAAGTTCTTATTTATATTAATACCTTGAGTGATAGGTTGGTATGCGGCTGACCACCCCTACTGTAAAAAATGGTTCACTTTGCCAATGTCACCCCTGCTTCAGAGAAGGTCGGCAAGAGTTGCAGGGCTTATGTTCATTTAAGATTGGGTTTTTTATATTGTAGGTCCATATGCGGCATGTGTAAGCGCGAAATTATGCGTGTCTGGTTGGGGGAATGCATTTAATATGAATCTCAAATGATACATATCTTTGCAGCTTAGGTTTAGATTTAGATCTTATGTACATAAATAATGTTCTTTTTAATGAAACTGCGATTTATTTATTTAACAAAAAATATTTTGCACAATATACGGTTACACAGTACTTCTCTAGCTCTATCGACTTAGCGCCACAATGTTTCAAGCCTCTCTCCGGCTCTCCGCACCATTGCCGCTTGTACATATAGGTACGAAAGAGACGATTATTGCTTGTTCTAGATTATTCTACATACTTCTATAATGGATTTTTCAAAAAACTTTCAGATTGATCTAGATACATGTACACACAAACTCATAGTTTGTAACAATATAATACACCAGCCCACTTTTAGCATTTGATGATTTTCTACCACCTAATGCTTATAAATACTGTAACTGTAACTCTGTCGACATTCCGCTAGGGGTGGCCAGAACCTCTGCAGAGCTGCCTCCAATTTTTCCTAACCTTACCTCTTTCAATTCATTCATATCCATCACCTTTTTCATGCATTTTCTTCTTTTACGCTCGCTTTGTACGTCCCATTCTTTCACAATCTCCACAATCTGATCACTCCATACTTTTCTCGGTCGTGCCTTACCTCTTTTTCCTTTCACACTACCTCTGTATACATACTTTGTCAGTCTATCATCATTCATTCTTTCCACATGCCCAAACCATCTCATCACATTCTAATATTCTCAATTATTAATTCTCAATGATTTTCTTCTGTTGCAGGGTATACCGAAATGGCGTATCGAGAAAGAAGTTGCGAGAGCCTTGCAGGAAGTGTCATTAGTAGAGCAGGCCAACAAATTTTCCAAACATTTGTCGGGAGGACAGAAGAGAAAGCTCAGTGTTGCCATAGCCATCATCGGAGATCCAAAGGTAAAGTAACAACAGCAATCTCTTTTTAAATCCTTCAATAAAGTATCATCACCATATCATGTACTAAGGTCCTGTCTGGAATGTTCCTTATTATTTGTGAGAGAAGACGCTCCTTTTTGCAAGAGTTGTAAGGCTTATGTATATTTGAGATTGGGTTTTATATTGTAGGTTCACATGTGGCATGTTTAAGTGCGAACTTATACTTGTCTGCTTGTGGGAATGCATTTAATATAAATCTTAAATGTAATATATCTTTGCAACTTAGATTATAGATCTATGAATAAATTCCACATTTAACCATACAAAAAACGGTTCACAACCCACACACGCAGTGTCGGGTTTTTCGGTAAAAAACATTTATTAGACCAAACATTCTTTTCGTTTTCTATCGAAAGGAGAAAGCCAGGGATGCCATCTTGGTTTTTTATTAGTGCAGTGTGTTTCTGACTTTCTGTGCAAATACTGGAGAGTTGCTTTCCGGGATCTGTGTCTTTTCTGCGTCTTCTTCTGCCAGCATGTCCAAATGCCACTTTTTGCTACATTCCAGATCATCATCCTGGACGAGCCCACGGCGGGCGTGGACCCCATATCCCGCCGCCACATGTGGCGCATCCTGCAACGCTTGCGCGCCGGCAAGGTCCTGCTGCTGACCACGCACTTCATGGACGAGGCGGACATCTTGGGCGACCGCAAGGCCGTAATCTCCAGGGGCAGGCTGCGCTGCGCCGGGACATCGCTGTTCCTCAAGAACAAGTTTGGGATCGGCTACCATCTCACGCTTGTACTAGACGGTGAGTATTTTTTAACCACAATGAATTCTTTGACTTAAAGGTTGGTATGATGCTGACCACCCATACTGTAAAAAATGGTTCACTTTGCCAATGTCACCCCTGTTTCAGGTAAGGTCGGCAAGAGTTGCAGAGATTATGTTCATTTGAGGTTTGGATTTTAATTTGTAAGTACTTACACATTCAGCATTTGTAAGCGTGAACTTACACATGTCTGTTGGTGGGCATGCATTTGATATGAGTTTTGAATGTTAATATATTCTTGCAACTTAGATTATAGACCAGGGTGCCGAAACGCGGATCCGCCCTCATAGTACTGATCGCAATGTTTTGCGTTTTTCTTTAGTTCTTACACAGCAATAAGATTGATCTAATCTAAGTTGTAAAGGTAACAGACACGTGTAAGTTCTCGCTTACAAGAGAGAGACTCGCCACCGACGCTGACAAGCTGACGGTGGGAGCTCTCCGTAAAAGATTTATTTTTGAAGAGTTATTAATACGTAATTGAGGTTTTCTGCGTGACAAGGGGAGGGCCAAAAACTGTCTAAATCTAAAAGTGTAATTTGTGTATCGTTGTGTGTCTTAAATAAGTCTATAAATAATTTTTGCTTTGGTATCAAACTGCAAGTAGGTGCCGAAGCGTGCATTATTGAATTGTCATCGTGAGAGGATAATAATAATTGCCTGTGCGTAATCGGTACCTAACTCCTACTCCCAGCTTGTGTGTGTGTGTGCGTTGTTGTGCGGTGTGACATCGGAGCCGCTGTGTGTGTGTGAGTGAGCGTATATGCCACTGTTCGACCGTACTATTCACACGGGGATAGTACGCGTGTACACACCCACCCAGTTGAAGGGCATTCTTTTGTTGAATAACCCGTGTATAAAACTACAAACAAAGGGATGGCCGAACACTATCCTACGGCGACGCGGGAGGAGACCCGGCAAGAGAGGGGGACGAAGGCTGTGCTACACGGCGCAGCCAACGGCATCGCTTTTGTCGGCAGAACTGAGTTGCGGTGATGACCGCAGTCCCAGCATTCAACCCTCAGTGGCGCCTCCACCTTCAACCTCGCTGCCAGATGGCTGCAGAGGAAGACATCATAGAATTGTGGAGAGGGGGGTGACATTAGGATGTTGGAACGCGCGGTCGATTTCTAGCAAAGTAGATGATATAGACAACATTTGTAAAAGTCATGGCCTTGACATCCTCGCGCTGACTGAGACGTGGCATGAGAGTCATAATTCAGTTCCCCTAAGAAGATTACGCGCACTGGGATATGCGACGCTCGAGGAAGCACGGGCAAGGCCGCGTAGTGGAAATGGTACAGAGAGTATCTCTTGGACCAACCACGGCGGTGTTGCCTTGTTGGTTCGATCAGGATTTCGTGTGGAGAAGGTAAAAAATTTCCCCACGAAGTCTTTTGAATGCCTAGTGTGTCGTGTGTCCTCCAGTGCAGCGCTCACCATTGCTGTAGTTTATCGCCCCGGCTCTAAGCCTGTAACGGCTGAGTTTTTCAGGGAGCTTCGGGAACTATTTGAATCATTAGTAATTCGCAATGAGACGTTTCTGTTGGTCGGGGATGTTAACGTCAGACTTGAGCGTAGAGACGACACAAATAGTGTGGCTCTCACCGCCTTACTAGCGGACTATGGCTGCAGACAGTGGGTTAGCGCGTCGACTCATGATGCGGGCGGCCTACTGGATGTAGTCATTACCAGAGAGGAGGATGCTCCTTCAAAGACGGAGGTTCGAGACGTGGGTTTGTCGGACCACAGGTTGGTGATAGCGAATATTGATGTGAGTCGCCCTGTTCCGGTGTATCGAAAAATTACTTCTAGGTGCTGGAATGGGTTTGATATAGATATTTTTAGGAGAGACCTTTCGCTCTCGCCGATCTGCTGTCCGGAAGCCTATGTCTCAATGCATCCGGATGAGTTGGTTGATGTGTACAACAAAACCTTGAGCGATTTGATAGCTTTGCATGCTCCTATTAAGACGAAAATAGTGAAAGAACGCAACAGTGCTATTTGGTTTGACAGCGAATGCCGCACGCTTAAGCGCAATATGCGCAGGCTGGAGCGAAATTATAGAAGCAGCAAGCCAGGTAGCACTAGAGCAGCGTGGATGGACGCTCAGGGTGTGTACAGGTCAGCCATACTCCAGAAAAAATCCACTTATTATTGTACAAAAATTTCTGAGGCTAAATCTCCTCAGCAGGTGTGGAAAGTTCTGGAGAACTTGTCTGGGAGTGCTCGGGTTGGTGTGGGTTCGACGTCGGCTGCTTGTGATTTTGCCACGTACTTTGAAAATAAAATACCTCATATGCGCTCTGCTCGGGTCGAGGGTACTCCTGCCTCAAGGGTTGGGAGTGCTTCTCGACTTGAGGTACTTGATCTTACTGACATAGATGAGGTGTGTCAGATCGTGGTAGGGTCGCCAAACAAGCAGTGTGACCTTGACCCTGTACCAGTCTGGGTACTCAAAGAATGCATCACACAGCTGGCTCCATTTATTGTTAAGGCTATCAATGGATGCCTGATGGATGCCACTGTTCCCCCTTCTTTGAAGGTAGCTCACATTACACCAATTTTAAAAAAGCCCCAGTTGGATCCTGGTGACCCTTCAAATTTTAGACCTGTGTCAAATCTGCCATTCTTGTCGAAGGTGCTGGAGCGGATTGTCTCCCGGCGGTTGGTGTCGTATCTAGATGCAAATAGATTAATGCCTAAGAGGCAGTCGGCATACCGGAAATATCATTCAACAGAAACCGGTATGCTTAAGCTTGTATCGGATATGATATCGGCTGTAGAGTGTGGCGATCTGGCCTTACTGGCGCTTCTTGACATGAGTGCGGCTTTTGACACAGTAAGTCACCTGATTCTTATTGAGAGGTTGGAGGTGTCGTACGGATTGACCGGCGGGGCTTTAGCATGGTTCTCCTCCTATCTGGTGGAACGCAGGCAGGCGGTGCGTGTTTGTGATAGTGTCTCACCTACCTACTCGCTGTCCTCTGGGGTTCCACAGGGCTCTGTGCTGGGTCCGATTCTTTTTATATTGTATACTGCTGACATTGAGAGTATTGTTGAAAAATGGGGCCTCATCTCACATTCATATGCAGATGACTGGCAAATATACTCTCAATGTCGGCCAGACATGACTGAGGACCTCAGTTGTAGGGTCTCTGGGTGTATCTCGGAGGTCGGTGAGTGGATGGTGAACAATGGCCTAATCCTGAACATGGATAAGACGGAGATACTCTGGGCAGCCACATCTAGGCGCGACCATCTATTGGTTAATGGGGTAGCACTCTCCATAGGAGGTAAGCTGATCCAGCCTTCCGATTCGGTGAGACTTCTAGGAATCTTACTGGATCGGAACCTGACATTGGAAAGGCAAATAGATGCCACAATAGCTTCCTCCTTTTTTTCACTGCGCCAAATAAAGGCAATTAGAAAGTGTCTTCCGTCAGATGCGGTTAAGACCCTGGTGAGTGCGTTTGTGATGTCTCGGATTGATTATTGCTCAACGCTTTATAGTGGTCAGCCAAAGAAGCATTTCAACCGCTTTCAATCTGTGTTGAATTCAGCAGCAAGGCTTATATTCGGGATATCCAAATTCGCTCACATCACTCCGCTGTTAAAAAAACTACATTGGGTTCGTTTCCCGGAGAGGGTGGTCTACCGTGTTTGTCTGATGGTATATAAAGCCATCAATGGCTTGGCTCCACCTTATCTGACTGACATGATTTCGCCTGTTGAGATGGGTGTGAGGAGGCAGACACTCAGATCCGCGGGCGATGGTGCAATCAATTTGGTTCAGCCGCACCGTCAGATCCGTACAAATTTTGGAGACCGTGCTTTCCGTGTTGCGGGTCCGGTGGAGTGGAACAGACTGCCACCCGGAGTGAAGAACTCCGAATCTATGGGTATATTTTGCGGAGCTCTCAAGACGCATCTTTTCAAAAAGTCTTATCCGTGATCGGAGAGGGCCCTTGAGGTGTGACACACACAAAAACGGCGCTCTCTTATCATGTGTAATTTAAAACAAATAAGCCTGACATATATACATATATATATATACAAGTACTGCATGTGTATTTACAGTTCAAAAACCAAACCTCAAATGAACATAAGTCCAGCAACTTTTGCCGTCCTTCTCTGCAACGTCCCTTGGTGGTATTGGCAAAGTGAACCATCTTTTACAGCATGGATGAATATTTAGTTGTAAAGAAAGTTGGCAAACTTCTATATATATTTTTTTAATCCTTGTACTTGTCTTATACATGGCTTGCTTGCGTCTATAAATTCTTTTATCTTGGGGAAATTTGAAGTTGCCCTTATTAAGTAAGATCAGGGAATTTTATTGACCTGACCCCATCAACGTCTTGGTATGAGTTGTATAGTTTTACATCAGTTGTAATGATTGTATATGTTTGTACACAGGAGTGTGTAGAGAGCATCTGATAACGCGCATGGTGACAAGTCGTGTGGCTCGCGCTGAGAAGGCGCGCCGCCACGGCCGGGAGCTGTCCTACATCCTGCCTCACAACGCCGTGCACCAGTTCGCATCCCTCTTCACCGCCATAGAGGAAGAGATCAACACTAAAGCTAACAGACTAGGTAAACACAATTACATAAATAGAGATGTGCTCTCCGAGATCTGTTGTCATTGTCTACCTTTTTTGTTTTCTTTGCTTAAGAGGAAAAAACCTTCAAAAGGCTTCCCCGGCATGATTCGGGTGGTGTGTGGGATTTGGGAAGATCAAAAAAAAGTCTTCCAGACCGCACTAAAGCAATGTCTCTCAACCAGCTGCAGCCGGATCCGCACTTAAGCAATACCTGATAGCAGCTTGTGCCGTTATCTACCTGGGTTTCTTCATTGCAGACAAGGGTGAAACGTCCGGCAGCTCCGATAGACAATGGAAATGTTTTGAGGTTTTCATGGCCGATGACTAGATGTTTAACTATATTTTTTAGAGCTTGTAAACTCCGAACATTTGGGAACATTTTGGTCTGACATTTGGGAACCGCAGTCTTAATTAGCGGAGACACCAACCGCAATGACTGTGGTGCTCTTTCCAATAATAGATTTTGTCAGTTGCCTTGTAAAAAGTAAGTATGTGTAAGTGCACTGTAAATAAGGAAACATAATGTACGAAATAAATCCTGATCAGATAACTTTTTCCTGAATACAGTATTGAAGTTTTTAGATTTTATGTTCTTTGTCAGTTGTTCTCTTAAAACTGGTGTGTTAACACTTTGAAAGTGGTGTGATATTATAACTCAACTCGTGAAGAAATACTTTGTGTAATAAAGATTATTTTTGTTAATGAATTCAGGAATATGCAGTTACGGCGTATCCATGACCACGCTGGAGGAAGTCTTCCTCCATCTGGAAAGTGAAGGGGAAGAGTCGGGCGGCCCCGTGGACGGCATCTCGCGCAAGCTGGTGCGGGCGCGCGCCCTGTCCCGCTCCCTGTCCCTGCAGAGCCGCAGCCCCAGCTATCAGGAGCTGCAGGACAAGGAGGGGCACCCTCTGCCCACGGAGCTGCATCTGCCGCCTCATGGGGTGGCGGCGCACACCACGCAGCATGGCATACAACATGTCAAGGTAATAGTGGCGAAGGGTGGCATTCTTCAGAAGGAAAGCCGGTTGAAAAATTATTACTATTGTATAGCCACATTTTAATTTAATTGAGGACTAACAGATAATACAGCAAATCTATGAAACATAAAAAGCACATACAAACATATAAAAATCACAAACAATTTGAATGTAAAATTGATAGAAATTAGCAATCACACGTTATTCTCAGAAATTCAAATATGACTGGTTAGTTATGACCAGTAGCGGCTCTAACTAAAATCCGAGAGAGGGGATGACTTTTAATGATGAGTTTGATTTCCTCCCTCCACGTAGCGAACAGCTACAAATTATCTAAGACAAGGTCTCCATTGAGTTCAAATCATTAATGCTATTCAACTCTGGAAGATTTTATAACTTGAATATAAATGTACTTACATTTTATTGATTGCAGACCCAGGTTATTGCTTTACAGACAAACACAGCTTACCTCTTCACTAAAGTTGTTTTCAATGATTAATATGTTTAATTTCTTATCTTGTAGGTCCCGGGCAGTGTCCCAGCCGTCACCGCGAGTGCCACGAGTCCCCCGCCTGACCTGAGCGCCCTGGTGGACCGCGTCAAGGTGCGCCCCAACATCCCGCAGATCATGGGCGCGCTCATATGGCTGCGCACCATACGCATGCTGCGAGACCCCTACAAGATGTACCTGCTCATCATCCTGCCCATCGGTATGTCCCAAATCACATTAATGCAACTAAGCTGTACATATGGTGTGCTATTTCTCACCACATTATCCCCAAATGGACAGCAAGCTGAACTCTGAACAGTGCTATTCTTAGACATTTTGGTCGTCCGTTGAGCCCATGCTTTGACAAACTAATGATGCCTGAGCTGGAAGTTTCATCACCCCGGTTATTCTTACCTACCGAATATCAGTAATATTTGTATGAAGACCTGTCAATCTAAGATGGCCGCAAGTGAACAGCTGATTAGTCTTTTTTATTTTCTTGTCAAAAAACCCCATAGATCTATGTGACTAGGGTCCTTAGGAACTATTAAGCTATCATGAAAAATAATCTATGAAAAAAATAATATTAGGATGATTTATTTGGTGAGCGCTGTTTTTGTGTGTATCACACCTCAAGAGCCCTCTGCGAGCTTGGTCGTCGCTGTAGAAAGTGCCAATTCTCAAGCAAGACCCAGTTGTCGTAAGGTTGGATGGACCTTTCAGTGACCGGTCTTTGGTAAAGGTTTATTAATTTTTCAACTCAGCGAAGAGCACATTCGAAATATAAATGGTATATTTTTTGTGCTCCGCCGGGATCCGAATCCACAACCTTCCATTTACGAGTCCGAAGTGTTGCCACTGGACTACGGACCGGTCCAAGGTGCCAACGACACGCGGTGTACCTGAGCGGTAACCCATCCAAGTACTATCCGCGCCCAATGTTGCTTAACTTCGGTGATCTATGGGAACCGGTGCTTTCAACATGGTAACGTCATTGACACAAATGAAGCACAATAAAACAATTTAAAGTTTACATGTCTTAGCTGCCACCATTGCAGTTCAACCGCAATTTAATGACTTTGAACACATTGCTTGACCTTGAACACATTGCTTGTCCTTGAACACATTACATGACCTTGAAGACATTACTTGACCTTGAACATATTGCTTGACCTTGAACATATTGCTTGACCTTGAACATATTGCTTGACCTTGAACACATTGTTTGACCTTGAAAAAATCTATTTGTTGCTTACAGTTTTCGCTGGAGTCGGCCTCTACGTGAAATCCCTGCAGGTCTCCTTCATGAAGATGCTGCCGCTCTCATTAGATGGCTTCACGTACCGCAACCAGACATCGTTAGCGATCCACAACGCCAACGACCTGGACCTGACTTCATCGTTTGCCGAAACGCTCGTCTCCCTGGGGGCCACGCCCCTGGACTTTTCGTACAACGGCAGCTTTGCCGGCCTCCTCAAGATGGCGCCCAATATGGCCGCCTTCAACATCAACTCGTTAGCGCTGCCGGACATCTCTATCACTGTCATGTACAACGACACATACACACACAGTCTGCCCGTCATCTTAAATATCATCAGCAACGTTATATTCAAGTAAGTTACAGGTTAAGGACAGTACTTTTCAGGTCCATAGTCTAGTGCTTAACATCAAGAACTCAAAAAGTTGTGGGTTCAATTCCCACAAGCATAATAAAATGTTTCATTTTGCAAAAATGCTCTTGGCTGGGTTGAAAAATTCATTGCCATTACCAAAGACCGGCCACAATAGATCTATAGAGGCTTCAAGTAATTGGGTCTTGCTTGAAAATTGGTGCTTTGTAGAGATGAAAAAGCTTGTAAATAGTCCAGTCAGTAGCTCAGTTGGTAGAATGCTTACATTCCATGCCGAGAGCTAGGGTCCAATCCCAACCCGAGGGTGTCCGAAATGATTTTCCGTTTCAGTATTTATTTCAAACCCTAAAATAAAATACTGGCAAGGTTCACTCAGCCTTCACAAGAAATGAAAGCCAGCCCCCTCAGGAGCTGGGAAACTCTCACTTCAACTGAAGTGGGTGGTGCAAGGCTGGCCCCATACTTGGAAAATTAAAAAATAGGTTTCACATGCAAGAATAATACGGCAAGACGTTACACTATATGTGTAGCTTAGTTGTGTTGCGGTGCATGAAAACTAAATCACTCACTAAGAGTGTTGTTGTATCTTCGAATGCATTTTTATATTTTTGCAATGGTGGGGAATTTGGTCAAGAATGGAAGAAGTCCAGAACACAATTTTATCTTCCAGGATGGCGATGCAGGAGAGCAACCAGATGGAGAAGTGGCTCCCCTTCGAGGTGTCCTCGCACCCGCTGCAGCTGACGGCCCAGCCGGATGAGTTTGACCTTGGCATCATATCCTGCTCACTGCTGCTGGGCATGATCTTTGTCCTGGTGCCCGTGAGCCTGTCAGTCGACATGGTGTATGACAGAGAGGTATGCAATATTCCTATTTGAACATATTTTCCTCTTTATGAACATACCTATTTAATATTTTGCATTGGGGAGTTGCTTTCCGGGTACTGTTTTTGTGATCCATTGGAACTGATTAAAACGTTGCTATTTGTTTCCAGATAAAAGCCAAGAACCAGCTGCGAGTGAATGGTCTCTCCTTCGCCATGTACTGCTCCACATACTTTGTGGTGCTGGCCGTGGTCATGGTCTTCATCGTACTGGCAATCATATGCTTGGTGAGTCCACATTTAACATATTTGAATATATTAATGAAAATTTGAATGTGAACCATAGAAACAACAGATTTTACAACAAGCATTGGTCGCATAGGTTTTAATGAAAATAAAATAGAAGAGGTCGTTTTCACCACATTATTTTTATTAGTATTTATAGCTCTGCAAGCAAACACTGATTTTAAGATACCCTGGCAGCAGTGGCACGCCTGCAAATAAATGTCTGTATTATTGCCGAGGAAGCTAAGTGTGCTGATCTTTCTAGCGTATTTGGAATAGAATACCGTTGGTTCGATCCCCGCCTGGGTCATTTGACCATAACTTTGACCCTGGTTCAGCAGATGTTATTGGGTAATTATTAATTAATAATTCATTCAAATAAACAACAATGAATTATTAATTGACGATACCTCTTTCTGGCCAGGCAGAATCGATTGGTGAATTGCATTCCTCTTCCAAATCTGTTTTTTTTTTTATTTTAAATAAATATTTTTTTAAATAAACATCCTATTACTGTTATTTGCAGATCATTGTGATGGACATCCCGTCCCTGCGCGAGCCCCCCGCCCTGGTGACCTTGAGCGCGCTGCTGCTGCTGTACTGCCCCTCCTCCATCCTCTTCTCCACCAGCTTCTCCTACATCTTTGACCGCATGGACTCGGCGCAGAGCATCCTGCCCAACATCGCCACCTGGGTGGGCATGATCCCCTTCATCCTGCTCGCCGCGCTGGACATGTTCCGAATAGGTAAACAACAACAAATATATTGTTATGATTTGACTTGGCGTTCGTTTAATTAAATTGCGATTTAAACTTATTTTACAAGATTTATTTTTCACAATATGTCTCTAATCTAATCTAATCTAAGTTGCAAAGATATGTAACATTGGGAGTTCACATTACATGCATTCTCACGAGCAGACACGTACAAGTTCGCGCTTGCGCATGCCGCATGTGAACCTACAATATAAAAACCAAATCTCAAATGGACATACACCCTGCAACTCTTGCCGACCTTCCCTGAAACAGGGGTAAATTGAATGACATTGGCAAAGTGAATCATTTTCTACAGCATGGGTGGTCAGCCGCATACCAACCCATAAGTCAAGGTTACAATATACTGTTCACTCTTTGCTTACAGGTCTTTGCGTTACAATGCTCAAAGCGACTCTGTCTGTCCCACAGAATCTTTGCTCGTATTTATATGTGCGGCAGAGACGATTCTTGCATATTCGAGAACATGGTAGATACTTCCTAGTAAATGTGAAAGGACTTGTCTTTACTGATCCCCTCGTTATGTGTATTTGCTTGCAGGTGGCTCGTGGGTTTTCGGCATGCACGTCATGTTTTCCTTCGTCAACGCCATGTACATCCCCTACGCCACAGTCTACTACATAGACAGGTGAGAAAATGTGTTTTATATGTATATTTCCGCAATAGCTTCTATCCTTAAATCTTAATTAAAAGACGGACTTTATGTCCCGTAGAGTTGTGCTGTGTTGATAAGATTTTTACTCTACAACTTGTTGAAAAATAATTGTCAGTGAGGGGAAAGCTGTTCATGGCCTTTGTAGATCTGGAAAAAAATTGACTCAGAAGACAGAGGTATGTTGTGGGATGTTTTGAAAGTGTATGGAGTGAATGGGGCTGTCTTAAATGTGCTGCATGCAAACTATGAAAATAGTATGTGTGTGTTCGTGTTTTTTTTAATAGATTTATGAAGAGAAATGCAATACACCAACCTATTTTGCCTGGCCAAAAACATTATGAATTAAAAAAATAATTATTTAATATTTTGATGAATTATTAATTAATAATTGCCCAATGACATCTGTTGACCCAGGATCAAAGTTATTGTCGATAAGACTCAGCGCAGGCCGTGTTGGAAATTTGTGATTGTTTCAATAACGCAAATTCGAGTTCCGACGCCTTAACCCCTCGACCATCCCAGCGACTATTGATGGTGAGTATAGTGAATGGTTTGAAGTTCTAAGAAGACATAGCTGATGACCTGTCACGATGATTGCAGGGTCCACCTGATGTGTCGGCTGAGCGGTTCCTTCACGCAGCTCACCCTCATGGACTACATCACCCCGGAGATCATGGTGCTGACGGCGGGCTGCCTGCTCCACATCCCGCTGTGGTGCGTCATCCTGCGCTGCGTGGACGCCTTCAAGTCAGGGGCCAAGGTGGCCGAGGTCTTCTCAACCAGCAAAAACAAGGTAACAATGATCTCAACAAAACTTGTGACCCCAAAATTCCAAAAATACCGTTACTGTTATGTGGAGAAAGGTCAAATTGAGAACACCAGGTTTCTTTTACTTTTCTTTCCTGAGGTATTTTTGGAATTTGGGATAAGAGTGCAAGAGTGATGAGTCTCATTATTTATCAATGATGACACAACAAAACTGATGATGACCTCTAATGCCCCAGATGCGTCAATTCAACTATTTACAGCCGGAGGATACAATTTTGATGTTGCAGCCAGGGGCCAGGAGAAAATCAAGGAGCTGGAGCTGGCGATGAAAGCCTAAAATCATATTTTGTTGAGGCATCCTATGCGGTAGACTCCCTAGATTTCATAGAATCTATGTAGAATTCTATGACAATTGTTGCAGTGCCGCAGAGGTGTTGGTGAGGTTGCGGTTGATATCCTGATCCTATTGTAGCAGGGCTGTTAGCTGTGTTTTGTTGTGTTGTGTGTTGTTTTACCATTGTTTTGAGACACTGAAAGGAAGTGGCGATAAATTAAGATTGATTTTGAATAGGACAGGATCAAATTGGGGTGGAAACACAGATACCGGTAACTCGTTCCATAAGCGGACAGTATGGCAAAGGAATGAGTCGTGAAGACACCAAGTTCTCATGGTTTTGATATTGATGGGTTGGCTTGCAGAATGTAAATAAAAATGTGTTACTTGAAGAGTGCTTTGTCAGAAAGTGATTTATATTCTTTATGGTTCGGTGATACCAACCATACAGTATTATATATTTGTCAATATGGCTGTGACAGGAGTGTCATTGTAACAGATATCAACTGCAAAATTATAAAATTTGAGATTTTTGTCACCCCCAGGTCCATGGTCCTCTGGCCAGCGAGGAAAGTGAAGACTCGGAGTTGGGCAGCCGTGGAGCCGGAGCCAGCGAGACTGGGGAGCACGAGGACGCGGATGTCAGGAGGGAGAGGCAGCGGGTGGCCGGCCTGCTCAAGTCTCCTCCACCACATCCCCCTGTGCTCATGGTGCATGTGAGTTATCCCTGATTATCATTCTGCTCTGTTATCTTCAATGGTGCTACAGCGCAATGGACTTCAAACATTAAAAAAAATGGGATTTTCTGTTGTGCACAACATGTTACCCTAGTTACAGACGTTACAGTGCACCCTATCAAAAATCTAAGCTGCAAAGATATGTTCACATTTAAGGCTCATAATTAAATGCATGCCCACGGACAGGCTCATGTAGGTTCACGCCTACACAATCTGCATGTGTGCATATAAATGAACAAAACCTCACATGAAGACTACATGGGAAGAACAAGACATGTCAGAACATTTTAAGTAAATCAAAATTATAAATTTGAAAGTCTGTGTTTCTCATGGTTATTGTCTGTCACAAAGAACCGGAGATACCGCCATAAGCTGTGATAGCAACTGTTGTTGCATTACAAATTTTGCGGAGCTTTAGATACACACAGATGCCACTAAATAGCATTTGTAGATTATTTTCTTATTTTTGCTGACATTCCTTATTTTTCCCCTATAGTCTTCACGTGAACATAAACCTTGCAACTCCTGCCACCTTTCCCTGTATCCGGGGTGGCGCTGGCAAAAGTGAACCAATTTTTACAGCACTGGGGTCAGCCTCATACCAACCTATCAGCCTCATAGCTATAAATAAAATGTGATGTTATTTGGCCAGTTTAGTAATCTGACAACCAGAGGGGGTGGTCTCTAATCCATACAAAACCATTTGAATCTAATGTATTTGATAGTTCATACATTTGGAGGTTAGAAAGTTAACAACATACGGGGCTGTTCTTAGACATTTTAGTCCTCGGTTGAGCCCACGCTTTGACAAACAAATGGTGACCGGTCTGAAAGTTTCATCACTACAGTCATTCTTACCTGCCAAATTTTTAAATATTTGTATGAAGACAAATCAACTGTTCACTTGCGGCCAATTTGGATTGACAGGTTTTCATACAAATGCATCATTAGTTTGTCAAAGCGTGGGCTCAACCGACGACTAAAATGTCTAAGAATAGCCCCAATAGAAAGTAAACAACACCAGTCATCTTCATCATTAATAAAAGATCATCTTTAAAAAAATGTCAATAAGCCAAACAATCACTAGTAGGACTAATTGGATTATAGACAGGACCAGAAACCCTTTTATAAACATGTCAACTTTAATGTTAATCAATTGATTTTTATAACTCCCCCAGAACCTCCGCAAAGAGTACAAGCCCTCCCTGCTATCCTCGTGCTGTCGATCCCGCTCGGCGTCTGCCGACGTGGTCGATGGCAGCACAGGCTGTAGTGGCGGCAGTGCCGCTGACACCAAGGATGTGGCCGTAGCCTCGCTGTCGCTGGCCGTGGAGGCCGGGGAGGTGTTTGGCTTGCTGGGGCACAACGGGGCGGGCAAGACAACAACAATGAAGATAATCACGGCGGAGGAGGCCCCCACCAATGGGACGGTGTGTGAAAACTTTAATTCTTCTATTGTGCTACAAAATTTTGTTATTGTCCATTTTGTACGCAAGGCTTGATCTGTTAAAAAATATTTTGTCGCCTTTGTATCCTGTAAAACACAATATCCTATAATTAATAATAGGGTATTGTAGGAAGACCGCTACCCTCTGACATTTTAAATCCTCCTTGCTTCATTGTCACCATCAGTGACAGGGTAGGAATTTTTAGGGGTATGTTCAACAGATAACAATTTTTTCAATCAAACTTGCAAGTATAACAATGATTTAGAGATTATATTATTTTAAAATTCAATAACTGTCATCAGAGTGGCTGCATCAATGCCTGGAACATTTTTTATGTTCGCTGCGCATAGAATGCGTTTCTTCCCTAGGAGCCATTGAAGATTTAAAAATACAATTTTTAATCTCGACCTAATCCAATTTGTAAGAATTGAAATGAAAAGTGTTGTCTCTTTATCCAGGTGGTGCTGGGAGGGCACAATGTCACGTCCCAGAGCACGGAGGCCTTCCAGATGCTGGGCTACTGCCCGCAGCACGACGCCGTGTGGAAGAACATCACCGTGAGGGAGCACCTCGAGTGCTACGCTGCCATACGCGGCATATCCAAGCAGGACATACCAGAGTAAGTAAATACCAGATGCATGATCCAGGTGGGTGTCACGTGTGCCAGTATCCCAACCATGTCTTTCTTCTGTAATGATGCTACAGCCCAATTAGAACCTTGGCCTTCTTTTTCGCCTGCCTTCAACTTCGCCCTCCAATTCGCAACTTGTAAAAGCTGAGCCCATAGATAAGGAATAAAGAGATGTGGTATGGATTCATCCATAGATAACGGAATAAATTTTTTGATCTGTGGCTGAGCCATATCGTCGTCGTCCCTGCTCCATTTGTTTGGCTTACCTACCATTTGATTCAAAGATAACCTTAAAATTAAATTGCCTTAGGTATCCCATTCTACATAATCTGAGCTAAGAAAACCACGTAAAACATGATAGTGTGAGAGTTGTTGGTATTTTTAAAATCAATTTCCAGCATTCATAAGACATTGATCCAGTATACATACAACGATTGCTCATGTGAAATAACCTCTGTTGGAGATAAGACAAACAAGAACTAAGGGGGCGATACCCCTCCATCTCACTCACACATTTTGAAAAAATATATTTTACACGCAATCAGTATGTTAATACTATTTAATAATAGTTTTCTTTAAAATATAGTTATCTATGTTGTATTGCTATGTTTCGAAAAATTACTTTGAAAATCTATATTTTGACAGCTTAAAAATGGCATACCTTGTATCAGAATTCTTTTCGCCAAACTCCTATCTCCGGAATTCTCATTACGATCTTTGGTCTTTGCAGGGTTGTGGATCTGTACCTGTCGGGCCTGCAGATCATGGAGCACGCCAACAAGAACACGGATGAGTGCTCGGGCGGCACGCGGCGCAAGCTCTCCTTCGCCATGTCCATGCTGGGGGCGCCGCGCCTGGTGCTGCTGGACGAGCCCTCCACAGGCATGGACCCACGCAGCAAGCGCTTCCTCTGGGACACCATCCTCGCCAGCTTTCAGGTAACACTGCTAACAGCAGCTCTCCTTCGCCATGCTGCTTGGTCTATTGGAGCTGGAGCTTCTGGACGTTTCACCCGTGTATGCGATGAGCTTCTTCAGCGTGATGATGATGTTGATGAACCTGTAATCAAGCCGTAAGAATACAAGTGCAGTCATCTTCTTTTAATCGGTGTTATGGCCGAGGGAGTCAAGTGGCTGCTCTTTCTAGCTCGTTCGATCCCGTTCTATCCCTGCTTGGATTCCAGTTCAACAGATGTCATTAGGTAAATATTAATCAATAAAATATACAATAATAAAGTATGAATTGATGATATTAATACCTGTTTCTGGCCAGGCAGAATAGGTTGGTGAATTGCATTCCTCTTCACAAATCCTTTTTTTTTTTTAAATAAAAAAATAAGGGTTTTGGTTCCTCTGTTGGCAGGCACTTCCTAATAGCCTAAAAGATTTTGGAGCTCTCACATAAGTAAGTAGTCCGTTCCACTGCATTGGGCCCGCAAACTGGGAAGCAACGCCCATAGAATTAGTTTGTCACCAAGTGGTGCGGCTCAACCAAGTTGGCCATCCTGTCCCCCACAGATCTGTGCATCTGGTGCCTTAAACCCATCTCAACGGGTGAGAATGTGTCAGCCAAACATGAAGGAGCCGCACCATTAACAGCTTTCTAAACCATCAGACAGACAGAGTAGACCACCCTCTTTGGAAAATGAAACCAAGGCAGTTTCTTTAACAGTGGTTCATTAACAATAGTTTCTCTAAGAATGGTTCTATTCATATGAATTATGAAGCACCGCCATATGCATATGAACGTATGCGATATGCAAACTTTGAATGTACCGTGACGTACGACTGACTTCTTCAGGACTTCTTCTTCGAGAGTCGAAGAAGAAGCCCTGAAGAAGTCAGTCGTACATCACTGACGAAACGTAGCAGCCTTACAAAAAGAAAAAATAATAAAGCAGCCTACAATTATTGAACATGGTCTACAAGCCCGGAAGGATGGAGACATCATCATCATCTGAAGCCGGCCATGAAAGCCTAAAAACACTTTGAATGTACCATTCTGCTACATCCCGTATCGCGTACGCGGTTGAGAAAAACCGCCTGGCGTCCGCCTGAGTTCCAAAGTCACTTCATTACAAGTCTGGACAAGTAGTTTCTCAAGGGTAGGCTAAGCGTTTGTTTGTTTGTTTTTTTTTAACTATATCATTTAAATATGTCCTTATATATTTGCAGGGTAAGAAAGGTGCCATCCTCACTACACATTCTATGGAAGAAGCAGACGCCCTGTGTTCCAGGGTCGGCATCATGGTGAAGGGTGGCCTAAGGTATCTTAACCGTCTTACTATACTTCTTTATTAACTCACTCTCTGATCTAGTTGTGATGTCCAAAGTTTAATGGAATAAATCATAGAATGACCAATAGGTTTCAGTAAAAATAAATTCAGTTGCAATTTGATTGTTTGATTGATAAATTAATATTTCGATACCTTAAAAGTAAAACTGAATAATTGAAATAATAAGCTAACATGGGCTTCTCAGGTAAATGCACCTTTTTCCTATTTCTACGAGAGAAAATACTAAAAAAGTGTGACACTCCTGTAGTTTAGAAGTTTGTAATGAGCACTTCCTCATAATTAGTCCACTTACTATTCCTTGACTTAAAGGTTGGTATGAGGCTGACCACCCATACTGTAAAAAATGGTTCACTTTGCCAATGTCACCCCTGTGTCAGGGAAGGTTGGCAAAAGTTGTAGGGCTTGTGTTCATTTGAGGTTTGAATTTTATTTGTAAGTACACATTCAGCATTTGTAAGCGCGAACTACACGTGTTTTTTTGTGGGCATGCATCTTAGAGCTTTAAATGAATATATCCTTGCAACTTAGATTATAGATTAAAGATAGATTATACTATGATAAGTTTCATGCAATAAATTGTCCTCAATTTCTCAAATCAGTAAATCAGCACTTATTCAGTTTAACCTGTAAGGTAGCGATTTGTTCCTTCATGCCTCATTTAAATAAACCATTCATATTTGAATTCCAGATGCATTGGCTCGACGCAGCACTTGAAGAACCTGTACGGCGCCGGCTACACCCTGGAGATGAAGCTGTCGCAGCCATCCCGCCAGCGCGGCCCCTCCCTAGGCAGCACGCCTCCCCCGGCTACCACCGTCGGGGACTCTCCCTCCCTGGTGGAGCGCGACGAGAGCCCCGACGTGGAGGACGACGATGCGGGGGGCTCGCCGCTGCTGCTGGAGGAAGACGAGGAGGCGGCTGCCGGCGCAGCCAATATACGCACTCCGCTCGTGCAGCCGGAGGAAGGGGAGACGGATGTGACGCATAGGAATTCTATCAGTATACAGTCAAGGTACACTCCTACCAATGTTGTTTGTGTTTCAAAAAATTCATAAAAGTTGTTTATGGTTTTTTTTAAATATATAATATGTGTAG
Source organism: Agapetus fuscipes (assembly GCA_951799405.1). Lineage (NCBI taxonomy): Eukaryota > Metazoa > Arthropoda > Insecta > Trichoptera > Glossosomatidae > Agapetus > Agapetus fuscipes. Next base: position 7,195,566 of record OX637352.1, on the reverse strand, counting down.
AGGATGACAATTCATGTTTGATCTAGAGAGATGTTTTCCAGGGTCTGTTGCTGTGGTCTATGTGAGCTGGAGCTTCCGGATGTTTAGAAGAAGCCCATCTTGGGCAAAATGTCCAGAAGCTCCAGCTTCCATAGACCACGGCAATAGATCCCGGAAAACATCTCTCCAGCATCATCAGCCAGCCGTGTAAGCCTAAAACTCTTATAAAATTCATGTTTGACGCAATAACATCTTTTGCAATTATTATCCAGTTAGTCGAGGGTGAGAAGTCTTGACATAACTAACCATCATTTGATAGCAAGTTATAAAACATGGCCTCGTGTGAACAGCTGATCACGTTGGCAAATGCTTGTCTAGAAGGAAATCTTATGAAATGGTAGTAGTAAGTTTATCCATTGGAATATACCAAACCGTGAAAAACCACATCTGTACTTAATTTAAAATTAATCATTGTATGTCTAGAATGCGATGTGCACTTTCATTTGTTTTTTTCTTTGAGTCCCCACGGCACTATTCTATTTTTATGTTTTATATTTCAGTACAATACGTCTCCACAAATAATAACAAAGGTTATCTCTTATAACAGGTATATCTTATAACAAAAATTTCTTCTTTACTCCCACAGAGTATTATCAGAGGGCTCAGGCTGTCCCGAGGCCAACGGGGACGCCGGGGCCCCCGCAGATGGTGAAGCCCCCCACGCAGCCGCCGTCAGGCACTTTGTCAGGGAGCTGTTCCCTGATGCCCGACTCGAAGAGAGCTTCGCCGACAGACTGGTGTTCAGCGTGCCTCAGCACGGAGTCACCTCCCTGGCTAAATGCTTCGCCAGACTCGAAGCATGTAAGTGTGCTCAAATTTTATTTGTGAAAAATTCTATTGTCAGTGTGAGGTGGTTCGGACATCTAGAAAGAATGGACGATGAACGACTGACAAAAAAAGTATGCAATGGTTGTCCGATCTTTAGTCTAGTGCAGCCATATTTAACACACATGGACGCTACTTGTTAAAGTTTGTATATTTTAGGGGCTCTGTCAAATATCTCATTTTCCAAAAATGTTCCGTCACCAAATAAATTTGAGAACCGCTGGTCTAGTGGTTAACGCTTCAGACTGGTAAGCACAAGATTAAGAGTGTGATTCCCAGTGGAGCACAAAAAGAAATGCTCTTTACTGAGTTGAAAAATTCATTGCATTCAAAGACCAGTCACAAAAAGGCCTTACAGCAACTGTGGCTTGTAGCGAAGATGAAAAACTACATACGGGTCTTGAGGTGTGATTGTACAAGAGAACAGCGGTTATCAAATAAGTCATCCAAATAAAAAATGAGAATATCAAAGGTAAGCGTTGACTGAGAAAAGAATGGATTTATCAAATAAGCGAGCTTTCAAATGCAGCAGAATGAGACAAAGATAATGGATGAAAGAAGTGTGTAAGGACAGATAACAGGTACTAGCAAAACCTAATGGAATGGTGTGTGGATACTAGTACATACAATACACTGACTCAATTTATTTTATTGCTTTAATTAAGTTTATTTCTTCATTTCAGCCAAGGAAAGTCTTCACATTGTAGAGTACAGCTTCAGCCAGACGACCTTGGAGCAGGTGTTCCTCAAGTTTGCCCAGTACGAGGATGCCCCAGAGGTCGAAGTGCAAGATCACTAGCCCCGACACACCACCAACAACAATACACAGAGATCTCAGCAAAGGCACATCACCGACTTAATCTAGAAAGATCATTAGCTGCCACGCCAAATCAGGCATAGACAACCCGACCACAGACAGCTCGGTCGTGGGCAAATTAGTCAGACGACAGTTCGTCCACATGACTTTTTGGTCAACAACATTTCGGCCTCATGCAATATGGTGTGACGCGGCTCCTTCATATTTGTCTGACATGTTCTCACCCATCGAAATAGATTTGAGGCGCCAGACGCTGAGATCTGCGGGGTATGGAGTGGTTGACTTAGTCCAGCCGTACTCTCAGACATGCACTAATTTTGGGGACTGTGCTTTCCGGTTTGCAGGCCCAATGGAGTGGAACAGACTACCACTTAATGTGAGGAAGGCAAAAAATGTTGGTGTTTTTAAAAGAGCACTAAAGATGCATCTTTACAAAAAATCTTACCCGTGATTTGAGAGGACCCTTGAGGAGTGACACTCGCAAAAGTGGCACTCTTTAATTATGTATACTTTAGAAATAAATTATCCATGGACAGCTCCATCATAGAAAACTTGCTACCTTTGTTATTACTGTAGTCGTAATGAGGGTTTGCTTGCTGAGAAAAAAATTTAAAATTAAAAGAATGTTTGGACCCCATTCATTATTGTTTTCTGTGATGGAACTGTCTGTGGACTTATATTGTATGCGACCGAAATGTCGTTGAACGAAAAGTCGTGAAGACAAACGGTCGTGTAACCGATTTGTCATGGACGAGATATCTTTGGCTGATTGGTCGTGACACGGATGACTTCTTGTAAAATTGAAGCCTTTGAAAGATTACTGTGGTTTCTTAATCTAGTCAAAGAACAGCTATTCTAGTCAATATTTTACTAGACAGAATTAGGCTGTGGCACCACTGCAAAATAAGAAGAAGTCAAAGAAAAAATTCTTGTGATTTTTTACCTGAAAATCTTAAGTTTACCAGTCATAGTAGATACTTCTATTTTGTTAATTTTACGATTCAATGAATAGTCAATTTAAATTGTATGTACATTTTTACCTATTTATTGTTTTTTTGTGTTATTTTTTACAAGAGATAATCAGTAATAATAATAATATTATTTATTATAGATTATATTATCATTATTGTTTTGTTGTGTTATTTTTTACAAGAGATAACCGCAGTGTATAAGTTGAAATATAACATTGTTAAAGTATGAATGAGATGTGAAATCGACATGCAAAAAATGATTCATACATCCTATATTAGTTTCTTAGCCTGTGTTATTTTTCTGTACTTAATATTATAATTTTATCACATTAGTGTTTAATATTTTAATATAGTTATTTTTCCGAGACCCTACTTTTAACAACAGCTGGAAGTACTAGGTTTAAAAACATTTAACTATGAAAAGTGACATTTTTCAAGATGTCGGCGGTATTCTTGATATTCACCAAGTTTAGTGTATGCCGTTTAGCCGTAAACAAAAAATGTATTACCAACTTAATAAACAAAAAAATGGGAAGGGTTTTCTCTATGGCAACATTGCAAAATAATGTAAAAATTAAAATAAATAAAAATGTTTACGGCGAAATTGCAAAAAATGGGAAAGGTTTTTCTTTATGGTGACATCACATAATAATATAGAAAATGGGAAATAAACTCTATGGCGACACCTCAGAATAATGTTAAACAAGGATAATGAGGACAGGCCTGGATTAAAGGTGGTTCGAGCGGTATGACCGAACCAGGGCCCCAAGAACCAACAAAACTCTTATATTGTTATCAGTGCCCAGGTCTTTCCGGGCATTTGCAACCAAAGGAGACCCCGACGACGGACTTAATAGAAATTAGTTTAAATCAGTGGTTCCCAAACTTTTAATTTCGCGTACCACTCACGAATTTATAAATCATTAGCGTACCACTAAAATTTTGAAAATTTATTTTGTCCATAAAAATTATAAGAGAAATACAAGAGAAGAAACATACAGCCATGGCCAAAAAGTCATATGGCCATACCTAGCTGCTTGCGTACCACCTTAAGAAGCGTCGCGTACCACTGGTGGTACGCGTACCATAGTTTGGGACCATAGTTTGGTACCATAGTTTTGGGCCCCGAGATTTACCCCACACCAGGGCCCCCAGCGTGGTTAATCCGGGCCTGGATTAGAAAGTCCTATTGAACCAAAGACAGCAATGTAGGATTTTTTCTATTTTTAATAAATACATTGAAAACATAAAAAAATGATCTTCCATCATATTTTCATAAACGATCCTTGATTTCCACGTTAGGTTCAATATGACTAATAAGTTGAATATTTATATTTTTTAGTGTAACTTCTTTTTAAGTTAGTTGAATATTTTAAGTACTTATTCATTTTATATTTGCTAGCTATGCTATATTTTATTATAAAGTTTATCTTGCCTGAAATAAAACCAAACACCAACATTGAAAAAATTGGATATTAAATCAATGAAATACATTAAAATTATTGTAAATACTAGAAGAAAAGTCTACAACAATATAATTTTTAATTTTTTAAGTGAAAATGAATAAAAATAGGCCCAAGTATAATAACTGTTCAATTTGCCATAAAAAAAATACTTTTTGAATGGACTCAACTTCGATGGACAAAAAAAATGTGACATATAACGGAGATACTTGAAAAAAGGCAAACATTTTTGTTAATTATTGGTTGCTTAGGTTTCTAGTCACATACAAGTGTGACGAATGTCCGCCAAGAAAAAAATATATGTTCAAATTTGTGCAGTCTATTTCGTTCAATGGCAATTGAATTTAAAATTAAAATAAATGAATTTCTACTCACCAGAGATGGAGAGCTCTCTATCTAACTATATCCAGTCTGTTGTAAACTAATTGTCATGCTCAAAACTGATTCTCAAACTAGCTGTGGGCTGCAGTTTTTAGACGACAATATTCACAATTTGTTTTTCAAGGTTATTTTTAGTAGCCCTCACTCTATCAGTATATGTTTTTTAGAAGGAGCTCTATTATGGAGAGAACTTTGAAAAAAAAACTGTGAATATTGTTGCAAAAACTGCAGCCCACAGCTCGATCGCATATCAGATTTTACCATGGTAACCAATCAACAATAGATTACCATCTGAATGGCCTGTAAAATGGAGTCGGAACATTCCAAATTTCCTTTGGCGTTGTGACATCACAAGCCCAGGCAACAAAAAACTAAAATGTAGATTGTTTTTGTGTTAGCAACCTGGCGGAGTGATGTCGCATTTGTTCCGATTCCATACAAAAATCTGTGTTGTCATTTCAAAACACATTTTTCTACATTCCTTTTTTAAATACAAAAAAAAAAACAACAACAAAAGGGACACATGAGTTGTATAGAACCAAAGGCGGAAATCTAGATTTATGGAATTGCAGTAAATGAAGGCTAGGTTTGAAAGTTTGATCCCCACCAAGGGTGTCTGAAATATTTTCTCGTTTCAGTGTTTATTTCAAACCCAAAATCAATAACGGGCAACTTTTACTCAGCCTTTTCAACAAATGAGAACCAGCCCCCTCTGGAGCTGGAAAACCCCTTCTTCAACTGAAGTGGTTGTCGTAAGGCCGGCCCGCTAGTAAAAATAAATAGGTTCCACTCGCCATATGCGGGCCCTTTGGGGAGAATGCGGTACCAAGTTTCTCTATATGTGCAGCTTGGTTATGTTTCTGTTAGATAAAAATAGGAAATAAAAAAAGGATAGGAAGAAATGGAGGCAGCTCTGCAGAGGCTCTGGCCACCCCTGGCGGAATGGCGACAGAGTTACAGTTAAAGATATGTAAATGATTGCCTGTGATTCCATAGATGTATGTCATGATTACCGCCTTTGCTTCTGTACAATTTAAATGTAATATTATGTACCTGCTTACTAAAAACTGACAATTAGAATCTCAATATGAAAGCTAGTCATTTATTGTAAAGTCGTTATCGTTAGGAAAACTGTATATAGTATTGAAAATGCTTAACGAGTGAGATATTGCGCTATCATAAACCCAAGTTGTGAAACGAGCTAGTCGTTAATTGTATCATGTGATATAATCAGTAATATCATTAAAAAAAAAAACAATTCAGACGGGGTTTTCCAAACTTGACTTTTTTTATAAATTATATTTTTGATCATTTGTTTTCAAAAGTTGAGATGAGGCCGACCAACCACAATTCAAAAACAACCAGTTAAAAAGGTTAATATTTTAAGAGAAAGTTAGTGAAACATTCATTTTTGTCCGCTTAAAACAAATAATAAATGGGTGAGATGTTTTCCGGGATCTGTTGCCGTGCAATATCTGTTGCTTCAGCATCATCAGCCGGCCGTGTAAGCGTAAAACTTTTATTTAAATAATTAATTTACGAGTCAAAATAGTATTCAATTTTCTAGAATACTAATTGTTAAAAAATATTAAATTGTTAATAGATAAATTAGCTTTCATCAGTATCTTGTTTTAAAAATATTGGTTGAAAATGAATTCGAAGTTTGGTAAACCCTGCGCTATTTCAATGCCTACTATCAATATAACAGGCCTTCACACTGTTAGATGTGACATCACCATAGGTAGGCAAGTGACCTGCATTCATTGCATATCAATAAAGCTATCTATAACTTAAAATAATGACAGCATGCAGAGTGAAAACAAGAGAAGAGCATGCATGAAGGGAGTGATAAATGAAGTGTGCAAGGACAGAACAAAGTGGAGATACATCTGCGGAGGTACTAGCCACCCCTAGCGGAATGGCAGCTTAATACAATACAACATTTTTTGATAACTGAATAAATAGTTCACTGTCAAGTAATAAGTTTTTTTTGTATTGGAGGGCAAACTTTTTGTCCTATAAAAATCTATAGCAGAGGCGCCCATACTTTTTCTTGAGGAGATCGACCTAGCAAAAATTTATGAATAGGAGATTGACATTTTAACTGTTTAGCCCACCAAATATAACTCATAATTCATAATGTGTAAATATTTCTTAAGAAAAAAATTAGCATAAGTAAAACTACATTGAGTGCAAAATGTCAAATGAGTTTTAAGGTCGATCACTGAAATTTTAGCTGTCTTCGGCGATCGACCTTAAAACCTCCCGAGATTGACCGTATGGGCACCGAAAAATTAATATTAAATGCGTGCAATTGCAGTTTTCTGCATGTGTACAAACAAAATAAATACTCAAATCTCAAATGCATATAGCCCTGCAACTCTTGCTGTCTTTTCCTGAAACAGGAGTGACATTGTTATTTTAAAATCAGCGCTCGAAAGTCACTTGCCTACTTGTAGTATTGTCAAATATCTCAGGAGCTGGGTCTGTATTGATGGAAGGTATTGGCTAATGTGATTGCTTTTTGTTTTAAAATGTTTTATATTTCACTAAAATTATAATTACTAACATAGCGAGTACGTGTGTAACATACTAGTCAATTAAAAACGTTTCAGGGCTTCAAAAGCCTGCATCTCCTCGAAGGTTTAAATCAAATTTAAAATACCCCTTTATCTGATTGTGATTCTTTTTAAATCTAGTCCAAAATATGTTTATTGTTTATCGTTAATTTGAAAAATAAAACATACATAGACCCGCAAGGCTTAAACTGAACGTAGATGACAGTTGAGTGAGGGAGCTGTTATGATTGTAAGGCTTACAAAGTGATTAAATCAATGAACATGATTTTGTTTTTCTTCGAAAGAAACTTTGTAAATTTTAAAACTCAGCTTACTTTATGTTGCACTATCAAAAAACATGTTTTGCAAGATGGCGGTGCTAGTTCTGACTTTCAACACATTCAGTTTGAGCCGTGTTGGTCTATAAGTGTGTTCCAATAATTCATATTGTTACTGTATATCAAATTAAATGTATGAGACCAAAGGACATAAAATCATGTGCGTTTTATTTGATGTGCAGCGACGGTATCATATAATATGTGAAATCCAATGTAGAACTAAATAATAATTATTAGAAACTAAAGCTTTTTTACTGTAAGTAAACGAAATATACCAACAAATTCTTCATGCACCAAAACGGGGAATTTTCAATGGAGACCACGTATTTAAAGTATCTGTCTGCTATACCTAAATAGAAATATAGCCATTGTGAAATATGCCAACAGTGACATCCGATGATAGATGTGACCAATAGAGCATGTCTTTTCAATCTACTTGCATAATTCAGTATGGAAGTACAACTGTGTGTTCTGTCTATAGTATAGTATATTATTTTGTATGGATAATAGCTTCAGGATGTTTGTGTTCAAATTCAGAACGAAGATCCTTAGCAACCATTCAACGTAGCACAAGTGCCTAGCAGCCCTGCCAAGCGAAGTCACATTTTTCCCTTGATGTGAGGACTAGCATCAAATAAAATCTGTATTTAGTTCATTGTAATCTCTGAAAATCTTTTTTCTCACACTGCAAATTCCCTGTTTTATGTATGGACATTTAATTTCCATAGGTGTTACCAACCGTAAGAAAATAAATAATAAATGTACATAATGGATTATCAAGAAGTATTTTTAAGGACAGGAAGCATTAGTTTAATTATTAAATTAAAATACTAATTTTAATTAGTATTAAAAAAAACTTATTCATATGGGTATGATAACATTTTACATTTATCAATGCGGCAATAATAAATAGTTAACCTAAAAAACATCATGACATTGTGAAAAATCCTAAAGTTTTTCATAACATCTTTAAAAATATGACATCTATGAAAATAATACAAAAGTTTTTTCATAACATTTTTTATGGGTTACTTATTTTTGAGCTTTGGAACATTGGATTTCCCCATACATAAAAAAAAATTGGCAACATGAAATTCATCAATATATTTTATTGCTTTTGTAGTAGAAAATACTGAAGTCTCTTTTGTATTTCCCGCTGTTCCTAGCTACACCCTATAAACAAATAATAAGAAAATGATTTGTATTTTAAATGATTTTCTGTAAATTTTCCTTTCCAATTAGTTGACTATGTATGGGTATTAAAAATAATAGTGATTTTATTTTTTAATATTTTTTACAAGCTTACGTTTTGGATCCAAAATCTAGCAGGGTAAAATTAAAAAAAAAAACAAGTGACCATCCAAATTTTTCCTAGTTTATTTTTCAATTCATCATATGAGTCAGCTAGTTTCAAACTGCTAAAAAATTAATTTCAACAAACTATTGACCAAATTAATGTTTTGGTTTAAAAGTGCCTGGGCATATACATTAGCTTTCACGCTGTCTGTCGTGATTTGTCTGGAAATCCCATACATTTTGCAACCAGTTAGAAACTTTTTGTGGATAGGGACTTTAAAAAATAACACTTTGTAAAATATTTGTAAATCTTTAACTAAAAAAGTAAAAAGTCAGGTCAAGAAACAAACTAGATTATCCTAAAGGAAAAAAAATGTTTGTAACCATTATTGATAATTTCAATTAAAAATATAAATGATTAAAAATTATTTGTCCTTACAAAATTTTTGACAATAGTGTGTTTTTCAAATGCAAAAAGTTTCGCCCATCTGGCGCTAGATGTCTACCTTATTGTGGCAGTGCATTCAAAATTCAAAACAGTTAAAATAAGAAAAAACAAAATTAAAAATAAATGCGTTATCTTACAAATCACAAATAGGGTAGGTGTAAAATAGAACCATTGGGAAAACATTTTTTTGGAATGGGTTTATCGCAGTTTGAGATTCGAAGGCTCATATTTTGTAGCTACACTTTAAAAGTTGAAGCAACTGTCTTGAATGCATTTCATTGTCAAATTCTCACAACTTTCACAAAGCGTAATGTTTAAAAACTTAAATACAGAGCTAGGAAGTAATATAAAATGGTAGCTTTTAGCGTAAACAAACGGGTCATTTATTATTGAATGGTTGATTTAAATCAGGCACTATAATAACCAAAATGTTCAATTTCGAACAAAGGACAAACAAACTTTAATACGGAGGTTCTGTTGGATTTTAGAAAAGTTAAAAGTGGCAGCAAATACGCACGGTAAATGCCAGTTTGTACCAAAATATATTGTAGAGATGAGGGCATTGTGCATACTGTTTATTAGTTTTCTCAGTTTGACTGCATGGTACTAAGTGCCGATTTTGAATCAACCATTTAATTAGCCTTTTTTACCAAATGGAACACTTTGCCTGGTTCCTCTTTACCCGTGAAGTTACACTTTACATGCAACTCAACTTCTCTTGCCATTGAGTACTCCATATTGAAATTCAAAGCTCACATTCCATGCGCATAGTTGGCGTAAGGCTGTTCCGCTTAACTGTGAAAATAAGTGAGTTTGATGCAGTGATACTACAGGTAGTTCTTAAATTAACATTACCTCTACAACTCTTGCAGACCTCCCCTGAAAACAAGGGTGATATTGGGAAAGTGAACCATTTTTTTGTAGTATAGGTGGTACCAACCTATCTAAATCAATGAATACAAATAATACATTACACTTATTACAAATTACATACTCGTCCACCCAGGTGGTCAAGTCCAGTAGATAGCTCACTTGTTGGTAGAGTGCTTGCATTCCATGCCGAGAGCTCTGGTTCGAATCCCACCGAGGGTGTCAGAAATGATTTCCCGTTTCGGTGTTTATTTCAAACCCAAAATAAAATACTGGCAAGGTTTTACTCAGCCTTGACAAGAAGTGAGTACCAGCACCCTCGGGAGCTGGGGAACCCCCACTTGTGAAGTATTTGGCGTGAGGCCGGCCCCCTTACCTGTAAAATAAATAGGTTCCACTCACCACATTTGACCTCTTCGGGGAGAATGTGTCAAGAAGCTACGCTATATGTGTAACTTAGTTATGTTTTTTTAGTCACATAACTATTTAAAACAAATATTAAACTAAATGAAAAAAAAATGCTACCCCGCGTACAAAACATGCGCTTATCTCACCTCGATTGGGAAAATAAAAAATGTATGAAATATACTACGACAAGCCTGGAGAGTAATTTAGTTTGCACACATTTTTTCAATTTACCCAAGCAAGGTGTATTTATGTTTTTTAATCAGGGTACTGGTCATTTATAATATCGAGAACTCAATGGCAAAGGATGTTTAGTTATGTGTAAAATTCATATACCGGTCTCTGGTAGGGTCGTTATGTACCCGTACGGGCTAAGTGACAAAATGTAGATAGCGAGTACATACAATTTATACATTATAGCGATTACTACTTAAGTACATAAGTACATGAGTGCCTGAGTTATTGTATATTGTTTAATATTATATGTGTAATGTGTAGTTAAAACAGAAAGGGTGAAATTATCATCTTCATACCTTAAGCTTTTCACTTTATACAGGAAATTTGTCTTAAGAGTCCTAACAAGGAGGATGGACTAGGGAGAGAAAACTATAAAAAAGCGCGACGGCAATTTTTGATTTCTGGTGTGTCTCACAATTATAGTTTGCCGTATCAATACTGCCTTCAGCGCCTAAGCTAAAGCGGAAACAGCTGATCTTTGTTATTATGGCGAGGATCAATGGGCAGCCAATAATTTTAAAGTGGGACTGACGGCAATCAATAAAAACTGTTAAGTTTACACCTCTTTTAAATCCTCCTTGAGTCCTTACTTTGGAGATAGCATAATTATGTTTTGTGACGTTCAGTACGTAAAGTATAAAACTTTATGTTTCAATTCAACCAAAGCTCTTATCAAATACCAAAATGGAAGCTAACCCCCGTATTCATCCACCTGTCATACAATAAAACATAGCAACAACAATAATTATTTATAGCAATGCACTCGACACCAATTCTATAGACCACAAAATTGTGTCAAAATAAAATTTGACAGCTCTATAGCCCAGGGTATTGGTAGAAACAAAAACAGAATTAGCGCTGAATTCAAACGGGCCAATCACAGAGCAGGGTTCTTTTTGACAGACAATAACAACGTCATAGCGCTTTATTTAGTTTCTACTTAGGCAAGTGGTGGTATTAGTTTTGATTGTGAAACGATTGCTTTGATATGTTGTTTACTAATTAGAGTATTAATTGTGAATACGAGGGTTGAATTCCATACATTTATGATTAATTAACGCTATGGTTGAGTTTTTTTACATAAAGTCATGTACTTTGTGTACTACATTATAAAATATTGTATTATTTTCTTAATACTTTAATAAACATGAGGTTGAAACTGCTATAAGTAGAATCAAATACTGAAGTACTCATTTACCTCTATAGGTATTTTCAATTCATATTCCAAATAATTACTTTTAAGAATAAATAAAATAAATAAATGTTGTGTATTGAAATAAATATCATTTCTACTTACTATAACAGTATATTATTTATCTCAAAAATCAACAATTGTAAATCTATTTAATTTTGTTTTCAATATTGTCAATGAGAAATGACTATGAAGAATTATAAGAGTTTGTGATGATTGCTTTGTGAATGAGTGGCGGTATAAACAAGAATATGAGAGTGACCGTACAAAAGAGTACAGTGAGAAGGTTTGGGGGCATCTAGAAAGAATGGTCGATGAACAAATGATGAAAAGAGTGTACAAAAGGAATGTCAAAAATAAGCGTGGAAGAGGATACTGTAGTAAGAAGGGATTAATCCAATTAGCCAGATTGCAATTGACTAGAATTTGCAGAGTGAAAAAAAGATAAAAGAGTGATGAATGCCGAGGAGATGAAAGAAATGTGCAAGGAGTCAAGGACATAACAAAGAGGAGGATTATCTGCAGAGGTACTGGCCAATCTTAACGGAATGGTGACTTCATAACATAAATCATTTAAAAATTGAAAGAAACAAAATAACAAATTCTTTATGTTCTGTTTAGATTTATTTATTTAAGGTACTTTTATAATACAAGGCCTATATTTAAAAAAATATAATTTGTTTCAAAATTGAAATTTTTAAATAAATAAACAGCAGACAATTTGGCACACTCTTCATGTGTTTTCAAAATTAAAAAAATATTTGAATCAAAACGTTGTTGGATACAAAATCACTGGCTTTCGCTTAAAAAAAAAACAATCTTGCAATCTTGAATAAAAACTGAAAAGAGAAAACATTGGTTATGACGTCAGCAAAATAATAAAAGTGTATTTTTTAATTTTTTGAAATTTAAAATTTGAATTCAACTATAATATGAATTAAAGATTTAAAAAATTAACTTAAAATGTAAAATATGAAAATATTGGAATTTAAATTGTTTGTTAATAGGTACCTACATATTATTATTATGATTTTAGTCAAATTTTTATATCTTGTACAAAAATCATCTGCATATCGTCCTAAAGTTTGCAATTCACATGATCTGATTTTAGGAGTTTGTATACATAAATAGTTGATAACAATAATAATAATAAAATGAGTGTCCAATGGAAAAATGCCTGTCATTTTGTTTGTTACTCCATGTATAAAACATTACAAAAAATATATGCAATCTAAAACTCTCACAAGAGGTGCTTTGGAATACTGACTCACAAGCAGGCAACATTATGTGGTATTGTAGTGCTGCAGTCAAAAATTGTATATAATCAAAGACAGTGAGCTAAGATTTATTGAAATGCGATAAATAATGAGAAAAAGACTTCCTGTGTTACCTTGTATTTATATCATAAAAAAAACCTTGCTTGCTGTTTTTGGTTCCATACCACTCATATAATGTTATGTACGCTATGGTATGGACGTATGATATTAAATAAAATGGCTGACATTTTGTACAATTCCCTTAGTATAAAATTAAACTGGTGACCTCTACTACTGCGGTAGGTGTTGCTTGTTTGGCTGTCACTTGCACAGCGCCACTAGTGAACATTTTAGTTTTCATACATTTTTCCATGAATTTAAATGTAATGTTTTATAGTTGGGGACAGGGAGTCGTCATTGAATATTGTATTTAGTAGGGAAATAATTTGTTGATTTGTTTTTATTGTAAAAGATAGTGTGAAGCGAATAAGCTTTATGTCAGGTTGAATGTTCAATGAGAAATAAGAGGATGATAAATAAATTTTTGTATTATTTGCTGCACATTGGATGTTTTATTTTTTCCCAATATAATATTATATTCCAGAATCAACCTAAATTGTTCCAACATGAATTTATGCAGTAAAAAAATGTTCCAACATGAATTTATGCAGTTCAAACTGTTCCAACATGAATTTATGCAGTACAAATTGTTCCAACATGAATTTATGCAGTACAAATTGTTCCAACATGAATTTTTGCAGTACAAATTGTTCCAACATGAATTTATGCAGTACAAATTGTTCCAACATGAACTTATGCAGTACAAATTGTTCCAACATAAATTTATGCAGTACAAATTGTTCCAACATGAATTTATGCAGTACAAATTGTTCCAACATGAATTTATGCAGTACAAATTGTTCCAACATGAATTTATGCAGTACCTTCACAAATGTTGTGGATCTTCAAATAGACTCGACACAAATTCAAAGACGAAAATTTTGTCATGCAGCACGGTAGGGTTACTAGGGAAAAGGCCAACTAATATTTTGTTATTGGATACTGAAATGAAAATAATATATTTTTCTTTTTAAAAATACAAAAAATAACACTTTTTCAATGCTGTCAAACTCTGAATCAATTTCATTTTTGAATTCATATCATAAAACAATAGATATTTTAAGTACTTAATTGTAGATTTAATATTTTAATATAACCTTGATGATAGTCAAATGACCGAAAACGTTAATAATTTTATGATATAATTAAGTAAATAGCAAAATTAATTTTCAGTATCAATACACAAAAAAAAAAACAAAATAAAAACTCTAAATTAGATTATGATGAAGATCGACACTTGTATTGCTAAAAAGGACTCGAATAAAAAATAATAATTGAGAAACGACTCATTTCATCATTTTTCAGAAGTAGTTTTATCTTGTAACTTTCTCTGTGCTGAATCATTTTAAATTTCCCGCTACTCGGATCATGTTTGGGACAGCTTCCGGTATGTTCCAAGCATATTAAAATGAATAAAAACCCATGGGGTTGGTAAACTTGTGAAATAATATAAAAGAAGAAAAAGCAAAAATTTCAAAAGTCCAACTTGTTTTCGAGTTTGCCGAAATGTTATTTTGTTTTGAACTGTGTCATTTACATGATTAATCTCATTTTTGAAATGTGCACGAGCTAAATCTAGTCACTTCACAAAATGAGGCGAAGTTTCGCTCCGAGTCAAACCTGCAAAGGCGAAAACGACTACATCTTCAAAAGCCCTCTGATACAGAAAGCAAAACGCCGGAAAACAAGAGAAAATATCTCACAAACAAACCTATCACAGAAGATATCAATAAATCTACCAGGATCTGATCACGAAGCGCTTATAAGACAAATTTTAAGTAAACCTTTTCAAGTGCCAATTCCAAACTATGTTTCTTCATACAGCGGAAAAAGTTTGGGACTTAAAAAGTCTTCAGTTAAAAGGGCTTTGCATGATCCAGATGAACCAAACGCCCTAGTCTTATACCGACCACCATTTATACCAGAGCATGAAAAATTAAAAATGGACGCCGATCAAATTAAAGTTGCTGTGGTTGTCGATCCTGTGGTTGGAAATATTCTTCGGCCACATCAAAGAGAAGGAGTCAGTTTTATGTACAATTGCATAACAGGAAAGCAGATTGAAGACGCGTACGGATGCATAATGGCGGACGAAATGGGACTCGGGAAGACTTTACAATGCATTACTTTACTTTGGACTTTATTGAGACAAAGTCCTGACTGTAAACCTACAATTTGTAAAGCTATTATAGTCTGTCCGAGCAGCTTAGTAAAAAACTGGTACAACGAGATCCATAAATGGTTGGGACAACGCGTAAACGCACTGCCAATGGACGGCGGTTCAAAAGCGGAAATAGAACTGAAATTAAACCAATTTATGAATACATATTCAACCACTCGCGTCGCAACTCCGGTTTTAATCATATCTTACGAAACTTTTAGGTTGTATTCAAAGATTCTGCATTCTTCCGAAGTGGGGCTGGTCCTCTGCGACGAAGGGCACAGACTTAAAAACAACGAGAACCAAACGTACCAAGCGCTGATGGGTCTGAAAGCTAAAAGAAGGATCCTTATATCTGGAACGCCGATTCAAAATGATTTACTGGAATATTTCAGCTTGGTTGATTTTGTTAATCATGGGATTCTAGGGACGGCGCAGGAGTTTAGAAAGAAGTTTGAAAATCCCATCTTGAAGGGACAAGATTCCCTGGCTACGCCGACGGAAAGAGAAAAAGCTCAGGAATGCTTGCTCATGTTAACTACATTAGTTAACAGATGTATGATACGTAGAACGAGTCAACTTTTAACCAAATACCTTCCTGTTAAGTTTGAACAAGTTCTTTGCGTCAAACTGAGCGATTTACAAATGCAGCTCTACAAAAACTACATCAATTCTGATTCTATCAAAAAAACAGTTAAAGGAGACGGAAAATCAACCTTGACTGCTTTATCCAGTATCACGACTCTGAAAAAACTTTGCAACCATCCGGATTTAGTTTATGAAAAGATCTTAGAACGAGGGGAAGGCTTTGAGAAGGCATTAGATCTGCTGCCTTCTCACTACAGTACGAGAGAAGTTCTCCCTGAATTATCTGGAAAACTATTAATATTAGATTGCATTTTAGCTAATCTAAAGACAAACACAGATGATAAAATTGTCTTAGTATCAAACTACACGCAAACGTTAGATTTGTTTGAAAAACTCTGCAGGAAAAGGTCGTATAAATATGTGCGCCTTGATGGGACAATGACAATAAAGAAACGAGCTAAAGTAGTTGAAAGTTTTAATAAACCGGATTCCGTAGAATGGATATTCATGCTGAGTTCTAAAGCAGGAGGTTGTGGATTGAATCTCATTGGGGCGAATCGCCTCGTTATGTTTGATCCTGATTGGAATCCCGCTAACGACGATCAAGCCATGGCGAGAGTGTGGCGAGACGGACAAAAGAAACCTTGCTACATCTACAGATTGTTGGCAACGGGAACCATTGAAGAAAAGATATTCCAAAGACAAGCGCATAAGAAAGCTCTTAGCGATACTGTTGTCGATCAAAATGAAGAATCAATGAGGCACTTCACTTCAGAAGATCTGAGGGATTTGTTTAAGATTGAAGAGAATACTCTATCGGATACGCATACTAAATTTAAATGTAAGAGATGTGTCAATAATATACAAGTTACTCTGCCTCCGGAAGGTTCTGACTGCACGTCTGATTTGTCGAACTGGTATCATTGTGCCGATAAAAAGAATTTGGCCGATCTCGTATTGAAGCAGTGCTGGGATTTGGCCAAGTCAATATCGTTTGTGTTTCATCACAGATCTGCAAAGGTGGAAGTTGAGGATAAAGTGAAGATAGAAGATAAGGAAAATGTTGATTGTAAAAAGAAGAAAGTGATTGATGAAGATGAGGATTATAGTGAAGAAGATGATCCTAATGATGTAGATTATGAATAATATATTTTTTCTACATTAAAAGTGTATACAACTTTAAGCGTATGTGGGAGATATATATTTTTTTTGACTCATATTTTTTTCCTTGTAAAAATTAATGTAAGAATGACGTTTAGTATCTTATTTAATTTTTTCTACAATTATTTATGAAGTTTTTTATTAAATTCTTTATTTTCTGTGTAAAATTTATTTTGAGTGATCATAAAATTGATGTGAGTAGGTATCTCATTCTAATTTTTGTAGTTTTATAATTTAAATTTATATAGTCATCCTGTATTCATTGTTTTTGGAAAGCCTTATTTCTGTTAGATACATATCAATAAAAATCTATAATCTCCTCTTTTATATATGTTTTCAAAATTTGAAAATAAACAATAATAAAAATGTGCTATCTACCTTCTTTTCATTTCTTACTTGGATTGGGATGAATAGAGAGAGTGCAAAGAGTGGAAAATGTATGAAAAAGGTGATTGATATGAATGAATGTAAGAAAAGGCATTGCTTCTTACTTTTCTTGTTTAAGATTCCTTGACTCATATGTTAGTATGAGGCTGACCACCAATACTATAAAAAATTATTCCCTTTGTCACTCCTGTTTCAGCGAAGGTCGGCAAAAGTTGCAGCGTGTATGTACATTTGAGGTTTGGATTTTAATTTGTAATTACACATGCAGCATTTGTAAGCGCTAACTTGTATATGCCTGTTTGTTGGCATTAATATAAATGTTAATATATCTTTACAACTTACATTATAAATCTTCCAATCTGTGGTTCAAATAAAACTTCATAATTTTTTTCATTTCAAAACTTCATATTATTCATTCTCAGCTCATGAATCCTGGGACGTTCAGCTATCTAGATAGGTTTTTTTCTCGGCGGGCAAACGTCACACGTCTATGTGACTAGGGTCCTTGGCTACCAACTTTTCCCTAATCGTAGGTATTTCTCTTGTCTGTGAATAAAAGATCCGGATCTTACTTCAGATCTGTCAAAATCAAGTGTCACAAAAACTAGTGTGGTGCGTTTTTTTAAGTGTTTATCGATCCATAGAATTTTTGTGAAAAACAGGTTAACAGAAAAAGCATTAGAAGTTTAATCATGGTTTACACTGAAACCTATATAAAGGAAAAGCTCACCGAGGCGCTGGCCGCCACCCATGTCGTGAGTATAACGTCCGATACAATGTATTGCAGGTTACACGTTGCAATGTCGATTGAATACTTCGCCGGTAGAGTCCTATTCGGGGGATCCAATACGGTTCGGGTAAATAGGCTACGCATACGAATTAATATAGACAAAATTTTGACGTCACACCGCTGGGTTGCTAAGGAAAAGACAAACAAGTACTTTGTTTTGTCTGGGAAGTCGCAGGTTCTAATCCAAGGATGAGACAGAATTTTCCAGACTATCATTTCTGACACCCTCGGTATGGATCGAACCTTAGCCTTCCAATATTGAACGCAAGCCTACCAACTGAGCTATCAACTGTATTGTTTTTTGGAGGTCTCTGTTGAAATTATGTCTGCTTATTGTGCAGAAATTTTCCTGTGGTAGTCCAACTCCAACTGTATTGGATCTTCTCAAAATTTTATTTCTTCATAAATGATGCAACCTCTGTATTTCTAACATCTTCCTTCCATACCTTTCCTTGCGTTAATAGAGTTTGCTTTTTCAGCCGTTTCTATTGTGAATGAAGTGAAATAATTCAAGAAAAATAAACATGAAGAACCCGATACAAATCAGCCTTCCGAGGGGCTTTCTTCCAATGAGCATAATCGGAGCCATTCTTGTGCGGTGGTGCGTCTCCCTATACCCGTACTCGGGACAAAACAAACCACCGATGTACGGCGATTATGAAGCGCAAAGACACTGGCAAGAGATAACTTTGCACATCCCGGTAAACCAGTGGTACACCAACACAACGCAGAACGATCTTCAATACTGGGGCTTGGACTATCCGCCTTTAACAGCTTACCACAGTCACTCCATGGCGCACCTGGCTGACATGATCGATCCGGAATCCGTTGTTTTATTTGCATCAAGAGGCTACGAATCGGAATTCCATAAGCTCTTCATGCGGTGGACCGTGTTCATCTCTGACTTGTACTTCTACATCCCGTCAATCATTGGATTCTTCTACGTCAACTATAAACTCAAACTGAAAGAGTTGAGGATGCAACGAGTGCCGACCGTCATTAAAAATGTGTTTGTACGACCGGAAGTTGCCGGATTCATGGCAATGATGTACCCAGGACTTACTTTGATTGACTACGGACATTTTCAGTACAATTGCGTCTCGTTAGGGTTATTCGTTTGGGCTACAATGTTTATATACCTGAAAAACTTTGTTTTGGGTTCTATATTTTTTGTTCTGGCTATAAACTACAAGCAAATGGAACTGTATCATTCACTTCCCTTCTTTTTTTATCTGCTCAGACAGTGTGTTCCGTCTAGACGCAGGAGTTTAAGATATTGTGTGAGCTTACTCATGAAGATCGCCTTCTCTGTGATTGCTTCCTTTGCAATAATTTGGTTACCTTTCCTAACGAGCTTTGAATCCGTCTCAGACGTGCTTTTGCGATTGTTTCCTGTCGCTAGAGGAGTGTTTGAAGACAAAGTCGCTAACGTCTGGTGCACTGTAAATGTGTTCATCAAACTGAAAACAATCTTTGATAACATGGCCATGGCTAAAGTATGTCTTGTAGCTACACTCTTAGCAATACTTCCTTCTAGCATTGATTCATTCTTTCGACCGAATCTAAAAAAGTTTATTCTTTCCTTAATCAACTCGTCGCTCTCATTCTTTTTGTTTTCGTTTCAAGTCCACGAAAAAACTATATTAGTTTGCGCCATTCCAGTGTTGCTACATTTCCCGTTAGACCCCTTGCCTTGTTTATGGTTCCTAACGGTCGCTAACTTTAGCATGTTGCCGCTTCTGATTAAAGACGGCTTACTTATCGCTTACATATCATTAACTCTCATGTATTTCTTTATTTTTGCCATTGTGATCAAGATAATGGATAAAAATGTGACCTTCTTTGATCTGTTTGATATATCTAAGATCAACAATACTTTAAAAGGCACTGAAGGTGAATACAATGGGTTATTTTATAAGATATTCAACATTACTTATATGTGCTCGTTATTGTGTATGTTTTTGCTTATTGTTTGTTCTGTGTTCGTCACGCCTCCCGCTCGTTATCCTGATTTGTTTCCGCTTCTCGTCTCCTCGTTTTCCTGCTGTAATTTTATTTTGTTTTACTTATATTTCAACTACTGTCAGTTTATTATACCTAATGAGAATGCACCGCTTACTTTTAAGAAAAACAAATGAAATATGTGAATATTATGATTGTTAACAATAAATTTATATTTTACTGAACTTTGTTGGTTTTTTTCTTATCACACCTTGTTCCAATTTTTTGTTGTTTATTGACATATGATGGTTTTTACGATAAATCAGTCAATACCATTGTTCACTTGTATACACGTACCATTTTTTGTTTCTAAAGTCTAAAAAACAAAGAAAATGCAAGTGAATGGTTAATTGGAATGAGGCACTAAGTACCAATGTAATATATTTTAAACAGAGTGTGAAGTTTGGTTCTATATGCCAAGGGTCTAAGTCCTTAAAAATCTTTTTATGTTTTAAAAATAGGCTTAAATAGTGCAAGTTAGATTTTGAAAATAAAAAAAACCAACACTTAACACCACACAAGGGAAACAACAGTTTGTATCAAAATGTATAGTGGAGATGAATGCATTGTGCGATCTGTAGAAAAAAACTTATTTTGTTGATATTCATTTAAGGGGCGTAAGCACTGTAGAAGGAAAAAAAACAATTTGGTTTAGTGCTTGAATCAAAAGTTAGACAATTAAAGAATAAGAAAAATGTTGTTTTCAAAGCAAAATTTTGATTTCATGAGCATAGACCGGTCCGTAGTCTAATTGTTAATGCTCCGGACTTGTAATTGGAAGGTCATGAGTTTGATTCCCAGCGGAGCACAAGAGAAATATTTGTGTTCAAAAATGCTCTTCACTGCTCGAAGCTTAGTTGCGTTTGCGAACCGAGCGCTCATCGAGTACAGTTGACAGGTGTGTTAGCATGTTCACTAACATCACACTCACTGTGGCCTTAAGGCAAAACTTACAAAATATGCTCAGAACCGAAACCCAACAGGGTGTAATTTAAAAGCATCGAGCCTTTAAATTCCTTCACTCGTGGCTGTCATTGCTTGCTTGTGTTCTGAGCCACCTTGTCTTGTTTTACACTGGAGAGAGTGTTAGCCTCATGGGAGGGACTTCTGCCACTTGCATCTATGTAATGTTTTGCATGCGAGTCCTGTGATACATCCCTGGATGTAATGGATATACAGAGCGTGGGTCCGAGGAGGGAGAACAGTTGGCAGGTGCGGGCGCCCTGCATGTAGAGGGGGCACTGTGAGTTGAAAGTCCTTGACTGTTGTTTGTTTTGGTTGCAGGAGGTGACGGATGAGTCGGATGGGTGTGGCATGAAGTTCTCAGCAGTGATTGTGTCGGACAAGTTTCAGGGGAAACCTCTTCTGGCGCGCCACAGGTACTCCCGCACACAAAACCTTGCTCATCACTGAGGCAGCGGTCTCTTATTTATCTGAGTCGCCAGTTCACAGTCTTTTTCAAGCTCGCTCCAAGGTGCTGAATTTCAAAGCTCTTATTCGCATATGGGTTTTTTTTTCGGTTACGGCTGTGTTTTAAGTTTAGGGGTGTATCCCTAGATGTAGAGTGCTACAAGTCAAAAAATATAAAATAGAGAAAAATGAGATTAAAGTTTCTTGCAGACACATATAGTGCAACTTATTTTATTTATTTATTGTGACAAATCACCTCAACACCTCAGCTTTACATTGTGATTGATAAAAAATACTTAAAAAGTTGAAAAGTTATAAAAATTACCTCTCACCGTGTTGTCCCCAAAGGGGTTGTCAGGAGTTGCACTATTTATGTTTACAGATGCGGGAGCCGGCCTTATACCAAGAAGTGGGGGTTTTCCATAAGACTTAGTAAATCTTCGGTATTTTGATTTGAGTTTGAAATAAACATCCAAATGGGAAATCATTTCTGACACCCTTGGCGAGGATCAAATCCTAGCCCTCTGGCATAAAAAAGTATTCTACCAACTGAGAAATTGATTAGACAAATTTTATTAATATTCAAATGCTTGAATTGCTGGGCCACTAAGAGACCGTTGTATTATTTGTTTCTGACAGAGAGAATGAACGAACTTGTTTTTCTTTTTCTTTGTTTAGATTGGTGAATGCCGCGCTAGAGGAAGAACTGAAAGAAATCCACGCCTTTTCGCAAAAGACTTACACCATCGAGCAATGGCAGACAGCCAATCAATCATAACAGAAACAAATCAGTGATATTTATACAATTAATTTCATGTTTAATAACTCAAGATTATAATTTAGTTTGTATATTTAATAACACCCATCTTTTCCATTAACCTTTCATCTTACATTTGTAATTAAAACTTTTATCTTTTTAAAACATGGCTGTGGTTCTTTTCACTGATCTTTTCTATACCAATGTTTATTTTTGAATTGACATACAAAATTGTGACCAGATCGTTAGGTAAAAGAAAGACAAATATACAAGTGTGAGTTTGTCCTATGAGAAAAAAGTTCTGAATTCAAATTTGTGCTGAGTCCGTTTAGTCACAGTTTTCAAGTGAATTCATAGACAATTCAAAGAGAATTTTATAGTTTACAAGATGGCGTCACTTTCCGTTTCCGCCCCGGGTAAAGTAATCCTTCATGGAGAATATTCTGTTGTCTGTGGGAAGACTGCCATAGCTGCAAGTTTGGATATGAGAACCAAAGTCAATATACAGGTAAAGGTTTTGTTAAAGTATGCTATAATTAGTTTATGAAATACCACACAGATGCCACTTTTTAAATAAATTTGTGAGGAGGTATACAATTTGAACAACCTATTTTGCTTGCCTGAAACAGATATTAAAAATATCAATTAATGATTCATCATTTTTTAGTTGAATGAATTATTAATTGAAAATATCCCAATGACAACTGTTGAATCATGGTGAAAATTATGGTCAAGGGGCTGATGAAACTCGAACCAGCATTGTTTTGTTTCAAACAAACTAGTCAGTTAACATCTTGACCTGCTTGGCCATAGCCCTGATGAATCTTTACCACGGACAGTAGAATCGTCTCTGATCCTACACAAATAATCTCAGATTTTGATCTGGACCACAAGGCCTGGTTAACCTCAAATTCCATGTTGATAGTTTCACTGAAAAGCTGTACGGGAAGCACTGCAAACATGCACAAAAAGAGACTCCTGAACAATCCACAATGCATAAATGGCCGGAAGGAACAGAGCTCTGATCGCATAATAGAGGAATTATTTTCTTATCGATTAGACAGAGGGCTGAGGGTCCTCAATACTTTGAAGGAAAAGGCCAGAAAATGGCTTCATGACTGGAAAGTTTCAGTCTACCACACCCCCTCAACCATATGCAGAATAAATAATCTACTTGTAATAAAATAAAGTCTTTACAATCTTATGTAATATTAAATCTCATACTTTTTTTAGGAAAGAACAAATGATGAAAAACCGCAGATCTATATAACACTGAACAGTTTCAAACCTACCATAAAAACCGCATTCAATATTGCAACATTAAAAACAGAAATTGAAGTGCCTCTGCTGAAAGATTCAACCTTCGACAAACAATCTCCAAACACCATGGAGCACACTAAATACTTCTTAAATGTTACAAAGTATGTAGAAAAACATCTAACAGAGAGTAAAGTGAACCTGAAAGATAACGAGATCCAGGCCTTAGTGATCGTTGTGTTTCTATTTTGTGGTATTACAAATAAAAGTAACTACGAACAGACGTCGTTTGATTTGACGGTTACATCGGAACTTACGATTGGCGCTGGGACAGGGAGCTCAGCGTCTTATGCCGTCTGTTTGACAGCGGCCTTCCTGAAATACCACCAGTTCAAAGGCAAGATGGCTACGGATTTGAAAGGTTTTACTTTGCAAGAGAAGAAGCTGATTTCTGATTGGGCGTTTTCGTCGGAAAAGATAGCTCATGGAACGCCATCAGGTAATCAAAACTTTAACCTGCTATGAAATATTATCACCCGCTGGTAAGACCATGAATTGCCCCTTTCCAAAAAACATTGTGTCCCAAGAGATGACTGTCGAAGTGAGGGGGAGGGGGGGGGGGGTGTAGGCAAGCGATTTCCAAGTAGATGATTGTCCAATTTCATTTGAGAAACACCATAGACGGGGGGGAGAGGGGGTTGGCACAGGTTTCAGGATACTATCGCCCCTCTATCACTCCCCAATTGCCCCCTTTCGGATCCTAAGGAGCTCAGGACAGTAGGAAGATCCAGATTAAGGTGGCAGACTGCCATGCGGCAGGAGTACGGGACAGGCAGCGACTGCGGTTAATCAAGGAGGCCAGGACCCACCTCAGGATGTCAGTGATGATGGTGAAGGCTTCTTCGATGGTGTAGATCTGTAGCATTTTATGATACAAACTTATTTCAAACGCTTCTGAGTGAGCTTCCATCCCTCCATTCTATACAGAACAAATGGGAAGACATACATAGTTTTTTTTATAAAAATAGATTTGTGAATGGAAATGCATTTCATTAACCTATTTTGCCTGGCCAGAAACAGTTATTAGCATCGTCAATTAATAATTCATGGTTTTATATTTTAATGAATTATTAATTCACATACCCCATGACATCTGTCAAAAAACCTAAGGTCTAATCTAATCTAAGCTGCAAGGATATATATCATTTAAGATTTACATTAAATGCATTCCCACAAGCAGACATGTATAATTTCGCGCTAACACATGCCGTATGTGCACCTACATTATAAAAACCCAATCTCAAATGAACATAAGCCCTGGAACTCTTGCCGTCCTTCCCTGAAACAGGGGTGATATTGGCAAAGTGAACCATTTTTTACAGTATGGGTGGTCAGCCGCAAAGTAATAATTGATGATCAAAGTAATAAATTTAATGAAACGGCACTTTTTTTAATCAAAAAGATGTTTAACTTTGTGAAACTGGTTTCTTGCAGGAGTGGACAATGCAGTCTGCACATTTGGCTCTCTGGTAGAGTTCAGGAAAGGCAACGAGCCCGTCCTGTATCCGCTGGACTCTGAGCTGAAGATTATCCTGGTGGACACGTGTGTCAGCCGTCAAACCAAAGTCCTCGTCCACAAGTTTATGGGATTCATGGAGAGACACAAGAAACCCGTCGATAAGATCCTAGAAGCTTTTGATGAAGTGGCACTATCTGCATTGGAAGTAAGGAACTTTTTTTATGAAGGAGTAGAGGCTTTCTATCGTCTGCTACACAGATCACGGAATATAACGAGATATGGTTTATTTCTATTGTAGTATCAAAACCAGCTGTCACCGTATTTTCGGTAGGCGGGAGCTAACATTACAATTACAATTAAAGCTTGCGCTTGATTGGTTCAAAAATTTCCAAATGCGATGGATAGAAAAAGCCTAAGCGCCATGAAATCGGGGTCGCTTACTACGTTTTGATCGCGAGTTTTTGAGCTCGCACTCATACACTCACACTCGAATAAAGAATAAAACACATGTAGAGTTGTACAAAGTGGATAATCTCTGCTAGCTATCGATCGATACTTGTTAATATTGATAATTCAATCTCTGAAGAAATACGTGTTAACATTTATTATTCCTGTAAATACAAGAATTGAACATATCAAAACACACAAAAATTTAACTTTCAATATAATAAATACTTAACTCATGTATAATTATAATCATTATATTAGGAGGATTTATTTGATGGGCGCTGTTTTCGTATGAAACACACCCCAAGAGCCTTCTGTGAACTTGAACGTTGCTATAGAAAGTGCGAATTCTTTAGTTTTTCATTTGCTTAACATCCACAAAAAAAACAATATTTACTTATTCTTCATATAATTATTAATATATTGGTCGAAAAGCGGATAGCACTTAACTAATTGTTTTGGAAGTCATAACGTAATAACGGCTTCTATTCTCCTTGACTGATAGGTTGGTATGAGGCTGACCACCCGTGCTGTAAAAATCAGTTCACTTTTGCCAATGCCACCCCGGTTCAGGGAATGGCGGCAGGAGTTGCAAGGTTTATGTTCATGTGAGGTTTTGCTTATTTGTATGCTCACATGCAGAATGTGTAGGCGAGAACCTACATGTGCCTGTCTGTGGGCATGCATTTAGTATTGAGCCTTAAATGTTAGCATATCTTTGCAGCTTAGATTATAGATAGATTCAAATGAAGTATATTGTTACAATAAAAACATAATATAATTAACAAGTAGTTTTTGTCTTTTCTTGTAACAAATTTCAGAGGTATCGACATTCGACGAACACTATCGCGCAGCACAACTCTAGCGATGCCGTAAACAAAACTGACGCAATAAAACGACAAACGTCAAGTATTTAAATGCTTCAAATATTTAAAACGATTTAAAATGTGCAATGCGGGTGCAATTCATTGCTGTAACGGAAAAGAAATAATACCATGATCC
The DNA here is from genome assembly GCA_951799405.1 of Agapetus fuscipes. NCBI lineage: Eukaryota > Metazoa > Arthropoda > Insecta > Trichoptera > Glossosomatidae > Agapetus > Agapetus fuscipes. The sequence goes on along the minus strand of OX637352.1, from coordinate 7,168,870 downwards.
TTATACTCCTTATTTTGACTGTTATTTTTACACGGTAAAACATAAAAATAAGGCATTTTGATAAAAACCGGGAGCAGTTGCTAGTGCAGCGGTCTAAACGTGACTGCTTTGCGCAAAAATACGTTTTTTTTTTTTTTTTTTTTTTAAAATAGATTTGTGAAGAGGAATGCAATTCACCAACCTATTCTGCCTGGCCAGAAACAGGTATTATTATCATCATTTATTAATTCATTATTGTTTATTATTAATGAATTATTAAATAATAATTACCCAATAACATCTGTTGAACCAGGGTCAAAGTTAAAGTCAAGTGACCCAAGCGGGGATCGAACCAACGTTGCTCCATTCGAAACACGCTAGAAAGATCAGCCCTCTTGGCCCCCGCGGCTATAACCCCGACAATTGTTTTCGACATGATTGTTTTAATCATATCGGATTTACAAGGGAACGCCCACATGCCATCCCTATGGTCTGCTATGCTGTTAGTCTACATCAGGGATGGCGAACCTTTTTGAGACTGAGTGCCAAAACATATTTTTTTTCAATAAAATAATATGTCGCGTGCCACATGCCATGGAAATAAAAATGCATCAAATGTTTGTGTAACTTCAGATTTTTAATAAAAACAAAAATTAATACACCGAGGAAAATAATTAAGTAGATTAATTAAGAAGAAAATACACGTCGCTATTTAAATATTTTTGTAATACTATTTCTATAACTTTTTTTATTTTTTCTTATACACTTTTATTTTTTCTCCTCATTCGCGTGCCACGCAAAATCGTCTCGCGTGCCACCTGTGGCACGCATGCCATAGGTTCGCCATCCCTGGTCTACATCATTGAGTTATAATATTGGTGGAGATGAGATTAGCTTACGGCATTGTAACATACTTTCGGGGCTATTCTTAGACATTTTAGTCATCGATTGAGCCCACGTTTTGACAAACTAATGATGCATTTGTATGAAGACCTGTCAATCCAAGATGGCCGCAAGTGAACAGCTGATTTGTTTTCATACAAATATTACAAAATTCGGTAGGTAAGAATGACCGTGCTGATGAATCTTCCAGCGCAGGCACCATTAGTTTGTCAAAGCGTGAGCTCAACCTACGATTAAAATGTCTAAGAATAGCTCCGTATTATGAGACTAACCCACAGATCACGGAATATAAAGAGATATGATTTATTTCTATTGTAGTATCAAAACCAGCTGTCACCGTATTTTCGGTAGGCGGGAGCTAACATTACAATTACAATGGAAGCTAGCGCTTGATTGGTTCAAAAAATTCCAAATGCGATGGATAGAAAGAGCCTAAGCGCCATGAAATCAGGGTCGCTTACTACGTTTTGATCGCGAGTTTTTGAGCTCGCACTCATACACTCACACTCGAATAAAGAATAAAACACATGTAGAGTTGTACAAAGTGGATAATCTCTGCTAGCTATCGATCGATACTTGTTAATATGGATAATTCAATCTCTGAAGAAATACGTGTTAACATTTATTATTCCTGTATATACAAGAATTGAACATATCAAAACACACAATAATTTAACTTTCAATATAATAAATACTTAACTCATATATATAATAATTATATTAGGAGGATTTATTTGACTTATCGCTTATTTTTCGCGCCAAAAGTATTAGTTGAGATACGTGCTTATACTGCCATCAATACCTCTTTTGTGACAAATTCAATTTTCTTCTCTATTTATATGAACACAAAAATTGAAAAACGACATCTGTTTTTTTTTTTTATATTCTGAATGTGACTGCCTTTCAATAAATTCCCCGTCGTTGAGCCAGGCCAGCACCGTCTCCTTGGGAAGTAAGAATTGATAGTTTGTACACATCAGCTCGTCCGGATTGAATCCCACATTGCTTTCCAATCCCACTTTGGAATTTTTGGTCTGAGTTCGCCGACTTGGACCATTTCAACAGCCTCTCCCTCTCCTCCTTCTCTAGTTCGTCCAAGGAGGCCTCCTCCTCTGCCATACCTGCGAGTATTTCCGTTTCCGAATACAGCGGTTGTTTCTCCTCCGTATTCAAGGGATTTGAGATTATATCGTGATTTAAATACTCTAATTCCTTCTTCAGGAATTTCTTCATTTCCGTCAAAGGCTGGTGAGTCGTCTTCCTCTTTTTGCTCGTTGAGGGCGTAGGCGCTGGGGTCTTGGGCGTCGGTGATCTCCTCGGCGGTGATGGCGGGGGAGAATTCCGTTCCGGAGAGGTCTGTGGTGTCTCCCTCTCCGGCGTTGTTTCTCTTGACGACACAGACATTATCGTTGATCCACTTGAGAAGATTCTTTCTGGTCGGAATCACAGGGTACGCGGAGATGCTAGTCGTATCTAGGTCCCAAGGTAAGTCGTTGGTCACGATATATATTTTTTTTTTTTTTTTAAATAGATTTGTGGAAAGGAATGCAATCCACCAACCTATTTTACCTGGCCAGTTGTCTTCATGCGAAAGCAGAAGCTTGTGTGCATGCAGCGGCATCTGTTGAACCAGGGTCGAAGTTATCGTCGCGGGATTCGAACCAGCGTTATCCGGTTCCAAATAACCTGTCTCGATCCCCGCGGCTATAACACCGACATGTGATAATAATATGATAATAGAACACTTTTTTTGTTTCACTAGACATTGATACACACAATAATATTCGATGAATACTTGCTTGCACAGTTGTTGTAGTCTGGACGAGTTTTAATCTGAGACTGGTGCCGATATCGCTGTTCCGAGCGTATAAATACACCAAAGGTTAGGCGGGGTTATCTATTATAATATTACGCTATTAATATATTGCTGTGTTTATGTTTTTTTGTATGTGACTCTGTCCTTTTTCCCCACGTTGTTTACCTCTTCCCAGAACGGATCGCTGTCGGGCGGCAGTCTCTCTCCCGGATGGTAGGGAATAGCGTGTTCAGTCTGTTGTGTATGAAGAATCCCGTCCTGATATCCCAATTGTTCTGCGCCACGTTCTTTCTCTGTGCGGGCGTCATCCATCCGAATATTCTTTTCTGTCCCGGAATGGGAAATCGATCCGTGCACTTCCTTTTCCGAACCTGGAATCGTTTCTCTCACCCACGCGTTGCTCGATCAATCTCTCGGTCTCGATGTCTCTGTGTCCGCGTTCTCTTCTCCGTCGTCCCGTTCTTCTTCCAACGCGTGATCCGATAGGTGTTCCATTGTTCTCTTGTCCATGATGATGGGCTGTCCCGCTATGCCGAATGCGTTTGCGAACAACCTTTTCTCGGCCACGATTCCCGTCGAGTACATGTTGGGTTGCGGCGCCGGCGTGAAATCCATGCCGAGCTTCTGCATTGATTGAATTTAGAGTGCCACGCGTTATTCCACCTGTGGAACGTTCTGTAGTAGTTAGTCCTTCTCGTATATCTGCCCCAGGGAGTTGGTTGCGTTGAAAAAGGTTTTCGCCTGCATTATCAGTGGCGGGATGTAGAAAAAGCCGTCGTTTAACTCCACTTTGTCCTTTGTTTCCGGATGCACGTTTGACAGCTGATAGAAGAAAGTCATCCTGTTGCCGTATGCCGAAGTTATCAGGCTGTTCATGTTGCCGACCGGCATTTCCTTCAGGGGCTCCTAGTACAGCGTCTTCGGAGTGATGCTGTCCCCCAATTGCACGTTTCCGAGACTCTCTAGATTCACCCATATCGCGATCGTCGTCTGAGAGTTCGCGTTCGCGTAGTTCACTGTCTTCGCTCCCGTTATGAACGGAGTCCTGTTTCCCAGGTTGAATATCTTCAGGTGCACTCTCTTCACTCTCGCCACGTGCGATGTGCTCTTCATGTCCTTGAACTCCTTTTCCGTCAGGTAAAAGAACAGTTGATGCCATGGTAGCGAATGAACGTATGTCTTTAAATTCACGTAGTCTCCCAGATTTGCGTCGTGCATCCTCTGACATTCGATCTTGTTCGACTCGATGTTGAAATTGAACTTCTTGCGGAATGTGCACGTTGACGAGTTGCACTCGTTCGATACTCCCTCCGCTATCACCGCGTTACCTCCGAGCGGCACGGCGTCCATCGCGATACTGAATAAGTTCAAACAAGTTTGATGACGTCATCGCGTGGAAATCAATTTAAATCCATTTTTAGTGGGGCAGGTTGGTTTGTTTGCTCGGTGCGGTTCTGTGCGCAAGTTCAGGCAGGTCCGCGTCGACAATAGTAACCGGCATAACCAACATGAATCGAACCTAACCTAACCTAATGGGCGCTGTTTTCGTATGAAACACACCCCAAGAGCCTTCTGTGAACTTGAACGTTGCTATAGAAAGTGCGAATTCTTTAGTTTTGCATTTGCTTAACATCCACAAAAAAAACAATATTTATTCTTCATATAATTATTAATATATTGCTCAAAAAGCGGATAGCACTTAACTAATTGTTTTGGAAGTCATAATGTTATAACGGCTTCTATTCTCCTTGACTGATAGGTTGGTATGAGGCTGACCAACCGTGTTGTAAAAATCAGTTCACTTTTGCCAATGCCACCCCGGTTCAGGGAACGGCGGCAGGAGTTGCAAGGTTTATGTTCATGTGAGGTTTTGCTTATTTGTATGCTCACATGCAGAATGTGTAGGCGAGAACCTACATGTGCCTGTCTGTGGTCATGCATTTAGTATTGAGCCTTAAATGTTAGCATATCTTTGCAGCTTAGATTATAGATAGATTCAAATGAAGTATATTGTTACAATAAAAACATAATATAATTAACAAGTAGTTTTTGTCTTTTCTTGTAACAAAATTCGACGAACAATTTCGCGCAGCACAACTCTAGCGATGCCGTAAACAAAACTGACGCAATAAAACGACAAACGTCAAGTATTTAAATGTTTCAAATATTTAAAACGATTTAAAATGTGCAATGCGGGTGCAATTCATTGCTGTAACGGAAAAAAAATAATACCATGATCCTTATACTCCTTATTTTGACTGTTATTTTTACACGGTAAAACATAAAAATAAGGCATTTTGATAAAAACCGGGAGCAGTTGCTAGTACAGCGGTCTAAACGTGACTGCTTTGCGCAAAAATACGGATTTTCGACATGATTGTTTTAATCATATCGGATTTACAAGGGAGCGCCCACATGCCATCCCTATGGACTAACCTGTCAACCGGACCTGTCAAACACCACAGAATATTATTTAATTATCATGTTTTCTCGCTTTCTCCATCTTATGTTTTGACACCTAAATTGGCGTGGAAACACAGATACTGGTAACTCGTTCCATTGGTATTGCTTACGGGAAATATTTTTATTTTCAGGTGCTGCAAGTGATGGACGCTGGCGATACTGAATCACAACTTGCAAATTTCAAAAAGCTTTCTGTGAGTTTACGTGTAATGCTCTGTTTTTTATTTTAGTTTTTCTTTTTTTATTGTAGTGGTATTCACTTTGTAACATTCATCTTAAAAGATATTAAATAAAACAACTTTTTTTTTATTACGGTGAGTATATTTAGTTCCACGACCAGTTTCGCAAACAATTTGCTGCAAATGCACACTCTCAAAACACAGTTTGTACTCTTCTTACTGGTTCTTCATCTGTGTTTTTTGGGGAGCGCTGCGTTCAACTTTTTTTGTCGAGGGTGACAGGCTTGATTAGATCAGTATTTAGAATTTTTTCAAATAGATCTTTGTGGACCATACAGCGCACTTTAAGCTCGACCCACTCTGGAACACATTATGTTGAGCCACATCCAAAAAGTCTAAAAGGAGAATCCTGAATGAATCAAAACTATTATATTTGTCAGGGTTTAGTGGTTCACGCAGTGAAAGTTAAAATGCATCTTCAAATATAGGCATCTTGAAATATCACTGTTCCTGAAGATGCCTTTTAAGGCAAAAATATTTGAGCAATAATAACAAAAACATAATTGATTTAATAAGTTGATTCTTGTACAAACTACATACAAAACTATTATTTTATCTAATGTAATACATTGTTTCTTGCAGGAGTTATTTGACCTGAACCATCACCTCTTGGCAGGAGTGGGAGCCTCGCACCCTTCCCTGGAGAAGATACGAAGCATTGCTGCTCAGCACGGATACAGCTCCAAGCTGACAGGAGCTGGAGGAGGAGGGTGAGGACTTCTGATGGCTTATCTCACTCCAACACCTTCCTCTGTTCCCATAATCCTAGCACACGTCAATCCACTACCACTCCATCTAGCTATTTTTATCTGAGTCTTCCCACTGTTCTGCACCCCTTTGGGTTGCTGATCACAACCATCTTCCCAGGCTCTGATGATCCTTTCGCTGGATGTGTCTTCTGACTTATATTGACCGAACCTCATCGACGTCTTGGTGCAATTCATATACGGAGCTGTCAAAGAAATATTTGTTTGTGAACATATCTATGTGTGAAAGGTCGAAGTACTAATTGAACTGGAATATTTGTGTTGGGTAAAAAATCCCTACATATATTATTTTCCCATAAAACCAATGTCAAGCACTGGCCATGTTCCTATAAAAAGCAACTGTTAAAGCTTGAAAATCTCTCTCTCTTCTTGACTTCATCCATGAACTTGTCCAGTTTGTTGTGTTCTTTTCAATGTAATCTGTATTCTAAATTAATCGCCTGGATGGAGTAGTGACAGATTGTTGTGTGGCAGGAGTATGGAACAGGAAGAAGGCGTTACACAGATATCAGGTCAAGACCCACCCCGGGTTGTGTGCCATTGATGATGATGATGCTGAACATTATATAAATAGGATACCTAGTTATCTTTAACCAGGGATTGCTGTTGTTTTTGCTCTCAGTGTATAATGGATATAAAATTTCAGATCTTAAGGCTGATATAGATATACTCACTTATTTGATTCGGCATGTTTGTTTATTTTTAGCTATGCCATCATCCTGGTTCAAGCGACCGACGAAAGCACACAATTGGATCCCCTCCTTGAAGATCTTAAGGACTCAGGATTCAAGCCCCAACTCACCAAGCTGGGAGGCCCTGGAGTTGCCGTTGATAGTTTTACAATCTAAGCTGATGGAACATGAAGCTGATATCCCTCGGCCATGCGACGTCACCCGTAGTAAATAAAAAATGGATTCCCGATAATCAGGGATTTTTTTTAGTTTGCAGCACTGGCAGCCCATTCAGGGGGAAATGCTTAATGCAGTACGAGGCACTTTACTGTCTTATCGAATAACTACATAGTATTGTGTTGAAATTATGACACTCTGTACTGTTTTTAAGTCCATGGTTTTGGTCGCCAAATTTGACAATTTTGAACAAAAAAAGGCATTATTATAAGACACCATGGCATGTGTAATTATTGGGTATCGAAACACAAGATGGAGAAAGCAAGAAAACATGGGATTTTAAGGATACTGTTGTGTTTGGCAGGTCTGGATGACAGTTGTGTGTCATACGCTGCTTCAATCCCGTAAGCTAGTTTCTGGTCCATTATTATGTCAATGGATTTACCCCAGTATTCACCAATCCTACTAACACTTCCCTTAGGCCTCACTAGTGAGCGCTTAGATTGGTTTTTGTGTATGCGTATGGTAAATTAAAAAAAACAATAGAAGTGTGGCCTGAGGTAAGTGTTAGTAGGGTTGGTGAATACGGGGGTAAATCTGTGTTCCCATGCCAAGGGAAACATCAAGAATAATGTAACTTCTTCCACAACGGTTCGTCTAATATCCAAAAGTGTAATTTATTTTGAATTTAAGTTAGTACTATAATGGTTTTTTTGGTGATATGGGGATTTTAAAAGGAAAGATGAATAAAATAATGGTTTGGAATATATACTTTGCTTTTATTGATTGATCAGTATACAGAAATTTTAAAAATATATCTAAAAGAATATACAATACGTGGAAGTTGGAGATTTCTGAGATTTTGAAATCTCTAAGGAGGTATTTATTTTATGTGATTCGTGTAGAACCAAAGATGATAATCTAGGTTTTTTTAAATTATATAAATATATGGAAACACAGAGAATACCACCTTCTATGAAATTTATCTAATTTTCAAAAAATATCCTAAATTGCCATCTTGAGTTCTTTCTATATGACTTTTATTATGTTTCTTAAAAATTACAAAAACAAAAAACTATAACTTTTTCCATTGTGTAAAATGAAATAATATAATTTTGTATTTAGTCTTGATAGCCTAACTGTCTAGGTTATTGTTCAAAAAATACTTTTTCACTAAAATCTAAAATACTATAATATATTTTTCTAATTTGACTACAATTCAATGAGATTTTTACCAGCTTATGGTAAATAAATAAGTCTTCTAAAGTCTTGTTTCCACTTGAGCATGAATGAAAAATTTGGTTGAACGAGCCTCAACATAGAAAAAGCTGTGCACAGACTGCTCAGTGTAAGCTCGGCTCCGTCATGGCTCCATCACGTGTCCATGTAGCTGCCGTGGACTACAATCCATCACAGTGTTATAAAGAAGAAGAGAAAACCACCAAGGTGGTAGATGAGAGAAATGTATCGTCATCGAAGGAAGAATTCAGCTAAAATGACTTTCTAAGGAGATAATGAACCACTTCCCAACTTCACAAGAATGTCAAGGATTGATTTTGATCATTTAATTTCATTGATCGGACTGCAAATTAAAAAGAAAGATACATCTAGGCGTGAGGTCATTCCACCGGACGATAAATTAATGATAACTTTAAGAGAAAGACTCAACATTCGCTGAGACTTTCAAACACAAAAACAACTGTCCACAATGAGCGGCGAGCAAACACTGAGCGCTTTTAAGAGAGGACACAAACCGACAAGGTGCAGGCTCACCCTGAGCATGCTCAAACCAAGCGTACACAAGACCAAAGAAACGTTGATAGTTAGTATAAAATATAATTTTGTGCAATATTAGTTTCTCTAACAAAGCGAGTAAGAACATTTTTAATATTGCATTGAATATAATGTAAAAATATGATTTACAAAAGATGGATTATGGCAAGTATAGAACAGTGATCTCTTGATAATCTGGGAGAGATGCCACACAGATTCTCCAGGAGGAAACAAGTTGGAGGACGGCTGCAGGGGACAGGAGGAGCTGGAGGGGCAGTATTTGGGAGGACAAGGAGAGATTTGGGCTGTAACGCCATTGAAGGAGACATGAATAAATTACCTTAGATTAGATTATCAAGAGACCACTGTGGGTAAAATAATTACAATAAAAAATTATAAATCAAATGAAACAATAATAATAATCATTAGTTAAAATTAATTAAAATTGTATTGGTACAAATCACAACAAAAACATAAGAACAAAAATATCTAGGGAATAATGCAATTTGTTGATTATGAATTAAAAATAAATGACAGTACTTGGGAAGAATAAAATTAGCTGCCTCAAAATAAGGAGTGTAAGGAATAATTTACAATTAGACACCATTTTACAGTAAACAAAAGGAAGAACGAGTAGGAAGACTCGGATAAGAACAAATGAGTCATATTTAGGCAGCAATCTAGGATTTAAAAAATTATGAGATAAATTTACGGAGATACAGGACTTCATTTTCTTATCATTTCTATAAGAGTCGTGTAGAACCAACATGGCAAGCTAGCATTTTTTTTTAAATGAGAAGAATATATTGAAACACAGGAAATGTAATTTTCTTGATTCTCATTTTTTTTTAAATGCTAGATTTTTCTTAAGTTAAGCTGAAAATTAATTTTTAATATCAATTTCAATAACTTTTTGTGAAACACTGTTATTTCCAAAATTCTTGAGTGAAATGCCTAACCGCTATCGGACTTTATCTGTCCATCTTCAGAGGCTGACTGAAAATAAAAACAAAAGGATCAAAATTCAAGGCAGGGAAGAGAAAGTGGAAGATGAATGGATAAAGTCTGATAACGCTTACGCCATTTAACTCAAAAACTGTGAAAATTAAACTGTGTTTCTCAAAAAGTTATTTTTAATTCATATTATATCCTAGATTACCACCTTTTTACAGAAAACATTAGATATCTGGACCAAAATGCCAAAGATGGTGACATATTTTTTTACTATTTGATAGTTTTTCTTAAACACAATATTAACAAACATCTTGCATGAAGTTTCGCAGGATAGGAAGATTGATTAGAAGTGATATGCATATAGATAAAATTCAACATGATTGGAATGTATGAGTGTTTTCTCCATAGAACGCAACCAGACCTCTATTGGACTGCAAAAAAATTACAATAAAGCGCTATGGAGGAGAGTGGGCTCGGCACAAATTTTAAAAACGAAAACAATGTGACGTCGTAAGGCTCAATTGCTCGGGAAAAAAGGGTTGTCTGCTTCAAAAGCCTGCTGTTTCCACACGCAACCTAATATAATCTAAATCTAAGCTGCAAAGATATGTATCATTTGAGATTCATATTAAATGCATTCCCACAAGCAGACATGCATAATTTCGCGCTTACACATGCCGCATGTGGACCTACAACATAAAAAACCCAATTTTGAGAAATCTTAATTTTTAATGTTGGCAATTACGGAATTTGGTAATAACCATTGACAAACGTGTTGTGGTTTTTAGCAAAGATGTAGTGGATATAGGAACAAAAAAATACACATTCATTAAGGGTACTTATCCCTTGGCAAAATTAAAATAAAACATTTTCAATTCAAGCGACGATAGCAGATGTTGAAAAATAGACGACTCAAAAATAGACACGCAAACCAATATTTTGGTATTAGCTTCCTCGACTTATAGGTTGGTATGAGGCTGGCCACCCATAATGTAAAATAATGGCTCACTTTGCCAATGTCACCCCTGTGTCAGGGAAGGTTGGCAAAAGTTGTAGGGTTTATGTTCATTGGAGGCTTGGATTTTATTTGTAAGTACACATTCAGCATTTGTAAGCGCGAACTATACGTGTTTGTTTGTGGACTTGCATTTGATATGAGCTTTGAATGTTAATATATCTTTGCAACTTAGATTATAGATGCAACCAGAAATTAGCAATTATGCTTTATAGTGGTCAGCCGAAGAAGCATTTCAACCGTTTTCAATCTGTGTTGAATTCGGCAGCAAGGCTCATATTCGGGATGTCCAAATTCGCTCACATCACTCGACTTATAGGTTGGTATGAGGCTAGCCACCCATTATGTAAAAAATGGCTAACTTTGCCAATGCACTCCTGTTTCAGGAAAGGTCGGCAAGAGTTGCAGGGCTTATGCTTATTTGAGATTGGGTTTTTATGTTGCAAGTCCACATGCGACATGTGTAAGCGCGAACTTTACCATGTCTGTTTGTAGGAATGCATGTAATACAAAACTTGAAAGTAACATAACTTTGAAACTTAGATTATAGTTCTAAAGGCCTTATTCACATAGACCTGTGACTTTTGTCTGAGAAAGAAATGAAATTTTTAATCTTGTGCCGAGTCTATTATGTAAGTCAATAAAATGAAGATTATGCAAGAAGATATTACAAAAATTAAGTTAAAATGTGACCATATAAAAAATAATGATTGTCTCTATAAAATAAAGTGATGTAAATAAAATATATTTGCTATGTTAGATGGGAATAAGATAAATTAAGTAATTGTTTAATAAGAACAAAACAAGAACTCTTATGGCCATGAGAATCTACATTTTATTTGTAAATGAAAATATTTAATTGACATCAAGGAAAAATACCAACACTGATGTTCGATTCCGACAAAGACCTCCATGAAATCTAGAGACAGCCCAATGTGATCAGTTCCATCAAATTACGATCACCTAATGTGGATGGAGACAGTGCTTCATGCATCCAGCCAGTTCCAAGCAGAAAGCAGACGTCACAGCAACTGTGTCGCTTTGATAACCAGCCATGAAAATGTGCCAAGCTGGAGGACTGCGGCCGAGGACAGAGACGGATGGAGGCTGAGGATTACGGAGAGCAAGGAGACATATGGGCTGTAGAGACATTGAAAAATAAAGAAATAAGACTTTTAATATCTTCATAGACTAGAAATCGTTGGCTGAAATATTTTCCCTTGAATGATTGCAATTAATTCATACTGTTTTACTTAAGCCAAGAGTTTTAAAATGGAAGTTTTCATTCATAAAACTTAAAAATAAACCAGTTTAAAAATTATTGCTTGAAAAAATAATAGCATATTAAGTTTGGATTTAAGTTGATTATAAAATCAGTATTGCTGGTAATGAAAAATATATAATTTTAAAAAACATGCTCACTTAATATTAACAATTCTCATTCATGTATGACATGTGATTCAAAATATTTTTTAATATTTAAAAATTACACAATATATTTGAGAACAATAAATACTATATGGTATATTTTAATATAAAAAATAATTCCTACAAAATGTATTACCTAGAGACTTTGGTGAAATATTTATTCTCATCCTACAAGAAGAAGTGACTGCAAATTTATTTGATGATGATGATGAATAATCAGTTATTTTGTTCCTATTGGCGGCACTTAATGACATTAACACTGCAAGGGCACCACAAAAGATACGGTGAACAGTTCAACTCTTGAAGTGACTGATCACAATTTTTTAAATTCATTTGTTTATTAAATTTTTTAGATTCCTTGACTTATAGGTTGGTATGAGGCAGACCACCCATACTGTAAAAACTGGTTCACTTTGCCAATGTCACCCCTGTTTCAGGGAAGGTCGGCAAGAGTTGCAGGGCATAAGTTCATATGAGATTGGGTTTTTATATTGTAGGTCCACATGCGGCACGTGTTATAGCGCGAACTTGTACACATCTGCTTGTGGGAGTGCGTTTAATATAAATCTTAAATGATATATATCTTTGCAGCTTAGATTTAGATTTAGATTTGTACAATATTTGTTTTCAAAATCGATTGTACTAATGTCCAGTCGATAGCTCAGTTGGTAGAATGCTTGCGTTCCAAATCAGAAGGCTAGGTTTCACACCTTGCCGCAGGTGAAGAACATGATTCTTCATTTTCTTGTTTTCTTCAAGCCCAAATCATAACACCGGCAAGGTTTACACAGCCTTTACAAGAAATCATAACCTGTCCCTTCGGGTGCAGGGAAATCACCATTTCCCGTTAAGTGGTTGGCATTACTCAACGTGTACCAACACATGGACATGGTCCAGCAAGTAAAAGCCAACAGACTGCATTGACTGGGTCACATCCAGCAAATGAACCATCGGAGCATGGAAAAGATGGTTAGGATGACGAACCCAAAGGAGCGCAGGACAGTTGGAAACCCAGATTAAGGTGGCTGGACAGAGAGGTGGCAGACTGTAGTGCGGTTGAGGCATGGGACTAGAGGAGGAAAACATTGTACAGGCAGTAAAGACTGCGGCGGTTGATAAAGGAGGCTAAGAACTATCCGGGTTGTTGTGTTAATGATTATGATGATAACAGATTGTTGTAAGGCTGCTCCCCTTAACTATGAAAATAAATAATGTTCTACTCGCAACACACAACCCCTTTGGGTATAACGCAGCATGAAGTTGAACAGCTTAGCAGGGGTGTGCATCCCATACAGGCGCATGCGCCTAATAGGTAGGTAATAAATGACAAAAATGCATTTAAAATTGATATTGAAATTAAAAATTCAAAATTTATGTTCAGTTGGCGCCACCGTCAGCACTTCCGTCAATTTCAAATAAGTTATTTTGAAGGAATGGGAGAAAATATTTATTCTGTATTTGCCTATACCCTGCAGCTTAGTTGCGTTAGTCAGTCACTTCTTTCTGCAGGACAATGATATGGTGAAGAAATGATAATTAGGTATATCACAAAAACACTAAGCAAGTCAATACATAAAATAGCAGCATGTCAAATTTAAAATTAAAGCAATGGTACATTATCATCATTATGAGTCCTGCAGAACCAAAGGCAGGAATCTAGGAATGTTTTCTAAAATGAGTATAAATACTTATATGGAAACAAAGAAAATGATTTTCTGTATTTCCATTTATTTTTTATCATTTTCAAAACAAAATCCTGGATAGCAGCCTTTGCTTCTAATAAGACTCATTATCTAAGTTTTAAAAAATACCTTAATATTAATTGGTAAAAATATTTTTAGTACTAATCTCAACAATTTTACTTAAACATGTATTTTTTTCAACTTTATTTCTAATTTTTGATAATTTTAGTGCATATCTTTATAAATTTTGTGACCAAAAGTTTTTTTTTGTTCATTCTTAATTAAACAAAAGATAAGGTATTTTATTCCTTTATAATTGTTAGAACCAAAGGCGGTAACCTAGGATTTTTTTCAAAACTGAGATGATTAACTTTGTTTTCATATATTTTTCTCTTTTACAAAAATCTAGATAGCCCCCTTTGGTTCTATATGATTCATACACAGTTTAAAATATTTTTTGTTTAAAAATAAAGATATATATAAAAAGTTGTCAATCGGGTAAAATAATTTCATTTATCATACATCTTTCTATCTCTAGGTAGTGTAAGTCTATCAGGTAGGTTATTACTTACTTAGTTTTTTAGTCTATGAGTTTTTTTACTGGCTAGCAACATTAGGGGCTATAACGACAAGCAGAATTTGACAAGCTAAAATAAAATAAAATGAAATTTATAGATTGATCAATATAAAAGATTTACATCTACGTCAAAGCGTTTTAACTTCTTTAGTACCTTGACGTGCGCATTCTACACTTTCTGTATGACGAAGCCTTTAGATGGCGTGTATGAGATTTTTCTTATGGAAACGCATGCGCAACAAAACTAAATATGTAAACCATCAAAAAAATGACAAAAGATAATAGTGTCATGTGTCAAAGAGACATAAGATAACAGTGTCATATGCCATAAAAAGAGACATAAGATACCAGTGTCATATGTCAAAAATGAGACAAAAGACAGTAGTGTCATGTTGAAAAGAGACATAAGATAACAGTGATTTTGGTTTGACTGTCTTCATTCACGGTTGCCTGAGAACTGATTATAAGAAACCTCGCTGACATCTGAAATTTAGTGTCAAGCGAGGACGTTCTTTGGATGTATTAACATCGGCGATTAATCATGTCAAACCACTCTGATAATAATTCACCTATTCCTTTATATTGATCAATGTTGAGACCAAAAAATATGTAGCTAATCTACATAATACAAAATGAAAACGTTCAGGCCCTGCTTTTCAGATGCAAAACTACAATTTTGTACAAATAATTTCATTTTGCAACCACTTTTGACGCAGAACGCATGCCCATTGTAAATCAGTGAAATAATATAAAATACCAGTGAAATAATAAAAAAATAGTAGCTTGTCAAAAACTAAAATCAAGTTACGAAGCTGGAAGCATTATTTTGCGTGGTCCATTGGTTAAGAGTTACACGTGCGTGTGTGTGTTAGGTTATATGAGTCTCCTATCGCCAGGCTGCTCGCCCTCCTCTCGCTGCGGACTGGCTGGGGGCCCCGGCGCGCCCTCTGTCGCCTCCCCCTCCTCCCGGGCCGCCTCGGCCAGCCAGCGCTGGATCTCGTTGGTGTACATGCGGCGCTGGAGGACCTCACGAGTTCGAGGACGGGAACCGATGAATGTCATTATGTTCTGCGTACAAAAAGACATACATTAACCCTTTTTCATTGATTGTAGAGACATCTTCAGTGCACACTCTGGAGCACTGCGTGGGAGTGCTCCGGGGTACCTGATGGAGCTGGTGTCTCCAGCAACTACAACCTCGCGCGGACAAACACTGAGGTCAGCTGCATCAAGAAGCAGCTGCCTGGACATCCCTGCAAGAAGGCCCCGCACTGTTTTTGGAGACAGGGCATTCAAGGCGGCCGCTCCAATGACTTGGAATGCTATTCCCGCCTCACTGAGGGAACTGGATTTGGAGAGACTCTTCAAAAGACGTCTCAAGACTCACCTCTACGTCCAATCATATGGACAAGCGCCTTTGCAATGACACACTGTCATAATAGGCGTTACATAAATTTTGTATTTCATTAATTCACTTTGTAATCTTTCATCTCACAAGTTATGTTGATAGTTTTTAGAAGTTGCGTGCCTATTTGATTTTCTTGTATCGACAATGTTGCTAGTATTGTGATGGCTGTAAGATGAATAAATAAAATGACATCACATCCGAAAATTCAATCCAAAGAGAGTTTTGGTGCGTAAATTCAAACTTCATTTTTTGAACACAAATAACTTTATAAAAGAAGCAAATAAAAATAAAATTCAAGAAGTTTTGTGATGAACGAATAATAAGGAATTTGCGTTTTTTTTTTTTTTTGAAAACCACAAATAAGCAAAACCTCATATAAATATACACCTTGCAGCTCCTGCCGCCGTTCCCTGAACCGGGGTGGCATTGGCAAAAGTGAATCGATTTTTACAGCACAAGTGGTCAGCCTCATACCAACCTATCAGTCAAGTCAATGTATTTAATTGCTTGTATTCCTTGACTATCAGGTTGGTATGAGGTTGACCACCCATACTGTAAAAAATGGTTCACTTTGCCAATGTCACCCCTGTTTCAGGGAAGGTCGGCAAGAGTTGCAGGGCTTATGTTCATTTGAGATTGTTTTTTTTTATTGTAGGTCCACATGCGGCATGTGTGAGCGCGAAATTATGCGTGTCTGCTTGTGGGAATGCATTTAATATGAATCTCAAATGATACATATCTTTGCAGATTAGATTTAGATTTAGATTTAGAAATGCTTTAGTACCCCTGGTGGCAGGTGTGGCCTCAGCTGTTCAGCCATGGTGCCGTCTATGCCGTACTGCTGCACCTCCTCCCAGCTCACATGCACCTCCTCATGCAGAAGCTTCTCCTCTGGAATATTAACATCAACAAATTTATCACATTGTTACGAATATGCAGCATGTTAGTAGTGTGTTTAGTTTCTCAGTGTTAGTTAATAATAAGTTTCAAACAACTCATTCTGTACAAAATTGTCTCCTGGATGTGCTCCATCTCACTATGCCTCTAGAGCAGTGGTTCCCAAACTATGGTACGCGTACCACCAGTGGTACGCGACGCTTCTCAAGGTGGTACGCAAGCAGCCATTGCCATAGGAAATACATGGTAAATAATAAGATAAAACGTTTTTCAATTTCGCGCTTCAAGTTAAGTACAACTGAGCCAAATATTTCCTCTTTTGTTTCGAACATGCAGCACCATTTTTCAGACTAAGACAGGCCTGTCCCGCCACGATTACAAAAATACTAAATCTGGCCCTCCACAATATTATGTTGGACACCCCTGCACTAAGAGATTTGTATTTTTCACTATAATAAATAAATAAGCATAATGTTTTCATTAACAGTTGCAGTTTTTATTACTTTACCATTTGAATGATTTTTTTAACTGTTGTTGTTTAACTGGTCCGGTCGATAGCTCAGTTGGTAGAGTGCTTGCATTCTACCCCGTGAGCTCGGGTTCGAATCCCACCGAGGAGGGTGTCAGAAATGATTTCCTATTTCGGTGTTTATTTCAAACCCCTTTATAAAAATACCGGCAAGGTTTACTCAGCCTTCACAAGAAATGAGTACCAGCCCCCTCGGGAGCTGGGAAACCCCCACTTCAACTGAAGTGGTTGGCGTAAGGCCGGCCCCCTTACCTTTAAAAATAAATAGGTTCAACTCGCCACATGCGACCCCTTCGGGGATAACGCGGCAAGAAGTTACACTATATGTGTAGCTTAGTTTGCGATTTTTTTTTTTTTTTTACTTTTTTGCGTTGCACTTCAGTGGTACGCCACTGATTTATAATTTCATTAGTGGTACGCGAAATTAAAAGTTTGGGAACCACTGCTCTAGAGTGCCAGCGATTTTCTGCCGTAATCCAGCCACCCAACTCTTGGTTTTGATATTAAATAATAGTTTGAAATGAATGAAATAAAGTTTTTTTAAGTGCCTTACAAAGTAAAAACTCATCAGTGATGTATTTATTGCGCTGCCTCATAATATTATGATTATGAAAAAAACATCTTGTTCTAAAAATAGACATATGATATTATGAATAATCATTAAGTATTCCTTGACTGATAGGTTGGTATGCGGCTGACCACCCATACTGTAAAAAATGGTTAACTTTGCCAATGTCACCCCTGCTTCAGGGAAGGTCGGCAAGAGTTGCAGGGCTCATGTTCATTTGAGATTGGGTTTTTTATATTGTAGGTCCACATGCGGCATGTGTAAGCGCGAAATTATGCATGTCTGCTTGTGGGAATGCATTTAATATGAATCTCAAATGATAAATATCTTTGCAGCTTAGATTTAGATTTAGACATACACCAGTCAAGTACATAAATGTTATGGAGCATTGACCCTTTGCAATGTAAACAAAGCATGCAGGTAAGTGTGTTATGTATATTTGAGAATTTTGTCTTTTAACTTGTGAGTTTACAACGCCAACTGCAATTTTTTTTTTCAATATTCACTAATGAAAATGAATGCCTTGATTTACTTGTGGGGTATCTTTACCCAATAGCAGTATTTTACACAATGTTTGGTCTTATTGCTGTGTAAAAACTGAAGAAAATAAAAAAAACACAAATACTAGTATGAGCGGGGATCCACGTTCTGGCACTCGGGAACTTAACAACTATGTCTTAGATAAGAAGTGTACCGTCTCTCTTGGTGGTGCTTCTCTTGTAGTGGATCCTGAACCTGAAGGCCTCCAGCACGCTGGCCACCACAATGGTCAGCACCACCATCGTGAACAGATAAAATACCTGAAACATACCACACACAATGTGAAATTGCAATTTATAGTTTGCTTTCTATTTGAATCATATTCATTTATTTGTCTTTGTTTATTGTCACTGTCTATTTTGATTTGGACACTGGAGAGTAGGCATTTTGGGACTTATTGCCTTGGTCTATCGGAGCTGGAGTTTCCGGACGTTTCACCCATGTATGTGTTTTTTTGACTTACAGGTTAATATGAAGCTGACTAGCCATACTGTAACAAATGCTTCACTTATGCCAATGTCCTCCTTGATTTAGGGAATCAAAGGTAACATTTTATTGTCATTTGAGGTTGGGGATTTTTATTTTTTAGTACTTGGTAAGTGCAAACTTACACACGCTGCAGTTAATAATTATATCCTAGCAACATAGGAAACCATTTTCTCATCATTTCCATGAACGTATGTTTGTATTTATCGCATTTCTATAAAAAAAAAGCACCCTAAATTGTTGCCTTTGGTTCTATACGACTCAAATATAACAAAATCAGGTACATTAACATCTCATACCATAAAATAGATTCTGCTCCATTGGTTGGCAACGGATGCGTAAGCGTTCATGATGATGAACCAGTTGTTGACGACCGTCAGTTCAAACAGCGTGACCCCGCTCGTTAGCAGGTTCTCAAACGTGTTGAGGTAGTAGTAGCCCAGGGCAGTGGAGCTGTTGGCCGAGTACTTGTAGAAGTCCTCCACTGTTGTGTTCCTGCAATAGATATCAACAAGCTAGTTAGCTCAAACAGCGCTCGTTAGCAGTTATGAGATGTGTTGAGAGAAGTCCAGAAAGCCCGTCTAGCTGCAAGCTGTGTACTTGTAAAAGTCCTCCACTGATGTGTTACTGTAATGAGTTATATAAGCAAGCTCGTTAGCTCAAACAGCCATTCTCTTGAGCTGTGAACAGAACAAGACATCCATAAGCCGCTTCAAATCCTGAAAGTATTAAGTTTTTTTGCAACTTTTTGTTCGTCTTCCCAAGATTTTTCCTTCACAGATGTTGCTAAGAAAGATGCTATGTTTAATCAAGAGACCTATTAGTTTTACGATGTGACTTATAAGCTTTCTCCTTCTTCTACTTCTTGTAACACCTTTTCGTTGGACTTTTATTTTGTTGGTCTTGGTCCCTAATGCTTGAATTTTCTTAACACAATTCAAATATTAAGTAATAAAAGAATAACTTACACGCAGCAGTTCCTCATATCGTATCCGGAGAAGAGCTCCATGCCCACAATGGCGAAGAAGTAGTACATGACCAGCATGACGCAGGCAGCAGAGGACATGAGGGGAGACAGCAGCACCAGCGTACCAAACACATCCCGGTAGCGCTTCTTCAGCTTGTACAGGCGCATCAACCTACACACACACATACAGACATGTAGTGCACCATGGCGGAGGACATGAGGGGAGACAGCAACATGGTACTGCCGTCAATGCTTCACTTAGAAGAGAACTGGCAGGCCTGGGATAACTTCACTTCAAGCGTGATCGGACTGAAAGAGGATGCCGAGCACAAGAGGCAAAGGGTGAACATAACCTGACAAAATGTGTAGTTTAGTGTTAGTCAGGGACGCAACTAAGCTGTGATGGTAGGCTTTACATGTGTACTAACCTCAAGGGCCTGAATATAACCACAGCGATGAACCCTGGTACCAGGATGAGGATGGCCGCCCCAGCAATGCCCAGTAGGGTGGCCACGAGGTCAAACACATTCCAGCCACTGGCCCAGTACTGCCGCATGCCCAGCGCCATCATGCGCAGACCTGCCTCCACCAGGAACACTGGAAATGCATCAAACAGGCTCCCTGTTAATATCTCCAAATAAGGTGCCCAATAAGCTCTGATACATGAAACTGCCATCCGTAAATGGCACAGATGTACGGTCTTAAAAAATCTAGTTTGCTCACAAGTTGTGGAGAGTAAAAACATATCGACGGTTAAAAGGAAGTAGGGCATAAGCGACGTTTTGGTCAAAAATGAGTTATGAATGCTATCCTACTTAAAATTTTCCGCTTTTTCTAATGTGCTAACTCCCATAGCTCTACGATGATTTTTTGTTGTTGTTTATGCCCAAGCAAACAACTGCATTTTCGAAGTATGGTTTTGGTGTAACCGACAAGATTTTGGCCTTTTTTGTCCTAAAGGCGCTTGTGACATAAAAAAAGTCCGTAAAAAAAAGTAAGTAAAACCACATTAATAATAGGAATGCCAATAAATGCCTTTATTTGATTAATTTTAGAGCTGTTTTGATTTTAACGATATGATAAAAAATAAAAAAGTTATGCCATTTTTCTGCAATCTCAAACATTAAGCTCCCCTCCTGAACAATTTAGTTTTTGTCGCTTATGCCCTTCTTCCTTTTAACCGTTGATATGAAAGTTCCCCTTTTAGCTTAATGCCAGTAGGGTCACGGATTTCGGGTTTGAATTAAAAACAAAAACATTTTTGACACCCTCGGTGGGATTCAAATCCGAGCTCTCGCCATGGAATGCAAGCAGTCTACCAATTGAGTTATCGACCAGACATATTGCGAGCTTGGTTGTCGCTACAAAGCGCCAATTCTACAGCAAGACCCTATTACTGAAAGCCTAAATTCTTGAAAATACAAATGCTTTTTTGAGATCCGCAGAGCATTGAACTCACAACCATTGTGATACAACAATATAAATATGATAGTACATGAAAATAGGCAAAATCCAAATTTTGGTTTACGTGAGAGGAAGAGCCAGGTGTCCCATGAGGCGCAGAAGAGTCTTGCACTGTCCTGCAGGCCCCCCGAGGCCTCGGTGATGCGGATCAGCATGGAGACTCCGTTGCCAATGATCAGGGTGACTGCAAACATAATTAACAGATCAACACTAAAAAATATTATAATTAAAAAGGTTTTAATTGATAAAATTAACTATATATTTATACAAAAAACAGGATCAAAATGATGATGGTTGACTTCTTACCTACGACGTCGTTTAATAATCCATGACCACGTCACTGGTATGGTCGAAGGGATAAGGCGTCGGCAAACGGAAGTTCGAACCTCGCATGCGTCGTGTCCTATCGACAATAACTTTGACCCAGATTCAACAGATTTCATTGGGTAATTGGATAATTAATAATTAATTAATGTAGTGAAAATAATAATTATTAATTGGTAATGTTTATACCTGTTTCTGGCAGGGAAATATAGATTGATGAATGTAATTCCTCTTCACAAATCTATTTAAAAAAAAAACATTGCCATCCAGTGCCATTGCTCGTTGCATAGGTACAGTATTTTCTTTAGGTGTCTACCGAAGGTGGCGGTGGGTTAATCCATTCACAGGTTGGCACCCCAAAGCTCCCGGCCCAGCTACCCCAAGTTCCTGCCAATAGAATTTGAGGTATCCACCATTTTGGTTACTATGACCTTGTTAACAGCAGTAGAGGCAGAGTGCAGTAGTCATCTGGAAGCATGGTCGACAGGACATAGCTCGGTGAGGCATGGGGGTGCCGTGTGATATGTGACAATACTTGTCTTTTCTAAAAATTGCCTGACAGCAGCATTAAAGGCCATTTGTAGACAATCAAAAGACTTTTGAGGTAGCCCTGTGTATGTGAAAGAAATAGAATCCTTACACACGATGTACTCGAAGTAGGGCCAGTTGACGATGGTGGTGGAGTATCTGCCGATGACCTCCAGGGCCCCCATGCTGGCGTACCAGGGGGCCCGGCCGTGCTGCGCCCCCCAGCGCAGGGCGCCACACTCGTACACGGACACAAACTCGGCTAGAGACAGGGCCCCCGTGTTGGAGGCGTTCAGCTGCTTGAACATGAGCAGCACGTCACAGGTGCCTGGGAAAATTAATAATATTGATGAGAAAAAAAATAACTTGCAGATGGAGTTAGGCGCCAGATGCTCAGACCTCAGGGGTGGTTGACTTAGTCCAGCTGCACCATCAGACATGCACTAATTTTGGGAACCATGATTTCCAGTTTGCGAGCTCAATGGAGTGGAACAGACTACCACCTAATGTGAGGAAGGCAAAAATTGTTGGAGTCTGTAAAGGACAACTAAAGATGCTTATCTGTGATTTGAGAGGACTCTTGAGGTGTGACACACACAAAAGCGGCGCTCTTTAATTATGTCTACCTTCTAAACAAAATATCCTTGTATTTTTTTAAGTAAACCTATGCACGGAACTTCCCAGATTTGGTCGGCGGTCGGCTAGCCAAGCCGTGACGTCACTGGATCCGCCATGCTACCAGGGGCCCTCGGTGCAGTTCTATGAAATACATAATATCAGAAGATCCAGGGACATCACATCCGCCTAAATAAAAAATATCCTGTTTTACCGGAAATCAAGAATGCACCAATTGTAAAGAGCTATAATTTACAAACTCCGCCATATATTCTTTTTTTAAAAACGCAGATGCATTTTTTTAAATGTAGTCTATCATTTTATGGAATTAATTAAAAATGTGAAATTACCCTATTATGTGTACTTTACAAATAAATTATCCCTCTATATATAGTGCAACAAGAGACTGGGCATCCGTATGCAACAGTCGTGTGCACGCCCGCGCAGTAGTGGATCTTTGTAAATTCGAGCATCAAAATCCAGGGAAAACCTCAAGACATCCCTCAAGACACACTACTTTGCCGCGATAGCACAGAAAGCACCCTTGGAGTGACAATCTTCACGAAACGGCGCTATATTAAATCATCATCATCATGGGCTCACTCTTGTGTGGGGTGAAGTATCTCATGAGGCCGTGGAACTGGCGGAACCTCACGTTGTGGGGCGCCTGCTTGGAGACCAGCAGGCGGAAGGCGTGCTGGCAGGCTCGGCGGCGATGCAGCAGCAGCCGGCGGTACTTCTCCCGCTCTATGCGCGTGAACGTCTCGTACACCACGGCCAGCATCTGGGGGAGACAACAACGGCGTCATAAGGAAGCACTACACCACTCGCGACTCAGCTTTTACTCACAACTTGCTCACTACAACACTACTTTGCTCACTACAACATTAGCCCTGCAACTCTTGCCGACCTTCCCTGAAACAGGGGTGACATTGGCAAAGTGCACCATTTTTACAGTATAGGTGGTCAGCTGCATACCAACCTATAAGTCAAGGAACATGCACAACAAATTACATTTTTGAAATACGTATAAACCAGGGGTGCCCATACTTTTTGTTGAAATTTTTCAATGAAACTTCGCGATCGACCGTTTGGGCACCTCTGGTATAAACAAAACAAATACAAAATTCTGATTTTAAAAATCCTAGCCGCCAACATCACAGATCAACCGCCATTTCTTTCTGTCTTTACATACTTTTTTCATTTCATTCAGTCATAACCTTCTTCATACAAGTTCTCCTTTTATTATGGAAAAAAAACTGGAAAGCAGCATCGGAGGACAGGGGGAATGGGAAGCAGAGGTTGAAGGTCAAGGCTCAAGTTGAGCTGTAGCGTCATTGAAGAAGAAGAAGTAGATCATTTCCTATTGACGCAGCAGGTTGGGATAGTTAGTGTTAGTAATGCGTACTTACCAAGTTCATGAGCACGTAGAGGACGGTGGCAATGTACGAGATGAAGAAAATGGCGTACCACTTGGACTTGGCGTAGGACGGCATCATCACATCGGGAAAACTGAAAATAACATACATGCTCAATATCAATATTATATATGCTGGACTATTATATAGTCCGGTCGATAGCTCAGTTGGTAGAGTGCTTGCATTCTACCCCGTGAGCTCGGGTTCGAATCCCACCGAGGAGGGTGTCAGAAATGATTTCCTATTTCGGTGTTTATTTCAAACCCCATAATAAAAATACCGGCAAGGTTTACTCAGCCTGCACAAGAAATGAGTACCAGCCCCCTCGGGAGCTGGGAAATCCCCACTTCAACTGAAGTGGTTGGCGTAAGGCCGGCCCCCTTACCTGTAAAAATAAAAAGGTTCAACTCGCCACATGCGATCCCTTCGGGGATAACGCGGCAAGAAGTTACACTATATGTGTAGCTTAGTTGCGTTAGTTGAGAGTTGCGTTGCGACTACCGCAGAAATTATTTGATCGGCTGCAAATGGCTTTCAATGCTGCTGCCAGGGCAATTTTTCGACAGGGAAAGAGCTGTCATAATTCACCATTGTTGAGAGAACTGCACTGTCTGAGGGTCCGGGAGAGGGTAGAATTTAAGTTGTGTCTCACTATACATAGGGCCCTTAACGGCACGGCACCCCCATGTCTTGCTGAGCTATGTTCTGTCGATAAGCCTTCAAAACAACCACTACGCTCTGCCCGCACTGCTGTCAACAAGGTCAAGTGCCCAAAAGAGCGAACACATCAAATTTTGCAGACAGGAGCTTTGCGGTGGCCGGGCCGGTTGCCTGGAACAATTTGCCCGTCGGTGTTCGCACGAACCAGCCTACCACCACCTTCAGAAAGGGACTGAAGACACTGCTTTTCTCCAGAAGCCATGGCGCCCTTGAGATGGTCCTGGACCATTAAATGGCACCACAGGAAATAAATCATCCATCATCATGACCGGTGAATTTGAAAGAAGAGTAATGAAGGGCAGGTGTGTACTGGGTGCCACAGCTTGTATCGCCAAAAATCAAAACATATCAAAAAATGCTCGATTGGCGGTACGCAGTGGCATACTTTTACCCACCTTGATGTATGGAAGCGAGGCCTGGACGGTGAATGAAAGTGAAATTAGTAAAGTCCATACTGTTGAAATGGACTTTCTAAGAAGTATGATTGGGAAAAAACGGAGTGACAGGGTGAGGAATGATTTTGTAAGAGAAGAATGTGGTGCAAGAGAAAGTGTGAAAGTGAAGATTAAAAGAAGTTTGTTAAGATGGTTTGGGCATATGGAGAGAATGAATGAGGAAAGACTGACGAAGAAAGTATATGTTGGTAGAATAGATGGATGTCGTGGTAGAGGAAGACCGAGAAAGGTATGGATGGACCAAATATCCGAAATTGCGAATGAATGGAATATCCAGAGTCATAATAAAAGAAGAGCTTGTATGAAGAAGGTTATGACTCTGGAGGAAATGAAAGAAGTATGTAAGGACAGAAAGAAATGGCGGTTGATCTGTAATGTTGGCGGGTAGGGTTTATTAAATTGGAATTTGTTTTTGTTTGTAAATGGATATTTTGTATTTGGATATTATTATTTAATGATGTATAAAATGTAATTTGTCGTGTGTGTGTGTTCCTTGACTTATAGGTTGGTATGCGGCTGACCACCCATGCTGTAAAAATGGTTCACTTTGCCAATGTCACCCCTGTCTCAGGGAAGGACGGCAAGAGTTGCAGGGTGTATGTCCATTTGAGATTTGGTTTTTATGTTGAAGGTTCACATGAGGCATGTGCAAGCCCGAAATTGTACGTGTCTGGTTGTGAGAATGCATGTAATGTGAATCTCCAATGTAACATATCCTTGCAACTTAGATTAGATTAGATTAGATCATCATCATCATCATGCTAGTTAATATGACAGCTATACACACACTTTTAACTCATTATTAGGGATGTTATGGATATGAGATATACATTGGAATAAAATTATTTCAGTTTCGGATACAAATAAGGAATTATTTTGGATATCCCCCAGTTTCAGATAGTTTCGGTTGCGGATATCCAACTTTTAACCGCCCTACCCATACGAACATACGTGATGTGTTCGCTATACTGTTGCCCGAATGCAACAAGCAGTGTCACGTACGTTCATGCAAAAAAATGTCTATACCCGAAAACCCACGAACGAATTCTATACGTTCATATACATCAAGTTTGTTCCTGCATTATCACGTTACGTGTTTCAAGGTCAAACGAAGCTAAAAAATGTTTTTGGGGAATTTTCGTCTGTCCTATACATTTCACGTCGCAAATCCGTGATTCCGCTAAATTTTTTGAAAAAAAACCCCAATGTTTTTTTACATACTCGTACTTTTTTAATAATAACCCAAAGGTAGGGCGGTTAAGGTATTGCAGAAGTATAATACCAACAAATATGAACATAAATTGCATGACTACTTTGGTTTTCAGGATAGCATCAAAAGGGAGGCACAGAATATGGAAAATTTAAATGGATTTAGTTCATCGATGCTATGGTCTAGCGAATAAGGCGTTGTCACTTGAATAAGCATTTTTGAAACAAGGGCAAGATACCAGTCATGTCTTATTGACGATAACTTTGACCCCAGTTCAACAGATGTCATTGAGTTATTATTAATTCATAATTCTTTAAAAATAAATATTTCTTCTTCTTCTAATTCATTTCATACATCCAAAGGCTCTGTTTGTGCCGCTACTTCCTCCTGTGATCCAGACTGCCAGCTATTACGCCATCTCTTTGGAGGTCTACCTGGGGGTCATCTTCCGAATTATTAATTGATGATGTTAGTACCTGTTTCTGGCCATGCAAAAATAGGTCGGTGAATTTCATTCCTCTTCACGACTTTATTAAACTATTTACTTACTTGGCCGTGGTCAGAAGGACAAACATGCTGACGAAGGAGTCGCTGATGGTTTTGAAGTGCTGGCTGTCTATGTGCTCGGAGAACAGGTAGAAGCCCAGCAGGGAGTACGTGGTGACGAAGAACAGCAGCAAACCTGACGGAAAATGAAGAGATGAAATAGAGTTCCTTCTTGGCTAATAGGTTGGTAGAAGCTGACCTCCCATGCTGTAAAAAATATGGTTAGCTTTTGGCAATGCCACCCCTGTTTCAGGTAAAAGCTACAGGAGTTGCAAGGTTTATGCCTCCTAATCGTCTCCTACTGGAGTATCGCTCCCCTCAAAACCAAAATCGCCTACAAATTGGGAATCACTGGATTAGACTAACAATAGGGTAGTTGCAGTGGTAGGGAAAACGGTTGAAAATAATATGGTTCTGTAGAGTACATTTCAAGGATCACAACCATATATTTTTTGTGTAGTAAAAATAAAAATATCATTGATAATTTTCAAAAATAAAATGCGGAGAATTTTAGTCGCGTCAAAACGCAGCGCGTTCGACTTCGCGAATCTTGACGTCAAAATGACGTCAAGATTCGCCACTGGGCTTGCCAATACTTACACTCCGAAAATGCATCGCCGTCATATCTGCCTAAATAAACAAAATGACCTTGTTTGCGGAAATCGAGAAAACGCTAATTTTAAAGAGCTTTGCTTTAAAAACTAATCAAGATATTTTTTTTTTAAAAACGCAGATGCATTTTTAAAAATGTATTCTACCATTTTATACAATGAAAAAAATATGTGATACTTCCCTATTGAAAAATATAAGAATAGCAATAGCCGGCTTGTTTCAAGAAGTGGGAGGACTGGACATGACACAGGACACATGATGTTCCTTACCCAGCATGTCCAGGATGGGAGGCAGAGACTGCAGGATCTGCCTGATGAAGCGGCGCACTCCCCCACAGTGACGGGTGTCCACCAGGAAGATGGGGCGCAGGGCCCTGGTCACACGGAAGTGGGAGGACTGCCGGATCAGCACCACAAACGCCTCCAGCACCATGATCAGCAGGGTGGCACACTGCAAGGATAAATCAATTAATATTAGGATAATTTATTTGGTGAGCGCTGTTTTTGCATGAATCCCACATCAAGAGCACCGTGCAAGCTTGGTCATTGCCGTAGAAAACGTCAATCACTCAAACAAGGCACATATTATGCTGTTAGTCTGATGAACCTTTAGTATTCGGTCTGGGCTACAAGAACATGATATGTCGACCCAGGACCCAGGACCCGGAAATCGAACCCATGATCTTCTGATTATAAGTCTATAGATTTTGTCACTTGACTATGCACGCCCACAAGCAGACACATGTAAGTTTGGGTACTAACAAAATATAAACCAAATTTCAAATGAACATCAACAATGCGACTCTTGCTGCCCTCTGTAAAGGAAGGGATGTTGGCAAAGAGAAACATTTTTTACAGTATGTGTGGTCAGCCTCATACCAACCTATAAGTCTAAATCTAAATCTAAGCTGCAAAGATATGTATCATTTGAGATTCATATTAAATGCATTCCCACAAGCAGACATGCATAATTTCGCGCTTACACATGCTGCATGTGGACCTACAATATAAAAACCCCAATCTCAAATGAACATAAGCCCTGCAACTCTTGCCGACCTTCCCTGAAGCAGGGGTGACATTGGCAAAGTGAACCATTTTTTACAGTATGGGTGGTCAGCCGCATACCAACCTATCAGTCAAGGAGTATAAGATGAATAAAGAAAATGATGTCACTTACCAAAATTCAATTCAAAGAGTGTTCTGGCGCTTAAATTCAAACCTACTTTTTTGAACATAAATTACTTTGTTAAAAAAACAAATCAAAATGAAATTCAAGAAGTTTTGTGATAAGCAAATAAAAACGAATTTAAATGGATAAGAAATAAAAAGTGAAATTTCCCCTTTGTCAGTTCTTAGATAGGTGTGTTCATAGAAAAATCTCATCAGTAAATACCTTTCAACGCACTTTTGAGTCTTCACATACATTGAAAGACGTCAATAAGTCAAGAGACGCAAATGAACAATTTAACTAAATAAAATAAACAATACCTAAATGGAAAAATAAACAAGTAATGTGAGCGTTTACCTTGAGCATGGTGCGCTTGTGCTTCAGGATGGTCTTCCAGCCAATCCACCGCAGCTTGAAGAACAGCTCTACTCCGATGATGGTCAAGGCCAGGAGTTCCAGAGTGCCATGGATGCCCACAGGGAGCTGGAAGCATCAAGATATTGATAAGTCTTACAAGGTCATTTCTGTGATGAGTTGATAATTGTCTTGTCTTGTATCCTGCCGCCATTCCTCTAGGGGTGGCCGGTACCTCCACACAAGTGCCTCCACTTGACTCTGTCCTTGCATACTTCTTTCATCTCATCTAATTTCATCACTCTTTTCATGCATGCTCGTCTCTTGTTTCCACTCTGTAAATTCCATTCATTCGCAATCTCACTTATCTGATCAATTCATTCTTTCCTAGGTCTTACCCTTCCACGCTTACCTATTACATTTACTTTGTACACTTTTTTTGTCAGTTGGTCTTCATTCATCCTTTCAATATGTCCAAACCATCGCATCACACTTCTTTGAACTTTCATTTTCACATTTTTTTTTACTCCGCATTCATTCAGAACCCATTCGTTTCTCACTCTATCTTTCAGTGTTTTTCTGTCATACTTCTCAAATGAGCCATTTCTACGGTGCATATCTTATTTAATTCTCTTTCATTCACCGTCCACGACTCGCTTCCATACATCAGGGTCGGCAACAATATACAATTGTGTACCGCCATTTTAATTTTCTTAGGGATTCTTTTATTCTTCGCTATTCTACCGAACGCTCCTATCACGCATCTTCCTTTGCTGGCACGCTTCTCTAATTCTTTCGTCATCTTACCATTTGTCTCAAACTTACTTCCTAAATAGTCAAACTCATTCACTACTTTAACTTTTGTTCCATTCAAATTAATTGTTCCTCAATTAAAAAAATTAAAAGTTCCTCACATACTTCATTCCTTTCAAAATTTACTTCTAATTTTTATTATAGTTTCATCAACATCACATCTTTATAATCTAAGTTGCAAAGATATATAAAATTCGAGATTCATATTAAATGCATTCCCACAAGCAGACATGTAAAAGTCACAATAATAATACCTGGAAGATGGGCACCGCTGGGTCCTCAGTGAAGGCCAGCAGGATGAGGATGAGGGAGGCGGTGAGATCCAGGCCGTGGTACCAGGGGTTGTGTACCCTGAGGTATGCGGGCAGCTCATCCGGACTAGACGGGTGCGAGTCAAACTTCTCATTGTTCTGGCCTTCCTGGAATCATTTTACAACACACTGTAAGTTGCAAAGATATATTAACATTCAAAGCTCATATCAAATGCATATCCACAAACAGACATGTGTAAGTTCGCACCTGCAAATGCTGAATGTGTACTTACAAATTAAAATCTAAACCTCAAATGAGCAGAAGCCCTGCAACTTGTAAAAAGCGAGAACTAGTGGCTGAGAGATAGAATTGGTGGCTGAGAGATAGAATTGGTGGCTGAGAGATAGAATTGGTGGCTGAGAGATAGAATTTTTACGTGTTTCTTTTTTTCTTTGATAAAATAAATATTCTTTGTGTATGGAACTAAAGAGCCGCGACTTCACATCCAAAGAGCCGCAGGTTGCCGACCACTGAGCTAGGGGAATGGTTGGCTGCCATGACTTCATTCAGGGGCGTGCATTCTATACAGGCAGATGTAGTATAAAATGCTTCTTATGCTGATCAATGACTGAGAGCTGACGGAAAGCCAGATGTAAAGGAGCTGTGGAACAACCTCTAGATAGATGGCGGCCTCGTGGTAGTTCATCTCCCAGTGGTCCTCCTGCGTGAGGTGCTCCCTGTTGGACCTGTTGAGGGAGGACCTGCTGCCCAGGTCCAGCACGGCGCTGCGCACCGCCTCCACGGGGGTCTCGCTGCCATTGGAGGTCACTCTGTTGTCTGGAACAGGGGCAGTACAGTATTTCACATAAGAGGAATTACTAAAATTAATAGACGATGAACCATTGACAAATAGAGTGTGCAAAGGGACTGTCAAAGGTGGGAATGGAAGGGAAAGACCGAGGAAAGACTGGATCGATCAAGCTGGGGAGAATGCAAAAAAATGCAACTAAGCCACACATGTAGTGTAACTTCTTGCCGTGTTCCCCCCAAAGGAGTCGCACGTGGTGAGGAGTGAACCAAATTTTTTACAGGTAAGGGGGCCGGATGATGACAATGATGAAAATTTTTGTTTTATTTTGACATTGTTAATTTAAAATGAATGATGATGATTTCTTTATCAGCGCCGTTTCGTAACTCAATGTCACTCCAAGGGTGCTTAGTATTTTACTGGGCGAAAAAGTGTGTCTTCATCTTCCTCTTTAGGTCCTCAATCATCCTAGACCTCCGGATTTCTGGTGGTAGTTGATTCCAGGTCGCAGGGCCGGCCACTGCAAAAGCATGGTCTCCGAAAACAGTGGCAATTTTTCTTCTAGGTTCATTTAGCAGGGTTTCCGCTCCGTTCTCTGCTGATCTTAGTGTTTGCTCCCTTGAGCCCAGGACTTTTGAGACAATCAGCTCTTGGATGTAGAAAGGAGCTGCATCATGGAGAGCATCTGAATCTTCACAATGTCAATACACAAACCCTTAAACATTATAAATTTCAAAATATCTCTGCACTTAGATTATAGATGGACCGCAGTATTCAGTTATTCAAAATGGCGCACGTATCTATGTCGCAATGTTTGCGATTTGTTTACAAAATGTATTTTAAATTATCTGTGTCTCATTCATGATGCTATTTACATAGTTTACCTATTTACATTACATGAATACTGAATAATAGAATAGTGGAACGACACAAATTTCAGTTTGGTATCCATTCAAACGTCTCATGTTAAATAATAATACTTCTCTACGTTTATCGAGCCAGCCCTGACTACGTCTGCAAAACCTGGCTTATGTCAAAAACACTGAGACCTCCATTGCAACATTAGAAAGGGGATTTTAAGAACTATCTAAGTACGGTGTGGTGAGAAATGACAATGGTTAGCATCGTCAGTACAACAAAGTCCTACAGAGAGCCCGGTGTGATCAGTTCCATTAAAATGAGGAGCCCAAATTGAGGTGGTCACTCGATTGCGTAAATCATAAAAAAATGTAACAAAATCACCCTCTAGGAGTGCCATCATATATTCCATACAATTTTGAACTACGCAATCGAGGTGTGACTTACACAATGTTATATACTCGGGGTACTCCTTGACTTATAGTTTAGTATGAGGCTGACCACCCATACTGTACAAAATGGTTCACTTTGCCAATGTCATTGCTGTTTTAGGAAAGGTTGTTTTAAGACTTGCACGGCTTATGTTCATTAGCAATACGGATATTATATTATAAGTGCACATGCAGTATGTGTGAGCGCAAACTTTTATGTGTCTGCTTACGAGAATGTATGTAATATGAATGTAAAACGTAATATATCTTTGCAACTTAAGTTATAGGTAGGGACTGGAAAATTTCGCGATCGCGATAAAACGAATTTATTCGCGAATTTTGATGTTTTTACGCGAATAACGCGAAATTTGAGGTTTTACGCAAAATATCGCGAATTTTCGTACTTTTGGTAGAAATTATGCGAAAAAGTTGTCATGTGTCGCTTTTGCAACGCAACTATTTTGTGGGAAAGAAAAGATTCCTGTGAAAACCCTTTGCAAGGTGCAAAGCACAGAAATAATGGTCGGTGTTATAGCCGAGGGGGCCAAGTGGGCTGATCTTTCAACGTTGAAACACGCTAGAACGCTAGACGCGGGGTTCGATCCCCGCCTGGGTCATTTGACCATAAATTTGACCCTGATTCAACAAATGTAATTGGGTAATTATAGATTAATAATTAATTTAAATGAACAATACTCGTAATGAATTTTTCATTAACGATATTAATACCTGTTTCTGGCCAGGCAGAGTAGGTTGGTGAATTGCATTCCTATTCACAAATCTATTTTATTAAAAAAAATAATGACAAGCAGAACTGTCCTGGACATCCAAACAGACTTGAATCGTGACATCAATGAAATAGAAAATACATCAAGGAGTGAAGCTGCTGCTGGATTAGCCAAGAGCACAACTTGAGGCTTTCATAAAAGCCAACATCCCTCGAAAAAATTAGATAACCCTCATCTAGAGAGACTAAATTTAATATTTTAAAAGGATATTGCAGGGTATTCGGAGTGTCATTCAAATATTAATACTTTTTTCAATCAATGGTTTTTTGTAAGTTGTAACTCGTATTGATTCAGTTGATTCATGTTGTTTATTCATTGTTTTTGAAGGTACATATTGTTGTTTATATAATAAATTGTAAATATTAGTAAAATCTATAGTTTTACAATTACATAAACCTTTATTTCGATCAAATCAACCCTAAAAATTACACGGAATCTCCCCGTTTATCATAAAAAATAACGCGAATTTCCCTGTTTTTGATCAAAAATAACGCGAATTTCCCAAAAAAATAACGCGAATTTCGCAAAAAATAACACCACTTTTTTCCAGTCCCTAGTTATAGGTAAATTATGCTTGGGGCATAGATCTTAAACAACACATGATTGTAAAAGAAGAATGAGTACTTCAATACTGTAAAAAACACAGTTTTTTTATGTAAGAGCAGTTCTCACCTGTTCCCATCACAACTTGCAAATGAATAGAACGTGGGCTCACGAATTTAAAAATAGTCGTCACATTCAGCCGAGTAAAGTAGCGGCTTGGGTAAAGATGCTCTCTGAGATAAGATGAGTCGCAGCACATTAGATTACTAACTGAATCACCTCAGATGCAGATGATAGTGTTATCTAATACAAGGTGTGTTTACAAAGAAGCGAGACAGATTTGACATTGTAAAGGTAGCTTTGTCGCCATTCCGTTAAGAGTGGCTAAAGCTACTGCGGAGTTGCCTCTATTTCTTCAGACTTTGTTTGACTTATAGTTTGGTATGCGGTTGAGCACCGTTAACATCTATAACCTAAGTTGTCTAATCTAATCTAATCTAAGTTGCAAAGATATGTAACATTGGGGATTCACATTACATGCATTCTCACAAGCAGACATGTACAAGTTCGCGTTTGCGCATGCCGCATGTGAACCTACAATATAAAAACCAAATATCAAATGGACATACACCCTGCAACCTAACCTAACCTAACCTAAGTTTTCTAATCTAATCTAATCTAAGTTGCAAAGATATGTAACATTGGGGATTCACATTACATGCATTCTCACAAGCCGACTTGTACAAGTTCGCGCTTGCGCATGCCGCATGTGAACCTACAATATAAAAACCTAATCTCAAATGGACATACACCCTGCAACTCTGCCCGACCTTCCCTGAAACAGGGGTGACATTGGCAAAGTGAACCATTTTTTAAAGTACGGGTGGTCAGCCGCATACCAACCTATAAGTCAAGGAACATACACGACAAATAACATTTTTTTTAAATAAATAAATAATAATATCTATGGACATCAAAACTAAAACAGAAAACAAATTTCAATTTAATCTGCTTATGCGAATGCATTTAATATGAATCTTATATGTAATATACCTTTGCAACTTAGATTATAGAAACAAAAAAACATGAAAGATTAATATTGAAACTGTTGGATTAGTTTCTTTATAATGTTGAAACAAACATTCTTTATTTTCCAATTAACCAGACCAAGCCACAGCAACATGTGACCAGGTACAGCTATATAGTATTTGATAAAGGGAATATATTTTTTTATCAGCATTAAAAAAATCAACTTGTCAAATTGGTTACAGGTAGGTATTAAATTGATTATCACCAATTAAATATGATTATGCATTGTTGGAGAATGTTCACCGAATGCACGCTGCAGACGGTCATTCATGCTTGCCATTTTTGCATTAAGAAAATATACTAAATACGTAAACAATAAAAATAATATGTTTTTAGGCTTTAGCGGCCGGATTCAGATGTGTTCAAGTGAGCAGAGCTCCGAAGAAGTCGCCCACAGAGGAGACGAAACGTCAGCTGAAAGTCTTTCAGAAATATCAAGAAAGAAGAAAAAGAAAAAAGAAGAAAAGAAGCAAAAACATGGACCACGGTCAAAACCCGGAACCAAAAAATTAAGCAATAAAAATAATCATTGGACAATTTTTTATATTGCCGTTTAGTGGCACCAACCCCAAGGGCGTTTTTATGTGTTGTTTTCAGAAAGCTTGTACTTCAGAAAATATCGCCGTTGTGAAGAAATAAGTCATTTTTTTTCTCTATCGCAACGCAACTCGCAACTAAGCTACACATATAGTGCAACTTCTTTCTGCGTTGCATGTGGCGAGTGGAACCTTTTTATTTTTACAGGTAAGGGGGCCGACCTTACGCCAACTCCCTCAGTTGAAGTGGAGGTTTCCCAGTTTCTGAAGGGTATA
Organism: Agapetus fuscipes; assembly: GCA_951799405.1. Classification (NCBI taxonomy): domain Eukaryota; kingdom Metazoa; phylum Arthropoda; class Insecta; order Trichoptera; family Glossosomatidae; genus Agapetus; species Agapetus fuscipes. The sequence continues at coordinate 7,133,224 of OX637352.1, read as the reverse complement.
TTTATTTTATACTATTTATAGACATTAGATCATTTTAGAATACTAAATGATAAATCTATTTGCTCTGTGGGAGTCTCCAACCCACAATGATGATGATGATTTTTATAGCGCCGTTTCGTGACTACTGTCACTGCAAGAGCGCTTTCAGGCTTGACGCGGCGGTGAAGAAATGGGTCTTCATTCCCTTCTTGAAGCTCTCGATCCCTTCCTTGGCACGCACTTCAGGAGGCAGCTGGTTCCAAGTGGACGGTCCCGCAACGGCGAAAGCGCGGTCTCCGAACACTGTACATCTTTTTCTGTGTTGAGTGCTGACAGATGTAAGAGCACTGTCCTGAAGTATTATCCACTAAGCTATGAATGTTCCAAGTTTAAATATGACATGGTTATAAATGCATGGGTATATTAAAAGAAGAAAGTGCATGAAAAAGGTGATGGATATGAATGGATTGAAAGAGGTATGTAAGGATAGGAAGAAATAGAGGCAGCTCTATAGATGCTCTGGCCACCCCTAGCGGAATGGGGACAGAGTTACAGTTACAGTAGACATGCGAAAATGACAGGCAAGTATGACCATCAGGCATAAATGACCTTGATGGGAGTACTAGAATGGGAAATACTAGTTATGTATGAATGGAACTTCCTACCGCATATCTATATCTATAAAGAAGGATGTGTGTATGTATGTATGTATGTATGTATGTATGTATGTATGTATGTATGTATGTATGTATGTATGTATGTATGTATGTATGTCCCCTATAGACTCATAAACCGCTCATCCGATTTTGACGAAATTTTCAGGAAACATGTAACATATTCTTAGAACGAATCCTGTGAAGTTTGATGGTGATCAAATAAACAGTGGTTCTCAATTCTCGATATTTCAGCAACGAGGTCGGTAAATTTTGAAACCACCCAATAGAAGAAGACCATTATATTCAACTACAATACATAATCTTAGTTGCAAATATACATATACATTAAAGATTCATATAAAATGCATGCTCACAAGTAGACACATGTAAGTTCACGCTTACAAATGCTGCATGTGTACCCACTCATAATTTAAAATCCAAATCTAAAATGAACAACCCAGTAACTTTTACTTTACGCCTAAAAATGGGAAAAAAAAAAAAAAGTTGGGAAATTTCCCCAAAAGTGGGGAATTTTTTTTTTCCCCAAAAGTCGGGAAAAACCTAACCTAACCTAAAAATGGGAAAAAAAAAAAAAGTTGGGAAATTTCCCCCTGCGCATTGTTCCCACTTATCCCCCTGCGCATGGTTCCCACTTTCAAATCTGGGAAAAAAAAAAAAAAGTTGGGAAAATTTTTTTTCCCCAAAAGTCGGGAAAAACCTAACCTAACCTAAAAATGGGAAAAAAAAAAAAAGTTGGGAAATTTCCCCAAAAGTGGGGAAATTATTTTTTCCCCAAAAGTCGGGAAAAACCTAACCCAACCTAACCTAAAAATGGGAAAAAAAAAAAAAAGTTGGGAAATTTCCCCAAAAGTGGGGAATTTTTTTTTTCCCCAAAAGTCGGGAAAAACCTAACCTAACCTAACCTAAAAATGGGAAAAAAAAAAAAAAGTTGGGAAATTTCCCCAAAAGTGGGGAAATTATTTTTTCCCCAAAAGTCGGGAAAAACCTAGCCTAACCTAAAAATGGGGAAAAAAAAAAAAGTTGGGAAAATTTCCCCAAAAGTGGGGAAATTTTTTTTTCCCCAAAAGTCGGGAAAAACCTAACCTAACCTAAAAATGGGGAAAAAAAAAAAGTTGGGAAAATTTTACTTAACTTTACCCACTTTACTTAACTTGAAATGGAAGTTATTCAGCTCCTGAGTGGCTTGACACTCATTTCTTATGAAGGCTGAGTAAGCCTTGCCGGTATTTTATTTTGGGTTTAAAATAAACACTGAAACGGGAAATAATTTCTGACAACTTCGGTGGGATTCTAACTCGAGATCTCGGCATGGAATGCAATCTATAAAGAAGGATGTGTGTATGTATGTATGTATGTATGTATGTATGTATGTATGTATGTATGTATGTATGTATGTATGTATGTATGTATGTATGTATGTATGTATGTATGTATGTATGTATGTATGTATGTATGTATGTATGTATGTATGTATGTATGTATGTATGTATGTATGTATGTATGTATGTATGTATGTATGTATGTATGTATGTATGTATGTATGTATGTATGTATGTTCCCTATACTCATAAACCGCTCATCCGATTTTGACGAAATTTTCAGGAAACATGTAACATATTTTTAGAATGAATCGTGTGAAGTTTGATGGTGATCAAATAAACAATGGTTCTCAATTCTCAATATTTCAGCAACGAGGTCGGTAAATTTTGAAACCACCCAATAGAAGAAGACCATTATATTCAACTACAATACATAATCTTAGTTGCAAATATACATTTACATTAAAGATTCATATAAAATGCATGCTCACAAGTAGACACATGTAAGTTCACGCTTACAAATGCTGCATGTGTACCTACTCATAATTTAAAATCCAAATTTAAAATGAACAACCCAGTAACTTTTACTTTACGCCAACTTGAAATGGATGTTATTCAGCTCCTGAGTGGCTTGACACTCATTTCTTATGAAGGCTGAGTAAGCCTTGCCGGTATTTTATTTTGGGTTTGAAATAAACACTGAAACGAGAAATAATTTCTGACAACTTCAGTGGGATTCTAACTCGAGATCTCGGCATGGAATGCAGTTACTCTACCAACTAAGCTATAGACCGGACTTTTTACAAATATGGTGGATCGATATCGGTTTGGTTAGGGGTAAGCAACCTGCGGCTCACCAGCCACATGCGGCTCTTTGGGTGTGAAGTTACGGCTCTTTAGCTTCATACGCAAATATAAAAAAAACACAGAATTATACTTCTGATCGAAAAAAACTAAATCGTTCTGAATCGATTAACGATCTCTCCGCTACTTGTACTCGCTTTTCACCCCCCACCCTCCCCCCAACTACAATATAAAAACCCAATCTTCAATGAACATAAGCCCTGCAACTCTTGCCGACCTTCCCTGAAACAGGGGTGACATTGGCAAAGTGAACCATTTTTTACAGTATGGGTGGTCAGCCTCATACCAACCTATAAGTCAAGGAAAAACTTTGAAATTTGTAAAATTTTTGGCTCTTCCGACTCAAAAGGTTGCCGACCCCTGGCCTAGACAAAAGTTCCAAATTAAAAAATGTTATTCAAGTATTCCAAGTTGAATTTTAGAAATGTAAGAAAGCTTTTATATCCCGCACTTATAAAAAATACGATAAACAAAAGTTCGTAGGTCACAACTAGAAGACCATATTGAAATATATTATTATTATGAAAACCTTTTATTGAAACATACTTTTAATTAAAATATACATAATATAGTTGTTTTTTCAAAAAACGCATTTCTGTAAAATTATATACTCACCACAAATTTAAAGATCGTTTTTTTCTCGGCGGTTAAACGTCTTTCTTCTATGTGACAATGGTCCAAAGCAACCAAGATAAACAAAATGTTTGCCTTTTACCTAACCCGGCCGTGCGACTTACAATTTTGTTGTCAATAGAAAATGTTCCGTGTGCACTACCTAAAACTTTCACTTATTGAAATAATGGATAGAGCACATTTTAAATGTGGGGAAAAAATGTGAATTCACTTGGCCGGGATAAAGACAGGACAGGGAGTCAAAAATTCAACATAAATTAAACACTTTCATGGAGATAGTTGAAAAAACACTTAAGTGCATCATATTGTATGAAGCATTTTCCCCAACTGCATACGTTTCACAGTGCGGTTACATTGAAAAATATTCCTGATTGTTTGGAATACATTTATTTCTTCACTTTGCTCAAAGAGTATAGTGAATTTTATAGATTAGTTCTTTAATTGTATGATTATAAAATTTAATGTATTGTTTATATTCTTTTCTTTATATTCTTTTCTCGTTCCTTGACTTATAGGTTGTTATGCGGCTGACCACCCATAATATAAAAATTGGTTCACTTTGCCAATGTCACCCCTGTTTCAGGGAAGGACGGCAAGAGTTGCAAGGCTTATGTTCATTTGAGATTGGGTTTTTATATTGTAGGTCCACATGCGGCATGTGTTAGCGCGAAATTATACATATCTGCTTGTGGGAATGCATTTAGTATGAATCTTAAATGATATATATCTTTGCAGCTTAGATTAGATTAGATTAGATTAGTAAAGGTCAATATGCATCTGACCAACTATAAATAGAAAATGGTTCACTCTGCCAATGTCACCCCTGTTTCAGGGAAGGTCAGCAAAGAGTTGCAGGGTGTATGTTCATTTGAGATTTGGGTTTTTATGTTGTAGGTTCACACGCAGAATGTGCAAGTGTGAACTTATACGTGTCTGCTTGTGGGCATGCACTTAATGTGAATTCCAAATGTAACAATTATATCCATGCAACTTAGAATAGATTAGATGAGTGACGTTACATAGCCGATTTTTTTATCTTAAATATAAATGGAGCACCGCAATCGATTTTCCCTATGCTTGGCTCTGCTGCTTAACAGTTGTACCTAGACCTTTTTTTTTAGAAAACGTGAAGATTAACCTAGAGATAAATTGTGTGAAGCTTGATTCCGATTACCACACTTTTTTTTTTGATCCTGTTGTTTCCTCTTTTATCTGTAGAAAAAAATTGATACCACATGCCCAAATGGCGTAGTGAAACACGCCGGGTACTGCTAGTGTACTATATTAGTGTATATGTATATGCAGTGTAACATTGTCTGCTTCCTATTTGAACAATAAGCATACAGTTTGTTTGGAATACACTATAGTTATCTATAATTATGTTTTAATGTATGTTTACACACTGCATAACTCACAGTCTAAAGCAGGCCCGTCCAACATACAGCCAGCGGCGACGACATCAATACTTATTGCGCAATAAGTTCAATCATTTAAAAAAGTATCCATCATCAGGTACTCAGTTCAATCATAAGGGAGCAGTTTTCATAACGTTTTTTTCGTTTTTTTTACTGGGGAGGCGCCGGCTCTCCCGCGTGGAAGATTGCGAGCCTATCCTCTCCCCCCCCCCCGTCGACAGAATTATTATGGACCAAAATGAACTTCCAAAATTGCATGTCAACAGAAAATGAACTTATGGAAATTATTACATGCCTACCCTCCTCCCCCCCCCCCCCCGTCGATGCTTTTTCTAGCCCGCCACAATTGCAAAAGTACTAAATCTGGCCCGCCACGATTTTAAGTTAAAAAGCTTAAGATTCTTATAATAAACTACAAAATGTCCATCTGTATTTGTGCTTGTGTCCAGCCATCATTCCGCTTGGGGTGGCCAGTACCTCAGTGCAGGTGTCTCCACATTTCTCTGTCCTTGCACACGTTTTCTTTCATCTACTAGACCTTCATGCGTGCTATTCTCTTTTCCTCACTCTGCGGGTTCCAGCCATTTTATCAATTTGTTCATTCCGCGATCTTCCTCCTCCGCGCCTCCCTTTGACATTTCTTTTGTAACATGTTTTTGTCAGTCATTCATCATCCATTCTTTCTAGATGCCCAAACCATTTAATTTTTAAATAAACACTTTGCTAAAAGTTACAAGATGAGATAATTTATACAATGTTTCAGCAGAAACATTGTATAGTTTCATTTCGACGATTAAAAGGAAGTAGGGCAAAAGCGACATTTTGGTCAAAAATGAGTTATGAATACTTCCTACTAAAAAAAATCCACTCTTTCTAATGCGCTAACTCCCATATCTCTACGATATTTTTTCTGTTGTTTATGCCCAAGCAAACAACAACGTTTTCAAAGTATAGATTTGGTGTAACCGACAAGATTTTGACCTTTTTTGTCCTTAAGGCACTTGTGAAATAAAAAATGTGTTAAACATCGTACAACCACATTAAAAGGAACACCAATTGATGCCTTTGTTTTTTAATTTTAGTGCTGTTTATATTTTAATGATATGATAAAAAATAAAAAAGTTATGCCATTTTTCTGCAATCTCCAACTTTAAACTGCTCTCCTGAACAATTTAGTTTTTGTCTCTTATGCCCTATTGCCTTTTAAACTTCGATTTTAATTTATTTTAAGTTAAAGAATGAGCACAAAACACTGTTTAAATAACACTGAATAAACAACCTAACAATTTGTTGTTGGTTGCTACAGACAAGTTACTAAAACAGTCCTAAAGTAATAGTCCAGTCATAAGCGTTTGCCAGCTGAGATAAAGTTTATATTTGAGTACTTCCATTAATTAGCATTAAAGGTTGATAAAACAATCGCAATATTACGTAGGTTATTATATATTAATATTATCTATGCAACTTTCTTGATAGGTACACATAATTAAAACAAAACAAAATATTTACACTGGCTGCTGTGTGATCTCATATCTTATTCATGACAATAATAAATTAACACTTCAACATTTAACACAAAACTTATTTTTTTAATTAATTCTAACAATTCAAGAACTTGAATTCCAAGAATGAATTCTTGACGGTATCTTTCTCAGTATCTTTCTTGTGCGAATAAAATCGTCAAACTGATTATACTTTATAACAATCCGATTTATGAGGACTTGAGAAGTTAACATATCATAAAAAGGTTTTAGAGTATCTTTTATCTATAATCTAAAAGTCGATCAGTTGGTAGAGTGCTTGCATTCCATGCTGAGAGCTCGGGTTCTAATGCCACCGAGGGTGTCTGAAATGATTTTTTGTTTCGGGGTTTATTTCAAACTCAAATTAAAATACCGGCAAGGTTTATTATGCCTTCACAAGAAATGAGAACCAGCCCCCTCGGAAGCTGGGAAACCCCTAGTTTTAAGTTGCATGACCCCAGTTACATGGACCTGTGACGTTTACCCCCCGAGAACAGTTCAAATTTGAATATAGTAAAAAATGGATCCCGCACGATTTAAAATTTACAATTTTTATCTGCGAAGTAACATCACAGGTCTATGTGACTAGGGTCCTTAGAAACCATAGACAATATTAGTATACTCCTTACAAATACTACCGGGTGACCGGATGGAATCGGAACGTCTTCTCCAGACCACTAAGCAATAGAAAATTTTAATATTTCTTGGTGGGCAAACGTCACACGTCTATTTAACTAGGGTTCTCAGAAACCAATAATAAAATATTAGTTGGTCCTTGCCCTAGTAACGTGACAGCTTTTTTATCCACATCAAACGTGCGGAACTCATTTGTGACGAGTCCATTTATTTGAAATAAGAATACCTTATTTGTGTTCGAAATTTGAATAAAAACAAAATATTCGAAATTCAAAAATACGAGTGAAATAATTTTGACAGGTTATGGTTGACTCACTGGTGTGGTTCGATCCGTACGTATTTGCGGCATTGTTTATGTCATCGCTGAATCTCGTGTAGCCATCAGAAGGAGTCATGGGACTCCTCAAGGAAGACATTTCACCTTCCGTCAGTTGGTGAGCCACCATCGACCGATTCGCCAGCTGTCAAATTTTCCCCACAACTGACGGGGAGGGCAGACCTTCAAATATTTTTCCCGAAAATGTATTTGGGATTTCCGAAGATGCATCTATTTCCGTTCCAACACTCTGTGAATGGTTTCACAGCGATTGAAAACCTTGCTTCATATAAATACAAAGTTGTGGTAGAAATTAAATGATTTCTTTATAATCATAAGTTCACAGCGGCTGACCACCCATAATATAAAAATTGGTTCACTTTGCCAAAGTCACCCCTGTTTCAGGGAAGGACGGCAAGAGTTGCAAGGCTTATGTTCATTTGAGATTGAGTTTTTATATTGTAGGTCCACATGCGGCATGTGTTAGCGCGAAATTATACATATCTGCTTGTGGGAATGCATTTAGTGTAAATCTTAAATGATATATATCTTTGCAGCTTAGATTAGATTAGATTAGTGACATGTCGTGACAATTTTTTTTTGGTTTTAAATTTTCCACTCATAAAATATGACATCATAGAGACGGGAAAAGCCAAACTATTTTTTATGTTGCTAAAGACCCTAATCATATTGACCTGTGACTTTGTGGGCAAGGAAAAATTATAATTTTTAACCGAGCTTCTTGATGCTGGAAATTTCATTGTTTGTTTGCAGTCACTTTGAAAGAGAATCTGTATTACTTACACTATACTTATTATAACCGGTAGATAGCTCAGTTGGTAGAGTGCTTGCATTCCATGCCGTGAGCTCGGGTTCGAATCCCACCCATGGTGTCAGAAATGATTTCCCGTTTACCCCAAAAATAAAATACCGCAAGGCTTACTCAGCCTTCACAAGAAATGAGTACCAGCCCCCTTGGAAGCTGGGAAACCCCCCCTTCACTAAAGTGATTGGCCAGCCCCCTTACTTGTAAAAATAAATAGGTTACACCCACCACATGCGAAACCTTAGGGGATAATGCAGTAAGAAGTTACGCTTTGGGGCTGTCCATATATTACGTCATTCGCATTAAGGGGGGGGGGGGAGTCTAGTCTGTGGATGATGGTAAATGATGTGCGAGTACCAAAAGTGACGTCGTTCTTGTAAATACCAATTTCTACAAAATAAACCAAATATTATGTAAGTTATATAACATTATTAATTATTAAGCCCATCCATTATTACAGCAAGAGGGGAGGGGGACATTAGATAATGACTATAGGATGATTGTAAGAGGGGGGGGTCGAAAATCGGCCAAAATCGATGACGTAATTTATGGACGGCCCCTATGTGTTTAGCTATCTCAGCCTATTTACATATAGCTTGGCCATGGACAAATTCGTCACACGACAGTTCGTCCACACAAATTAAAAGGTTTAAACTTTTTTGCGTTTGTTTTTACAGTTTTATTTTCACAAATAGAATGTTTATTTCACCTCGAGTACTTTCGACTTGCTTACGTCATTTTCTGTGCACTAGAGGTGAAATAAACACTCAATTTGTGAAAGTAAACCTGTCATTCAACCGCGCAGACCTCTCATTTTGTTTGACTATCTTCACCTGCACTCTACATATACAGGTCCATAGTAGTATAGTACACAATTTCAGACGTACCTCAATGTTCCTCTCACCCTCACTTATCAATGTATTTGTACTCTCCCCGATTGCACCAGGCATCATTTACAAGTATTATGAAGCATCTCTGATAATTCATTATCCTATTTTCCCTTATTTCAATTCTCTTACCACTTGCCTACAAATCTTCAACAAGCTTATTCTAAAGCATGCTTACTTACAAAATATTCTTCCTCTTCTTTTGCCCCTGCAGTGGAGGTCAGCGATCATCACAATTTACACCTTCTGCACGAACGAGGGATATTGTGATTCTGCCAAACCACTGCCTCAGGTTCTTCAACCAAGATGTTTTTCTTCAACCTGGAGCCTGTCGTCCCTCAATTCTTCTTTGTATGATTAGGCGTAGGAGCCTACATTTCTCATTATGTGGCCAAAATAAACCAATTTCTGCTTTTCTCAGATATCAGGAGTTTGGCACAAATAGTCTTTGACCTTATGCATCCAATCAATATTTGAGTATACTGACAACAACAAAAACTTCTAAATTAATAAATGAAACAGCCAATCTTTTTGAACCAATGTATTTCACAGTACTAAATATAAAAGATAAATGTAAGTATGCAGAAGACTGCAGGTTTAGAACTTCATTCTGTGGGGGTACTGTGAGGAGCGCAGGCCAAACATGGAGGAGAGGTACTTGCGCAGCACCCTGCGGTCTGCGTGCTTCTTGATCACGCCCAGGATGGCATTGTCGACGGCCTTCTGGTCCGTTTTACGCTGCTCTGACGCAACGTATTTCTGAAAACAAAAATTATAAATGTTAACATCAGGCTTTGGGAAAACATTGACGGCCTTATTCATTAGATTGTTTGAACCCAAAACCAGAGTTAAACCAACTTATTAGTATGGGAAAACCAACTTTACACTGGTTTAAAAGTTAAAAACTTTTTCAGTGTTATTCATTAGAATTTTTAAACCAGATTTCTTTAGAGATCTGGTTTAATTTCTCAATTTAATCTCAATTTACAAAAAAGGTGATTCATAAAAACTTTATAATTCAGTTTAACACTAAACGTGTTTCAAAACATGATCACATTTGTAAACCACCTCCGAGTAGGTTTATTTCGTTCTAAACTAGATCGAAATACGCAAAATGACGATCTTCCTCATTCCCCAGCTGATCGTAATGTACGAGATAACTTTCAGAATAAAAGATTTATGAATCAAATAAGAGTTTCAGCAATTACAGTAACTTTAAAACATTAGAATTTTACACTATAACAACAAATCTACGGTATGCAGCAACGAAACAAATATAAAAACTGTGACAAGAAAAAAAGTGACAGATCCGCGTCGTGTTATTTTTCAAGTCGCCAATTTTGTAAAACTGACACTTTTCTTGTAGATGAAGTATGAAGGCCCATCTTTGAGATTTTCTTCGTGATGCCTACAGCCAAAACCTGAAGTCACAATTAAGTCATGCTTTGAAAAATACTTGTTTCCATTTTTAGTTCATTCGAAGTCGCAGTCGACATGAGGACATGAGTTTGACAGCTGCTGGAGTGTCGAGAAACGCTCGGGAGGGGGCGTTTACCCGAATGCTTCCGAGCGTCTCCGAAAAATGTCAAAAATCATGCAAAAACCCACAAAAACCTCAAAAAAATTCATAGACACCTAAATACCTACATAAATGTCGAGCATTTCGTATTTTTTTATACAGAAAAAGCTACCGGAAGTCTGTTTAAGCAGGATTCGGTAAACCAAAAAAAATAATGCACGTATTTCGCTAATGAATCACCTTTTTATTTATTTTGGTTTAGCGGGCTGGTACAAATTTAAATTGGTTTCTCAAAATCTCGCACTAAACAGGTATGGGCGGAATCTAATGAATAACACTGTTCATGAATAAGGTGGTGAATCTAATCTAATCTTATTTGCAAAGATATGTTACATTGGAGATTCACATTACATGCATTCTCACAACCAGACACGTACAAGTTCGCGCTTGCACATGCCTCATGTGAACCTACAACATAAAAACCAAATCTCAAATGGACATACACCCTGCAACTCTTGCCGTCCTTCCCTGAGACAGGGGTGACATTGGCAAAGTGAACCATTTTTACAGCATGGGTGGTCAGCCGCATACCAACCTATAAGTCAAGGAACACACACACACGACAAATTACATTTTATACATCACTAAATAATAATATCCAAATACAAAATATCCATTTACAAATAAAAACAAATCCCAATTTAATAAACCCTAGCCGCCAACATTACAGATCAACCGCCATTTCTTTCTGTCCTTACATACTTCTTTTATTTCCTCCAGTCATAATTTTCTTCATACAGGCTCTTCTTTTATTATGACTCTGGATATTCCATTCATTCGCAATTTCGGATATTTGGTCCATCCATACCTTTCTCGGTCTTCCTCTACCACGACATCCATCTATTCTACCAACATATACTTTCTTCGTCAGTCTTTCCTCATTCATTCTCTCCATATGCCCAAACCATCTTAACAAACTTCTTTTAATCTTCACTTTCACACTTTCTCTTGTGAAGATTTATTTAAATTTGGGTAAATCCAATCGGTGCTATTCACAGAGAGTGAATTCATGGCATTTCAGTCACCGAAAGTAAATTTCCCATACAAAAAAAGCAATGATCTGTGGTCGGCATAGCATACTCCCCCTGTAAGATCAGTTTTTTCATCTCTCGTAATGATGTTGTAGGGAATCCTTTACAAAAGAAAAATCCCGTTTAAAATTTACAATTTGAAATATATGAAAGTTCCTTTTTTTTAAAACCAACCATCTCTTTCTTTCTCTGGCTCACAAGCCTTGAAGGCTCAGGGCTTCCCGCACCACAATCTTCTAGAACTCTGTCTTGTGCTGCTTACTCTTAGGACTTCTGCCTACCGTATCCTGGGACATCCCAGTGGTCTACCAACGGAGGCCCCATCTAAGACATTCTAGTTTATCTGGGAGTCCTCTGTATGTACTACATGCCCGGCCCACTGAAGTCTTGGTTTCAGTGTTATTTACATAACACTTAATCCATACATGGATCCGGTAATCCATAGACGATTCAAGCAGAATGCATTGTGTTAAAATGGACCTCTAGGTCAAAGTCTCCCATCCATATGAGAGAACAGGCCACACATAACATTTGAACATTCTCTGACTAATCTAATCAAAGTTGCAAAGATATGTAACATTCGGGATACACATTATATGCATTCTCACAAGCAGACACATAGTTCACGCTTACACATGCAGCATGTGGACCTACAATATAAAACCCCAAATCTCAAATTCACATATAGCCTGCAACTCTTACCGACCTTCCCTGAGACAGGGGTGATATTGGCAAAGTGAACCATTTTCTACAGCATGGGTGGACAAAATTTCCTCTCCAACTTCTCTGACAAAGTTTTAAATTGCAAAATTCCAAATGACCAACTCCTCACAGGGAAACATGTGACAGACAGAATACCTCTTTCTTGGTGGAGAAGATGTCCTCGCCCTCTTTCCTCTTGACGGAGCGCTTGGCGGACTTCTTGTTCTTCTTGAAGTAGGCATCGTCCAGGTGCTCGGGCACCTTCACCTTGGAGATGTCCAGGCGGGTGGACGTGCCGATGACGTAGCGCTGGTTGATGCGGCGCAGGGGACAGCCATTGGCCTGGAAATTTCACAAATAATGTAAATATTAAGACCCTTTTTTTTTTAGCTATACTAACACTGCAACTTTTGTCAATCTTCCCTGACACAGGGGTGACATTGGCAAAGTGAACTATATTTTACAGTACCGATGGTCAGCCTGATACCAACCAACAAGTCAAGGAATTGCGTAATCAAAATATGTATAGAAAATAAATTGGCTTGTAAATTTGTAAGTATAAGCTCATTACCTACCCCTCTATGTCATATTACTATCGAAACACGTTACATCATAAATATGTTTCATACATTTTTTTGACACCGGCAAATGGAGCATTCTTTTTAACACGTTCGCGGACGAAACGGTTATAGCCGCTCTATGAGCTTGTCTAGGACTGGACGAAACGGTAATAGCCGTCGTGATAAAACGTTATTACTAGGGACAAAACGGCTATTTCTGATAGAACTTGCATACATGTAGCATCCGTGCGTCCCTACAGAAATCTAAAGAACACGGCAATAGCCGTTTCGTCCCTGGATGTCAAAAAAAAAAAAAAATATATAATAAAAATACAATTTGAGATGATGAAATAAGTGTGTTTTTTCTAGCCTACTTCACATTTCGTGTGTCCGCGAATGTGTTAACAAATGGTACGTAAACTCACGCAATCCTCTGTATTACAGTTTCGCGTTTATTTTGGCAGAGAAATTATTTTATGAATAAAAAAGTACATGTAAATTTATATATGGCTATTTTACCTATTGCATCTTCATAAAAAGTATATTTAAGACCCTTTTCAAAATATAAAGTAATGTATTCACTTTTGTTATCCCCTAACGGTGCTATTCTCAGACATTTTAGTCGTCCGTTGAGCCCACGCTTTGACAAACTAATGATGCATTTGTATGAAGACCTGTCAATCCAGAACAGCTGATCTGTCTTCATACAAATATTACCAAAATTTGGTAGGTAAAAATGACCGTGGTGATGAGACTTTCAGCCCAGGCATCATTAGTTTGTCAAAGCGTGGGCTCAACAGACGACTAAAATGTCTAAGAATAGCCCCGTAAAAGTTAATTATGGAGGAGCACTCCCTTCTGTTTAGGGATAATAAATATGTGTGTGCCGACCTTGAAGGGCCCCGTGACGAGGAGCAGGCCGGAGGGCAGCACCTTGACGAGCACCACGCGCTTGCCCTTGTGGCGGCCGGCCAGCAGGATGAGCAGCCGCCCGGGCTGCATGTTCTTGCGGGTGTAGCGCGTGTGCTTGCTGAAGCAGTTCTTGTGCTTGTGGTCGCGGATCCTGGAACAATTAAGTACAACATTATTAGGAGCATTTATCAGAATGGAAAGAAATGGCGGTTGATATGTAATGTTGGCGGCTAACGGTAGGGTTTTTAAATTAGAATTTTGTATTTGTTTTGGTGGTTATATGGATTAGGTATTTGTTGATTGTAAAAATGTGATTTATTTAGTATATTCTTTACTTATAGGTTGGTATGCGGCTGACCACCCATGCCGTAGAAAATTGTTCACTTTGCCAATGTCACCCCCGTTTCAGGGAAGGTCAGCAAGAGTTGAAGGGTGTATGTTCATTTGAGATTTGGGTTTTTATGTTGTAGGCTTACATGCGGCATGTGCAAGCGGGAACTTATACATGCCTGTTTGTGAGAATTGTAATGTGAATCTGCAATGTTACATATCTTTGCAACTTAGATTAGATTTATTACATCTGAGAAAAACGTTTGTGGTGTTTTTTTTAACGAAATTCAACATGTTTCTTCATTATGTGAACATTAATTAATTTAAACTAGTGTTGCAACGAATATTCGGTAACCATCCGGTATTCAGCTACTTTTCCACCATTCGATCGAATACCGAATAGTAACTTTTTGGCCAAATATTTGGCGTGCCGAATACTAATTTAAAAGAAAAGGAATAAGAATTCCGATGCTCTCTCCATTACCATTGTGTGGTGCAATTTGAGTAAAAAAAAAAATTGGTATTCGGTGGATGACCGAATACACTATTCGTTGCATCACTAATTTAAACCAAATATGCTCCATTATTATTAACAATGTTTTGTCAGTTTTTAACACAACCACAATGCTACTAATAGCTAAGTGGCAGCTAGCTAAAGCTTCTTTTGAAAATAGCTTTATTTCACCGAGAAAGTTCTGTAGAGATCAGAATAAGTGATAATCAGAGAGTGATACATGCATATTGCCAATGCCACCCCGGTTTCAAGGAAAAGCGGCCCAAGTTGCAAGGTTTGGTGTATGTTGTATGCTCACTTGCATGCATATGTCTGCTTGTAGGCGTAACTTAAGAGTATTCATAGACAATAGAGTAGGCTTACTTCTGTTGGGTGGGATAGAAGGACTTCCTCTTCCTCTGGAAGATGACGCGGGACTCTCCGTTCTTCTCGCCACCGATCTTCTTCACCACAAAGTTCTGCTTCTTGGGCTTGGGCTCGGGGGCGGGGAACTTCTTTCCCTTGAACACATACTTGGCCTGGAAAACAATAATACTGCGTTACATACAGCCTAACATGGTGATATGCACATTTTAATCATTTTGAAAAATAATACTATGGCAGAATGATGAACTGTCCAGCATATCGCCCCCTTAGTGCTCGTTTGTCTTATCTCCGACACAGATAATTTCACATGAGCAATGTTCGAATGTGCACTGCACCAGTGTGTCTTATGAAAACTGGAAATTGATTAAAAATATATTTAGATTTTTTCTCAGCTCAGATTGCGTAGAATGTGATTCTTAGGGGATAGGTGATTCAAGAGAAGTTTCAGTAAATGCCTCACACTCGGGGCACTGTAATTTTTATGAGTCGTATGCAATCAATAGTGTTTTTTGTGCGCGATACTAGAAAAAACTAGTGTGGGGCAACGAAAGTCCTTTTCATCTTCGACGCCTCATACAAAGTCTAAATGACAAGTCTTTATCTCTCTTTCCTTAGTTTCCGGACTTAACGGAAACCACCGCCTTTACAGAGCTCCCTAACATCATTAATGCACTCATTCTCAAGGGACTAAGCGATGCAAAAACATGAGAGAAAACACTATCTACAAACCTTCTTGTGGTACATCTTGGACTTGGAGAACCTGACGATTCCCTTGGCCAGGACATAGTTCCGGCTTCTGCCTTGGGCCTTCTTCACTTTTCCATCCTTGCCAGCTTTGGTTTTGGGCGCGACGGCCGCCGATTTAGCCTCCTTCTTCGCCGGAGTGGGCGCCATTCTAAACAATAGATTCATAGGTTATGTTGTGTAACGATCCTCGATTAAAAGAATGGTGTAAGGTCGGCCACCCGAAAAGAAGAAATTACTTTACTGTTGCCAACACTACCCCTGTTTCAGGGTGACGCAGCAATAGTTGCAGAGTTCATTTGAGGACATGTGTCAGCAAATGAAAATGTTTGCCAGTAGGCTGTATTCAATATGAATCTTAATAGTTATTTCCTTGTTACAATTTAACCTTTTTATTTCACAAGTTAAGGGGCTAGTCTTACAACAACCATTCAAGACACAATTCTACATTTTCGCGTTTTCTTCTAACCCAAATGGTACTACATAATGATAAAGTTGGTACAATACATCCCGATTAAGCTGCTAATACAATATCTTATTTGTTTCAACAAGTAAGGGGGTCAGCCTCACGCCAACTACTTCACTCACAGCGAATTTCCTTGTTACCCAAGGAGAAGGTTCCCATTTCTTGTAAAGGCTGAGTTAACCTTGACGGTTCGTTTAATTGTTTCATAAGAAAGAACCGAGATAGAAAATCTTCAGTAGGGTTCGTACATTTACCTAGGATGTTTTTATAAAATGTGAAAAAAATTGGGAACAAAAATATAAGATACACCCTAACCATTTTTGCTATACAGCTAAAATGGTAAGGGTGACAAAGTTTTTTATGGCAATTCAATATTTTCAAATTTAGAACGTCTTAAAAATAAAGTGACAGTTCACATCTTCAATATTGTAAATAATAACTTATAACCTTAAAAAAGTTAAGAATGCACGAAGTAAAACTTGCTATGAATGAAATCACTGACTGAAGCGACGGTCGAGACACTTGATAATGGATTGAATATAAATCAAAATAAAGATTTTAATGTATAAATTTCCACGTTGATCGGACTTAGCGGCGAAGTTGACATGCAATGAGAAAGGTTATCATTACATGTCAAAATTACAGCTAACACCAAAAATATGCAACGAAACTTGTAAAATATATTTGTGTGTAAAATCCTGGATGAATAGAGGGATGTATAACGTTGTTTTGATGATGGATTATTTAGATTTTGAAAATATAGCCATAACCACAACTTACTTCAAATCGCGTTTGAGAAAAAGAACTGTCGAAGCGACAGCGAAATCTAGCGGATTTTTTAAAAACTATTTTGACGTTTCCTTTATTTTCTTACTTCAGGCAACACTTACTGTTATCCATTCTATTTACAAAATACATTTAAAAAATACACGCTGTATTTTTTTTATATATAAAATCATCCATGTGAACAAAATAAATTATATATTTTTATCTTGTTTCTTAGTTTAATGTGTAACGCCACTGAAGTGCTTAAAATAATTTTATCCAGATATAACTGTAGGTATTTTAATTCTCATTTATAATGTGCACAAAGCATATGCCTTTCTGTCAAAACAAAAACCAAAATGGCCAAGCAGCCCGCCATCATTCAAGAGAGTAATTTTCATTTTTGTTTCTTGTTAAATTCTTAACAATTTTCCCACTGAAATCTAGCTCATACGTTTAAACAATCTTATGTGTTTATGTAGTTTGTGTTTTTAAGGCGCGAAAAATATTTTTTGACCTAATTTACGAATGTCATTATGTATTGTAAAAATATCAAATTTTCTCTTCCGCAGTGCAGACAACTACTGATAAACAAAATATGTCAACACTGGACGAAAGTCTTCTTAGTTTTGAAAAGATGGATCGCTCATCCCCGGAATTGTGGCCAGAACGGAGTAAGTTATTAAATCGCTTAAAGAATATAAAACCAGCTTTGAAAAAAAAATCCGCCATGTAAATTTGACAACTGTGCTGCCAGGTATGTAGTTTTGAAATTCCCTCCAAAAATTACCAGCAAAAAAAAAGAAACTTTAAAAATGGAGTCGAAGCAAGAAAGCCGGAATGAAAAATTGTGACAACATTCCACAGGGCAAAAAGAATTTTTTTAACGATTTATATAAGGGCCAATAACTCAGTTTTTAGAAGCTAGGGTTCGATCCTCACCAAGGGTGCTAGAAATGATTTCCTGTTACGGAGTTTATGTAAAACCAAAATAAAATATGGAAAGTTGCGTTTACTCAGTCTTGTCAAGAAATGTGAACCAGCCTTCTCCGGAGTTGGAAAATCCTACTTCAATTGCAGTGGTTGGTGTAAGGCTGACTACCTTCTTCTTTCGGTTCAACTTCCATCGAAGATCATCATGCTATTTTCACCTTGAATGCTGTGGCTTGAAATATGGACTTACAGTGCTAATCTTAAACATTTGGGTCGTCCGTTGAGCCCACGCTTTGACAAATTAATGCTGGACGTCTCATCACCACGGTTATTCTTACCTACCGAATATCGGTAATCTTGTATGAAGACATGTCAATCCAAAATGGCCGCAAGTGAACAGCTGATTACTCTTCATACAAATATTACCGATATGTAAGAATTAGCGTGGCGATGAGACTTTCAGCCCAGGAATCATTAGTTTGTCAAAGCGTGGGCTAAACGGATGACCAAAATGTCTAAGAATAGCACCGTTATTGCTTTTGTTGAACGATTGTCGTAGGTTTTTCACCAAACACCCTGAACTTCCCACATCAACCATGGTAGTAAATAAAAAATGTATTTTCAACAATCAGAGATTTTTTCTATGTTACACACTGAAAAATATTCAGTTGTTATTAGGCTTTCACGGCCGGATTCAGATGCTTGATTTTTTGGTTCCGGGGGGTGACCATGGTCCATATTTTTGCTTCTTTTTTCTTTTTCTTCTTGATACTTCTTGAAGACTTTCAGCTGACGTTTCGTCTTTTCTGTGGGTGACTTCTTTGGAGAAGTGAGCAGAGCTCTGACGACGAAACGTCAGCTGAACTGTAACTGTATCTCTGTCGCCATTCCACCAGGGGTGGGCAGAGCCTCTGCAGAGCTGCCACCATGAAGCTGAAAGTCTTCAAGAAGTCTCAAGAAAGAAGAAAAAGAAAAAAAGAAGCAAAAACATGGACCACGGTCAAAACCCGGGACCAAAAAATCAAGCATTCAGTTGTTAGTTATGCTAAATGTAGTACAGTGCACTTTAGTGTCTGTTCAAACAACCTACATAATAAATAACTTTTTTATGAAAAACTGTTTTTATAATATTTTTTTTAGTTCCAGGGATTTCTACATATTCAGCAAATTTACCACCGGATCCATATCTCCCAGCATGGCGACACAATCTCACCAACGAAGACATCAATTTCATGCACCGTAAGACATTTAGGAACTTTTCAATTGTGCTCTTGTTTGAATTTTAGCAGAAATATAAAATTCATTGATTTTTCATATTAGCAAATAAGGTTTTTTTTTTAAATTAAAAGGTTAATTTATTTGTAGGTTAGTATGAGGCTGAGCAGCCTTACTGTAAAAAGTGATTCACTTTAGCCAATGACACTCCTATTTCAGGAATACGTAGGAAGAGTTGCAGGATTTATGTTCATTTGAAAAAAAATCTTTTTGCAACATGTGTGATCATAAACTTATGCTTATTTGCTCTGGGCATTCATTTAATATGAAACCTCATATCAAGTGAAGTGTTCAGTGTAAGGCCGGCTGCTTTTTTTTTTAAAGAACTCTGCAGAGGCTCTGGCCACCCCTAGCGGAATGGCGACAGAGAGAGAGAGTTACTGTGTGGGAGACTCCCTAGATTCAAGGGACTCTATGACACTATGACACTTATTATAGTGCCGCAGAGAGGTTGGTGATGTGGCAGTTGTCCTTATCCGGTTGCAGGGTCGTTAGCTGCGCAGTGCTGTGGTATGTGTTGCGTTGTTGCGTGTTGGGTTGCTTTGTTTTGAGATACTGAGAGGAAATGATTGATATTGGATTTGAAAAGGGTAAGGTTAAATTTGGTTGGAAACACAGATACCGGTAACTCATTCCATAAACGGGCAGTTTGGCAAAGGAATGAGTCGTGAAGACACCAAGTTCTCATAGTTTTGATATCGACTGCAAATGGTTGGATGTGAGCCGTTCTATGAATTGCTCTTGTTGTGACGAGAGGAGGGGTGTAAGTGAGGATATTTCATCAGAATAGGCACCATTATAGTACCTATAGAAGAGACTGATCATTCCAACTTTCCTTTGTCTGAAAATAATTAGGTTCTACTCCCCATATGTGATCCCTTCAAGGACAATGCACCAAGAGGTTGTACTACATGTAAAGCTTAGTTGCTTTTCTGATAGGTATTTATCTCTATCCAGCTCATGCGCCTTATTCTTATAGGCATTTAATAAATTTATAATTCTGTTTATTTTTATTAAAATTTTAATCTAACTCTTTACCTTTTATTTTCAGAACTTGGTTCGATGACTCCGAACAGCATTATTCAAGAAGTGAAGGCTCTACACGATCTGGCTTATCAACTTGGCGTCGAAGAAGGGAAAGAAATGACTAGGGGCACTTACTTGAATATTTTCCCAAACAAGAGTAAACGCTAATTCCTTTCAAGTAAAAATAAATAATAATTAATTAGTTAGTAGGTATAAAAAGGTAAATAAGAAAACATTTTGTCATGAAATATTTAATACCATCACAATGAAGTAAAAAAAGTTTAAAACATCAACGATATATTAATCTAACTGAAAATTGAGGAAATGAAAGTGGTTTGTAAGGACAGAAAAAAGTGGAGGCGCATCTGCAGAGGTACCGGCCACCCCTAGTGGAACGGCGGCAGGATACAGTACAGTACAGTACTTAGCAAAAATTTCAGATCAAATGTCATTATTTTCTATGCTTTCATACTCTTTCATTTCATCCAGTCACAATTTTTTTCACACAAGCTTTCCTTCTATTCTGACGCTGGATATCCCATACATTTGCTATTTCAGGAATTTGGCCCTTCCATTCTTTTCTCGGTTTTCCTCTACCACGACTTCTCTTTGGCTTTTAGTCCACCTGGTCCATGCTGCTGGAACAGTCTGCCTCTAAAGTTGTGAACAGAGACCATTGTAGGCAGTTTCAGAAGATTGCTTAAGACACATTTGTTTAATAGAAGCTTCAACACATAAAAGCGCCCTTGGGTTGGCTAGTGCCACGATCGCAAAGTTCTGCATTAAAAAACAATCTGCAAGAATGATGAGTATTGAGTTATCGTCTGTAAGTCATATTGGACTCATAATATTTGAAATGTGGGTAATAAATAAGACTAGGGGCGTTGCCCCTGGCTGCTACGCAGCCCAACCCCTTAACATTTGGTGAATGTGTATATTGCGCATAGTTTCCTCGCGTTAAAATTCGGAAAACATGTAAAATAAAAACATGCAGCCTTTGTAAAAGAAAATCGACCACCCATAGTTTAAAAAATGGTTCACTTTGAAGATTTCAGCTGTGTTTCAGGGAAGATTGGCAAGAGTTGCAGGGCTTATATTAATTTGAGATTGGGTTTTTATGTTGTAAGTCAACATGCATTATGTGTAAGCGTGAACTTATAAATGTCTGCTTGTGGGAATGCATTTAATATGAATCTCGATTGGTATGTATCTTTGCAACTTAGATTATAGAACTTAACAAAATAATTTCCTTGACTTATAGGTTAGTATGTGGCTGACCACCCATACTGTAAGAATGGTTTACCATGAAAATTTTATCTCTGTTTGAGGAAAAGTCGGCAAGAGTTGCAGGGCTTATGTTCATTTGAGATTAGTTTTTTATTTTATAAGTCCACATGGGGCATTTGTAAGCGCGAACTTATACCTGTCTGCTTGTGGGAATGCATTTAATATGAATCTCAAATGGTATGTATCTTTGCAACTTAGATTAATGAACTAAACAAATTAATTTCCTTGACTAAAAGGTTAGTATTTGGCTGACCACCCATACTGTAAGCAATGGTTCACAATGCAAATTTTATCTCTGTTTGAGGAAAAGTCGGCAAGAGTTGCAGGGCTTATGTTCATTTGAGATTAGTTTTTTTTATTTTGCAAGTCCACATTGGGCATTTGTAAGCGTGAACTTGTACCTGTCTGCTTGTGGGAATGCATTTAATATGAATCTCAAATGGTATGTATCTTTGCAACTTAGATTATAGAACTAAACAAAATAATTTCCTTGACTAAAAGGTTAGTATGTGGCTGACCACCCATACTGTAAGCAATGGTTTACCATGCAAATTTTATCTCTGTTTGAGGAAAAGTCGGCAAAAGTTGCAGGGCTTATGTTCATTTGAGATTAGTTTTTTTTATTTTGCAAGTCCACATTGGGCATTTGTAAGCGTGAACTTGTACCTGTCTGCGTGTGGGAATGCATTTAATATGAATCTTAAATGGTATGTATCTTTGCAACTTAGATTATGTAAAGAAATACACAAAATAATTTTCTTGACTTATAGGTTGGTATGAGGCTGACCACCCATACTTTAAAAAATGGTTTACTTTGCAAATTCACCTTTGTTTCAGGGAAGGTTGGCAAGAGTTGCAGGGCTTATGTTCATTTGGAATGGGCTGTTATGTTGTAAGTACACATGCAGCATATGTAAGCGGGAACTTATACATATCTGCTTGTGGGAATGCATTTAATATAAATCTTAAATGATATATATCTTTGCAGCTTAGATTAGATTAGAACTTATACATGTCTGCTCGTAAGAATGCATGTAATATGAATCTCAAATGTTATATATGTTTGCAACTTAGATTACAGATTGAAATCCATTTTTATTTGGCTTTTTTTTTATTTTTAATTTGCATGAAATAAAAGAAAATGTAAAAAAAACTTTTACGTTTTGCCGCTAGATGTCAATATTGTTCCATACATTTTTAGTATGAACAAACAGATTAATTCCTAAAAGTTTTCATACATTTGTAAACACACACGCGTAAGCTCGCCGCATTGCAGCATATATACAAAAATTAATTTGCTATAGAGCATGAATGTGTTTCATCTGCTGTGATGGCATTGATTTTGAAAATCGAAACTCGACGACGAATGACGACGACGAAGGGTAATATAATAAAGGATGTCTCTTGGCCGGGCTAAAGACAGGACGGAGTGTCATAATTTCAATGCAATTTTATGTAGGTAGTTTGAATAAATTAAAGTGTACCGTGTACTGTATTTAGCATTAGGGGCCGTCCATATATTACGTCATTCGAATTAAGGGGGGGGGGAGTCTGGTCTGCGGATGATGGCAAATGACGTACGAGTACCAAAAGTGACATCGTTCTTGTAAATACCAATTTCTACAAAATATACATAATATTATGTAAGATATATAACATTATTAATTATTAAGCTCATCCATTATTACAGCAAGAGGGGGGAGGGGTCATTAGATAATGACTATAGGATGATTGTAGGGGGGGGGAGGGTCGAAAATCGGCAAAAATCGATGACGTAATTTATGGACGACCCCTTACCGCCAAATGCATGTATTTCAGTGCTGTAAACTACATATCGACTCGGCTTATAAGAATGTGGTGAAAATCTATCGTCACCATCATGTAAAATAACATTTTGAGAGTTCAATACAATGTTAAGTGCATTGCTTGAAAAACGAAATAATACACAAGGTTTTGAAAATTATTTTATAAAAATATATTTGTAACCATTCTGCTCCTGAAGATGCCTCATTAGGCGAAAATGTTTGAGCACAAAAAAATAAATAAATAAGTGAATTAAAAGTCTGTTTTATCCATTTGAATTTTTAAATAACTAAAAATGGACTTTCACTGTGTAAACCAATTAACATTAAAAAATATAAATTAATACACATTTTTTTTAAAGAGTTTTAAGGCCACAAAGTCATAACACTCTCATTTAGCTGTCCCTTAAATTCTCTAATATCTGTGTACATTCTGTCTGTATGAAAATTTTTCTGATTATTGGGAAACCATTTTTATTTACTGTGAGTGATGCCACATGAATGAGGGATATTTTGAATGTTTGGGAGTCCATTGCTTTCATTAATTTGATTTCTATAAATAGTGTGAATTGTTTCATTTTAATTGATGGTGAATTTCTCACATCATCATCAACAACCCGGTGTGGTTCTTGCCCTGTTCGAGGAGTTGCCTCCACCTTTCCATCACCTCTTGTCTCCAATTACCAACACTTTTTCTGCCACTGAGTTTTGTGAAGTAGATCCCTTTTTATTTTTGACGCATCATTCATATCGCTCACATCAACATTGAAATCTCATTTTGATCTCTAAGAATTAGAATAAAAAAATATTTTGTCAATATATCTGTTGGCAACACTGATTTTGACAATTTTGCTTTGCTAATTTTTTTAATGAAATCTTGTCAATGGAGTCCGCACATTTGAATCAGGGTGAAAAAAATGTTACATCTATTGGCCAGGTTGTAAGGCGGTTGTCATTGGTTGAATGTTTGCTGAAGGATCTTATTTCTGAGTCTGACCACAACTGTCCAGTGCTGGAAGTCTCATCACCACGGTAATTCTTACCTACCGCATATCGATAATATTTGTATGAAGACCTGTCAATCCAAGGTGGCCGCAAATGAACAGCTGATAAGTCTTCACACAAATATTACCGATATTCGGTAGGTAAGAATTACCTTGGTGATGAGACTTCCAGCCCTGGTGGAGTAATTCATACAAATTTAAATATTACACTGCAGCCAGAATACACAGTTATATTTCAATATAATCACATTTTTGTCTCTGTTCAATGTGCGGACCCCATTGATAGTATTTAATTGATGAACTGTCTTTGTTGTGCAATTTTATTATTAAAATGAAGTAAATAAATAAAAATGTATGCCAACTTATTTGTGTGTATTTTTAAATTTATTTTCCCAGTATCTTAGAAACCCAATTAAAAAAGAAAACATTAATGTGAATCTAAGGGTAATATTCTTTTCATGTTGATTATCTAATCTAAGTTGCAAAGATATGTTACATTGGAGATGCACATTACATGCATTCTCACAACCAGACATGCACAAGTTCGCGCTTGCACATGCCTCATGTGAACCTACAACATAAAAACCAAATCTCAAATGGACATACACCCTGCAACTCTGGCCGTCCTTCCCTGTAACAGGCGTGACATTGGCAGGGATTATGTTATTGTTTTATTCTTTTTCTTTTCAAGAGGTGACATCTTTCAATCTGGGATTCACAAAAAAAACATTTTCACATAATGGAATATAAGAAGGAATAGATAGAATAATCCTTGAATTATAGTTTGGTTTGAGGCTAACACCTATTCTGTAATAAATGGTTCGCTTTGCCAATGCCATCCCTGTTTCAGGGAAGGATTTGGGTATATATGTAATGCAGATGCAGCATGTGTAAGCTCAAACTTCATAACTGTTTGCTTGTGCACATGCATTTAATATGAATCTGAAATGTTAATATAATATCATACTCTGTGAGTATCTTTGCTATTTAGAGATGAAGAATCTGTGATTCACAAAAAACTTCGTTATTAAAACAATTAAAACCTAAATGTATACTTATTCAAATAACTTAAAGATGCTATTTTACAAAAATGCATCTTCATTTTAAAGTTAAAATATTTGAAATTTCATTTAGGTACTTGAGCTTCCATACTTCAATCGCTTAATTATACTTTTATTTCCATACAAAAATCAGCTGCTTGGCAACGAAACATGTGTAGTAGGTATAATAATATTATAGCATCAACAAAAAGAAAAACAAGATTTTAGTTTTGTCAGGATGGTATCACTTTTATGTGCTTTCGCGGAGTACTCGTGTCTGTCTCTCTGATGACATGAATTTTTGTGCAAAATTTATTCGAAAACCACCTCTATTTGTGCCGTGTTAAAATCATTTACAGTTTCAAACAATGGATAAGCGTGCCGTCCCTTGGATTTAACCACAAGCAGACATCAAATAAAGGTCAGTACATTAATTGCGCATTGAAGAAACTCCATTGTGAATTTTGACGTTTGGTTTAGTTTTTGTGTTGTTTTTACGCAGCCTTGAGTTGAAATTTTACGTTTCTTTGTTTACCACTTGATATCTAATCTTATTCTTTATTTTTTAGCTTGCTTATGTGTTTAAATTAATAATCAAATAGGTTACGTATGGTGTTTGGTGTTAAATGCAAAATGAGGTCAAAATTGACGTTTCTGCACTTGGCTGCTTTATTTTTCTGCAGTACCACACCTAAAGCGTTAAAAAAACTTAGCTTTTGAGACCCACATTACATATTTTTCATCTTCTATTTGATTTACATACGTTTTTTTTGCCGTTTTGTTGATCTAAAGTCATTTGTTGACTGTTTTTTCCACGTACATTTTGTCTTGTGTTGATCATGTGATCAAACACCGTGTGTATATATTATACCTACCTGGCAACTATGTTGCTAGCTGAAAGTGAAAAGAACGAACCTACGTAAACATAATCAGTGTTATTCATTAGATTCCGCCCATACCTGTTTAGTGCGAGATTTTCAGAAACCAATTTAAATCTGTACCAGCCCACTAAACCAAAATAAATAAAAAGGTGATTCATTAGCGAAATACGTACATTTTTTTTTTTGGTTTACCGAATCCTACTTAAACAGACTTCCGGTAGCTTTTTCTGTATGAAAAAATACGAAATGCTCGACATTTATGTAGGTATTTTGGTGTCTATGACATTTTTTGAGGTTTTTGTGGGTTTTTGCATGCTTTTTGACAACTTTCGGAGACGCTCGGAAGAATTCGGGTAAACGCCCCCTCCCGAACGTTTCTCGACACTCCAGCTGTCAAACTCATGTCGGCTGCGACTTCGAATGAACTAAAAATGGAAACAAGTATTTTTCAAAGCATGACTTCATTGTGGCTTGAGGTTTTGGCTGTAGGCATCACGAAGAAAATCTCAAAGATGGGCCTGCATACTTCATTTACAAGAAAAGTGACAGTTTTACAAAATTGGCGACTTGAAAAATAACACGACGCGGCATCTGTCATTTTTTTTCTTGTCACAGTTTTTATATTTGTTTCGTTGCTGCATGCCCTCAATTTGTTGTTATAGTGTAAAATTCTAATGTTTTAAAGTTACTGTAATTGCTGAAACTCTTATTTGATTCATAAATCTTTTATTCTGAAAGTTATCTCGTACATTACGATCAGCTGGGGAATGAGGAAGATCGCCATTTTGCGTACGTCGATCTAGTTTAGAACGAAATAAACCCACTCGGAGGTGGTTTACAAATGTGATCATGTTTTGAAACACGTTTAGTGTTAAACTGAATTATAAAGTTTTTATGAATCACCTTTTTTGTAAATTGAGATTAAATCGAGAAATTAAACCAGATCTGTAAAGAAATCTGGTTTAAAAATTCTAATGCATAACACTGAATCAGTGTTATTCATTAGAATTTTTAAACCAGATTTCTTTAGAGATCTGGTTTAATTTTTCGATTTAATCTCAATTTACAAAAAAGGTGATTCATAAAAACTTTATAATTCAGTTTAACACTAAACGTGTTTCAAAACATGATCACATTTGTAAACCATCTCCGAGTAGGTTTATTTCGTTCTAAACTAGATCGACATACGCAAAATGGGGATCTTCCTCATTCCCCAGCTGATCGTAATGTACGAGATAACTTTCAGAATAAAAGATTTATGAATCAAATAAGAGTTTCAGCAATTACAGTAACTTTAACACATTACAATTTTACACTATAACAACAAATCTACGGTATGCAGCAACGAAACAAATATAAAAACTGTGACAAGAAAACAAGTGACAGATGCCGCGTCGTGTTATTTTTCAAGTCGCCAATTTTGTAAAACTGACACTTTTCTTGTAGATGAAGTATGAAGGCCCATCTTTGAGATTTTCTTCGTGATGCCTACAGCCAAAACCTAAAGTCACAATGAAGTCATGCTTTGAAAAATACTTGTTTCCATTTTTGGTTCATTCGAGGTCCCAGTCGACACGAGTTTGACAGCTGAAGTGTCGAGAAACGTTCGGGAGGGGGCGTTTACCCGAATGCTTCCGAGCGTCTCCGAAAGTTGTCAAAAATCATGCAAAAACCCACAAAAACTTTAAAAAAATTCATAGACACCTAAATACCTACATAAATGTCGAGCATTTCGTATTTTTTCCTACAGAAAAAGCTACCGGAAGTCTGTTTAAGCAGGATTCGGTAAACCAAAAAAAATAATGCACGTCTTTCGCTAATGAATCACCTTTTTATTTATTTTGGTTTAGCGGGCTGGTACAAATTTAAATTGGTTTCTCAAAATCTCGCACTAAACAGGTATGGGCGGAATCTAATGAATAACACTGAATAATATTATACACAAGTAGGTATTTTATTTTAAATGGTTTATGGTAATCTGTGCCAAAAAAGACAAAGCTACATATTTTTTGTATTGAACTATGTATTGTAGACTATTAAAAACGCTTTATACGAACCGTGGTGTAGAGAAGAACGAGTTTCTCAATGTTTCGTTGGAGTAGTATTCAACGTCATCATCAGACATGTTTCTTCTACGCCAATTTAATCTACTTAATCTAAGTTGCAAAGATATGTTACATTGGAGATTCACATTATATGCATTGTCACAAGCAGACATGTACAAGTTCGCGCTTGCACATGCCGCATGTGGACCTACAACATAAAAACCAAATCTCAAATGGACATACACCATGCAACTCTTGCCGTCCTTCCCTGAAACAGGGGTGACATTGGCAAAGTGAACCATTTTTACAGCGTGGGTAGTCAGCCGCATACAATGTGCCAAAGAGGCACAAATTCATAAAATCCGTTCTTTTAATGAAGCGACTGTGATGATTTTAATCGTCATCAAAAATCATTCTATAATCTAAGTTGCCAAGATAAAATGACAATTAAGATTCATATTAAATGCATGCCCACTAGCAGATTTTTGAAAGTTTGTATTTACACAGACTGCATGTTTACTTCAAATTAAAAAACCCAAACCTTGAATGAACATAAGCCCTGCAACTCATGCTGCGCTTCCCTGAAACTGAGGTTACATCGGCTAAAGCAAACCAATTTTTATAGTATGGGTGGTCAGCCTCATGCCAACCTAGTCTACTCATGACCGATCTGTTCGTAGTCTAGTGGTTAACACTAAGACTTGTAGAGTTTGATTTCAGATTTTTGATTTGGAGTACAAAAATATTTATTTTTCATTTCTCTTTAATGGGTTGACCAATTCATTTGATTTCAAAGAAATATACATAGAGGGGGAACTCTAAATTTCAATATATCTCTGCAACTTAGATTATCTTATCTAATCTAAGCTGCAAGGATATATATCATTTAAGATTTATATTAAATGCATTCCCACAAGCAGACATGTATAATTTCGCGCTAACACATGCCGCATGTGGACCTACATTATAAAAACCCAATCTCAAATGAACATAAGCCCTGCAACTTTGCTGGTTTTTGAATTATTATAACTATGTTGTTATTCACATATATTACATGTATAACTGTTTGTTTGTCTAATAAAAAATAAAAAAAACTCTTGCCGTCCTTCCCTGAAACAGGGGTGACATTGGCTTAGAAATTACATTGCTTAGGTATATCAACTTTGAGTATAGGTACCTTGTAGGTAGGTATTCAAACTGAATATGAAAGAAATATTTTTTGAGATCTAATCTAATCTAAGTAAGTTGCAACATTTATGTAACATTAGAGATTCACATTATATGCATTTTCACAAACAGGCACGTATAAGTTCGCGCTTAAGCATGCCGCATGTGGTCCTACAATATAAAAACCTGAATCTCAAATGAACATACACCCAGCAACTCCTGCCGACCTTCCCTGAAACAGGGGTGACATTGGCAAAGTGAATGCAAGATGATGGAATTTAACCCAAGCCTTCTTCTTAGAAAGCGGGAGCTCTAAAAATTGAAAGTGGGTTATCAACTGGACCTCATAATTCATAGCTTCTGTTTGCAGAAGCTGCCACAATGTTTACTATTTAAAATCTTGCTCAAAATTCTGCTATATATTTCAAACCTTGCTTTTATCTCTTTTATGGCCTTATGGAGTCCAAAGGTCTCCAAACATTATTATTAAACTAATTTGTCTGCTAGATTTGTACTAAATTTGTAACCACGCGGTTTTTCAACCTGTAGAAATTGAATAATTTATTTGACATTTCAAAAATCAGCTGATAGCTGGCGGCCATGTTGTTCAAACAGGTTTTTTTTTAGAAATTAAAAATGGCGCCTCACAAACTCCTTTGTTTTGGGCTTCCATAAACAATATCAAATATGCAGCTGTGATAGTAAAAATTATTATCAGTTTTTATCAGTAAAATAAATATTTTAATGTCTCCATTTGAGTATTAATTATTTTTTCATTTAGTTGTTGGGGAAATATTAAATAAACTCCATAAGTAAAATACTATGTACTATTTTTTTCTGATAATTTTGATAAGGGAGTGCCTTGTTGTGCTAGCCATTTGTCTCTACTGGTCGCCGTCCTCTTGAATTGTGAATAGGAGGAGACATCCACAAGCTCCTTTAGATCCTGGAAGCATGAAGTTCTAAGGCGTCTTCTTGTTTGTCCCACCAAGATTCTTCCTTTAAAAGTGTTGCGAAGAAAGGTGCTGTCTTATCAAGTGCCTTATGAGCTTGGCTTTCCTCTTCAATATGACGTAAAATATTAGTTTATTTCATTCTTTTAGGTCTTTTTCTAGAAAATCAAAATAGCTTCTTATCTAAATACTTACAGGATTTTTTTTTATGACAATGTTAGAAATGTATTATTAATACATGATCTATAACAGTGTTGCTATTAAATATTATCTCACCTATAAGAATATTGATTTATTTATAGAAATTCACAACTTTGCATCCTTATTAATTGTTTATATTTGAAAAAACTTGTACAGCGCCGTGTTGATAAATAAACTGTTCTTCTTATATGCAGTCCTTATAAAAGGTGTATGGACATGTATTTTAAATTTTCAATCTTGGTAACATTATGGAACAATGGATACTTGAATTTTAAAAAAAATGCATGTTATTTGAAAATTTGTAAAATAAATGACTACTATTTTTATTGTTGTGTCTTTTTCTGTGTTGCCATACTAAGATTTTTTCCCCATTTGTAAATGGTATTAAAGTAGGAGTTACGTTTATAGGATCACACACAAATGTTACAATGAATAATATTTATATTTTTTTCTTCAGGCTGGCCCCATCCACTCCTGCATGAGCGCGTCCTCTATTTCCTCCTTTCGCTTTTGGTCCTAAATGCACGAAGCGCAAGACTCCTTGGTGGTGTCACCAACATTCCAATTGGCATCCTTAATCTACTGCATGTCATCCTCAATATTCCTCGAACCAATCCTGAAGATACCTCATAGCTTGCTCAAGATTCCTCAAGTTATCTTCAATTATCCTTAACATTGTACTCAACATTCTGCATGATATCCTGAAGATTCCTCAAGTTATCTTTAATATCCTTTAATATTCCTCAAAACAATCCTGAAGATACCACATAGCTTTCTCAAGATTCCTCAAGTTATCTTCAATTATCCTTAACATTCTGCATGATATCCTGAAGATTCCTCAAGTAATCTTTTATATCCTTTAATATCCTCAATATTCTTCAAAACAATCCTGAAGATACCACATAGCTTTCTCAAGATTCCTCAAGTTATCTTCAATTATCCTTAACATTGTACTCAACATTCTGCATGATATCCTGAAGATTCCTCAAGTTATCTTTAATATCCTTTAATATCCTCAATATTCCTCAAAACAATCCTGAAGATACCACATTGCTTTCTCAAGATTCCTCAAGTTATCTTCAATTATCCTTAACATTGTACTCAACATTCTGCATGACATCCTCAAGTTATCTTTAATATCCTTAACTTAACACCATTAACAATATTCATGGATCCAATAGTTTTCTTCAATGTAATTGTAATTGTTTTTTGAAGTAATTAAAATAAATAAAGTATATTTGTTTATGAGTGATCTAAGCATGTCTGATAGCAAGATGACATTGCTTTGTGTGCTTTATTTGTTAGGAATATTATGATGTGGTTTGTTGCAGACTTGCAGTGCAACGTCTGGCTATTTCTTATCATGTATCCTTGATAGTCCTTGATAAAAAATAGTCTAGAAATTTTATTATGATTTGCTTATTTGTTCAACTGTCTCATGGCAGCTTTTTTATGATAATTTATGAGAAAAGGACGTGGTGTGAGAATATGAAAATGGTAATGGTAACTTGGTACACAAAAACAATTGGAGGAATGCCAAATATAAATGCTTTGATAAAAAAAAAGCACTAAGAAAAATAGAGAGCTGCTTTTGTAAGTGCCTTTGTTTCAAGAGATTTAAAGACATTTTGAAAATGGAGTCGGAAAGTTCTCTGCAAAGATTTTTTAAAGTTTATTTTTTTTCAGTCAAATATCACACATCTAGTTAACTATGGGTCCTTAAAAACAATAACAAAATATTATCAATTAGGTCATCAGCGGCGAAACCTTAATAAAGGCAAATATTTGTGGCTGGATTAAATTTTTACTTAGCTAGAATGATTTTAAACTTCACAAGACCTTACAAGTTCAATATATCGCCATCTAAAAGGTAAAACTGAATAAGTACTGATTCACTGATTTGAGAAATCGTGGATAAAACATTTTACTGCGTATAACTTCTCATAGTAAGTGAACTAAACCAAAGGCAGTGCTCATGAAGCAGTTATAAACTACAGGATTTTCTTACTTTTGTAGTGTTTTCTGTAGTAGAAAATAGGGGAAAAGGTGCATTTTTCTGAGAAACCCATGTTAGCCTAATATGCCACTTATTATGTTTTACCTTTAAGGTATCAATATAATTATGTACTGTTAGAGTTTTTGTAAACCCAGTTGCTGTAAGGCTGGATGGACCTATGGTGACCGGTCTTTGGTAAAGGTAGATATGAAATATTTTTGCATGCTCTGCCGGGATTTGAACCCACTACATTCCAATCACGAGTCTGCCGCGTTAACCACTAGACTTCAGACCGGTCTAAATTTTACCAGTGTAAAGTTTTGTGTTAGCATATGCCACTACATGTCTACTTAAATAAGAAAGGTAAATATAAAATTGAAAAACTGACATTGGAAAAAGTTGCCCTGAAAAAGTAAAAGCAGAACAATTTATTTACGCAAATACAAATAAAAATAAATTGCACAGAATCTGTACTCGACTTTCTTGCAAAAATTTACCCACTGTATGACGTATGTAAAGCTAGAATCATCTACCAGCTTATGCCGTTTCAATAAAAATGTAATATATCAATAATAAATCAATTTTATTCCACCGCGGTGTGTACCTGCATACTCGTACAATATGGATATAGGCATATAAATACTTAAATGAATATAAATATTTTGTTGATTTATTTGAAAAAGTACCAATTACACAAGAAAGATCCTCGACTCATAGGTTGGTATGAAGCTGACCTCAGTACTGTACTGTACTGTATCCTGCCACCGTTTCATTAGGGGTGGCCGGTACCTCCGCAGATGCGCCTCCACTTTTTGCTGTCATCACCTTTTTCATACATACTCTTCTCTTATTCTCACTCTGCAGAATCCATTATTTCGCAATCTCACCTATTTGGTCTAACCATTCTTTCCTCAGCCTTCCCCTTCTGCGCTTTCCTCTGACATTTCCTTTGTACACTTTCTTCGTTAGTTGTTCATCATCCTTTCTTTCAAGATGTCTGAACCATCTCATCGTACTTTTTTGTACTTTCATTCTCATATTCTCTTTTATACCACACTCGTTCATCACTCAAGCATTACGTACTCTATCACTCAGTGTCTTTCCAGCCATTGCTCTCAGGTAAGCCATTTCAACCGTACTTACATACTTTACTCAGCTCACATTCATTAAGCCTCACTTCCACCAACCAATATGCCATTGTGGACCGCCGATCTCATATTCTTCGTAAGTTTCCTATTTCTTGCAATTCTTCCAATCGTTTCCATTACACTTCTTCCTCTACTAGCGCGCTTTTCCAATTATTTCGTCAATTTCGCATTCGACTCAAATTTGCTTCCCAGATAATCAAATTCTTTCACGACCTCCATTCCTTGACTTATAGGTTGGTATGAGGCTGACCACCCATACTGTAAAAAATGGTTCACTTTGCCAATGTCACCCCTGTTTCAGGGAAGGTCGGCAAAAGTTGTGGGGCTTATGTTCATTTGAGGTTTGGATTTTATTTGTAAGTACACTTTCAGCATTTGTAAGCGCGAACTACACTTGTTGGTTTGTGGGCATACATCTGAGAGCTTTAAATGAATATATCCTTGCAACTTAGATTATAGATTATAGATTATTATAGACCTCCACTCTTTTTTCATTCAGTCTTTATCTCAATTTTCTCGCATTTCTCAGTCCTCCCAAAGTGTAAAAAATAATTCACTTTGTCAATGTCACCCCTGTTTCAAGGAAGGTCGGCAAGAGTTGCAAGTTTTATGTTTAATTTGTAAGTACAAATTCAGCATTCGTTAGCGCGAACTTACACATACCTGTTTGTGGGCATGCATTTCATATTAGTTTTGAATGTTTATATTTCATTGCAACTTATATTCTAGATTATTATAGATGGTCATTGAACCCTTTTGTATGCAAACTAGTACTTTGTATGGTGGGTAAACTTTTTAGTTATATTTTGAAAAAGTAACGACTGATTATTATTGGTATTTATAAAATTTTAAGAATCGCAGCCATTTATCTATTTTTAACCCTTTGACTACCAAGAAAATTGCTAATACATTTTGTATGGAAAATTTTCACTCTGTATGGCGGCTATACTTTTGATTCACTTTTTGGAAAAAATAATGATGGCAATATATAGGTTATTATTATTATTTTACATTTGTACTACATTATTTTTTTATTAACCCTCTAACTGCCGAGAATTTTTCCATTATTTTTTTCTTTTATATGGCAACTCCCTAAATCGAGATTATGATGAAGAAATGATTATAATTATTAGATAGCACTATTATATAAATGGATTCACAAAAAATTTCAGAAAAATCGTCGGAGCCGTTTTTGAGAAAATCGCATTTTAAATTTTCAGCTCTTCGGAAGCCATCTTGAATTTTCAAAAAAGTAAAAAAAAAATGATTACGAATTAAAGTGATAAGCTTGTTCTTTCTATCAAATCTAAAACAAATTCAAATATCTTGCATTTTAATAGGTTTTTGTAATATTTTCGATTTAAAATTTCAGGTCGTGTAAACGGTGCTTTATATTTATTTTTTCAAAAAATTTTTTTTGTAAATTTGTAGAAATTTATGTTGTCCGTAATATTGTAGAACATTATATTTTTGTTGACCCCTTAACTGTCGAGAAAATCACAATCGTTTGTTTTTTTCATATGGCAGCCCATAGACACAGATTAGTAAGAGTATTGCCATAACTAATTTATTAAGTTAAAAACTAATAAATGGCAACTCTGAAAATTTAAAAAAAATTCTTGGAGCCGTTTTTGAGAAAAGTGCAATTTTATGTTTTTTTTGTATGGCAGCCATCTTGAATTTTCAAGTTGGTGTAATGCCATGTTATTCATACTTAATACATGTCCAAAAAAGTTGATGTAGCCAAAATTTGGTATCTCTAGGTCTTATACTTTGGAAAGTGACACACACACATACATACATACATACATACATACATACATACATACATACAGACGGACGTTTTTGAAAGATAGTGTTTTTTGGCATGTCCTGCACCAGGACAACTCATTTCCGTGAAAACCTCGAAATTTTTTTTTTACACCAAATCATAACTTTCTTTATAGCCTTCGGCTATAGCAAGAAAGTAAAAATTATGTTAATTTTTCTCTAAATTATATTTAGTAGGTAAAGTTTAAAGTCTAGCAGTTGCCAACTTGTATCTGCTCCAGATAATGAGTTAAATATAAAACCTCCCTACTTGGAAAATCCACTCCAAGTTCATCGCTGCCTTAGCTAACTGCTCGACCTAGATCAGGCATACCATTGCCTTTATTTTACTTCTTATAACTTATATCGGACTAGGTAGGTTATTATATTATTTTAGTCATACAAAAGGTGGCTTTCTTAGATTTTTTTCAAAAATGCAATGAAGAAATTTTTATTCACTTTGCCAATGTCACTCTGTTTCAGGGAAGGTCAGCAAGAGTTGCGGGGCTTATATATTAATTTGAGATAAGTTTTTATATTGTAAGTCCTCATGCGGCATGTGCAAGCGTGATCTTATATGTGTCTGTTTATGGGTTTGCATTTAATATGAATCTTACATGTAATATATCTTTGCGACTTAGATTATAGATAGATAGATAGATAAGTATACACAGAGGCACAGGAGATGATTTTCTTGTCATTTATGTATATATTTATCTTTTTTTTTTTCAAAAGAAATCCATGCTCAAGTGTTGTATTTTTGAAGTAATCTATAATCTAAGTTGCAAGGATATATTCATTCAAAGCTCTCAGATGTATGCCCACAAACAAACACGTGTAGTTCGCGCTTACAAATGCTGATTGTGGACTTACAAATAAAATCCAAACCTCAAATGAACATAAGCCCTGCAACTCTTGCCGACATTCCCTGAAACAGGGGTGACATTGGCAAAGTGAACCATTTTTTACAGTATGGGTGGTCAGTCTCATACCAGCCTATAAGTCAACGTAAATATTTTTTTTTTTGTTAAAGGGTCTTTAAGAAATATTCAGAACCCCTACTCTAAAACATTTGAAATTCCTATGGGAACTTAACTTTACCTCCTATTCAATAGATGTCATTATATAAAGTCGCTTAGATTGGACTCGATCTTGTTTCTATTTACAAAAAGCTTTAATCGTGCACAGCTAGATGTCGCAGTATTCATTTATATAATTTAATAATAGTAAATTACTTGCATGTGTATTTTTGACCTGTTGAAAGGTGGAGGTCATGTTGAATAATGCGGTGCATATAAATAAATATTATGTAGCAGGAAAATAAGGCATCATCAGCTTGTACTCGAATCTTATTTACATCTAGATAAACAGGAAAGAATAAAATCTATCTGTGCTGTTGTGCATAAAGTAGGTACCAAGTAATGTAATTGGCACGTTTAAAATATCCCTTGGCTACGTGGCGTCACCCATTGTTGATAAAAAGTAGGATCCCCATGATTTTTTTTTTATAATATAGCATGGTAGGTACAACAAATACCATAGAAAATACCACAAATATTGGAATAAATTGTGGAATCATACGGTTGGATTGCTAAGGAAAAAGTAGACAAATATTTTGTTATTGGTTGCTTAGGATCGTTATCCTATAGAAGCCTGAGTCTTACCGCCAGAAAAAAAAGTGCTGAGTCATCGTAAAATATATGCGTGTGGCAATAATTATTGTCCTAAATACAGTATTTTTTGTATTAAAGTTATGGCTGACAACCGTTTCTTTAACCTGTCTTATTTTATAGTCATTTTCTGCATTGCATCACGACAATAAGGTCCTTTCCACACGGCACATTTCGATGCCAGAACACATGACAAAACATCACAGACGTCATGTGATTTTTTTCATGTGCCATTTAAGTACTTATGTGTGTTCTGTTTTAGGTATGTGATGTTTTGTCATTGTGATGTTCTTTCCTGTGATGTTTTATCATGTGTAGTTCTGTCATACGTAACGCTATTTCATGTGTCGTTCTCTCCTGGAACCTTTCCATGTAGGTACCCACGTGTCCGTGTTTGTTTGTAAACAACACGGCCGCGCCGTGTTCACGTGGCGTGTCTACGTGCGAGCTGACAGCTAGACAGCTGCTGTTGTCCGCCATGTTGTTTGGCGGGGAGAGGGGGGGGGGGGGGTCGCGCGACCTAGGAACTAAATACCGAAACACTTCCGGCGTCTCGGCGCCCGCTCTGGAATGTTCTGAAACGCTGTGAAAGAGAATGGGTCGATATTTGTTTAGTAATGGAGTCGAAACTTTTTTTCTGTTAGCAAATGATTACTTAGCCCTTTTCAGTTCATTAGTTGTTTCTTTGGAAAGACCTAATATTAATAATCACCCAAATCTGTTGATTCAAAGCCGAAAATATCGTCAATGCGACATGACGGGGATCGAGCCGGCTGTATTTTATTCTAAACCAACGCTAGGACTAGTGTACTTGACCCTGGCGCCCCTGCTCTCCGCGGGAGTTCGCCATAAAGAAGAAGAAGATCGCTAGGACTACCACAGCCTTGCCCGATAGGCTTAAGCGCTAACAAAAACAACTTCATCTGTAATGTCGACATCTTTCTCAAATAAACTTTTTTTTTAAATTGACTGCCTAATTTTGCTTTAGGTAAAAGCCTTCGATTAGTTGTAATATTTTAATTTATCTGAAGATCACTACTGTAACTGTCACTCTGTCGTCATTCCGCTGGGGTGACCAGAGACTCTGCAGATTTGACTCTATTTTTTATATATCTGCATACCTCTTTCAATTTATTCATATTCATCACCTCTTAGAGCCCGTTCCCACTTGTCGAGTGTCGGATCCGTATATTCATCGGAGGTTCCAGTTGTAGAACATTTCAGACAAAATCGGTTTCCGTCAAGTGTGAATAGCTCCATACATAATGTTCTGCCACTGGAACCTCCGATTAATATACGGATGCGACACCCGACAAGTGGGAACGGGCTCTTACATTCGCTTTGGCTAAGGCCCGGTATTTTCAACGTTAGCATCGCGACTTTATACTGAATGAAAAATATACGCTTATGTATGGAAATCGTGTGGCTAGTTTTTCTTGTTGAAAATATCGGGTCTAAGAAGTCGAAACTGGTAATAGTATAGTAGGTACCTATATGATATTTTTAGAATTAAAACAAATCTTTTATTAAATGTCTACAATAATAATAAATTTTCTAAAAGTAGTGCATTCACAGAGTGAAAATTCATTTTAATTTTAATTTTTTTTTTTATTTTTTTTTTAATTAAATAGGTACCTCATCATAATAATTTGACAATATTTTTAGTGCCGTTTGTGAGTCCACTGCAAGAGTACTGCAGAGCCATAGCCCCTCCTGAACAGACATGTCTTCAATACTGATTTAAAAGTATTTGCATTCTCCACAACTTTCAGCTCGTGTGGTATGGCATTCCACAGCAGAGGGCCGGCAATGCAAAAGGCACGATCTAAATAATTGGCCATGTTGCTTCTGGCCACGTGGCCACGATACTTAATTATGCGATATTTCATTTCTTATTTTGATTCCACAATTCCTGGACTACTATTTATGAAATGCTTTGTTTAAGAAGTAACGTATATTTTTCCATATTACCTTATTTGCGTTCACCAGGTGCATGACATGTCATTTTGTTTGTGTGTCAGGAAGTCTTGCCACATTTCCTGACTTGTCTGACCAATCACGGCGTTGGGAAATGTCCATTTCCTTATTGCAACACTATATGTATCATATGCCTACAATTAAGCATGTTATATTATAAATGCAATCACAGCAGGGCTTATAGCCACTTGGGTGGACTAAAGACAGTACAGAGCGCCATAATTTCTAAACCGTATTATGTAGGTAGTTTTAATATACAGTGAAATGCACTGTCATGCATTTAGTAGTACCGCCAACAGTACGGGCTTACAGTGCTGTGAACTAGAAAAAATCCCTGATTATCGGGAATTTGGGAATCCATTTTTCATTTACTATGGGTGACACCTCATAGCAGAGGGATATTTTGAATGTTCGGATTCCATTATCTAAGTTGCAAAGATGAATTAACATTTACGGTTCATATTACAGGCATGCCTACAAGTTGAGTTAGCGCTTAATCGCATACACTACATTATAATTATTTGGTTCACATCGCCAGTGCCACCTTCGGAGGGTGGCTGAGTTGCCACCTTACGCCAATCACTTCAGTTGAAGAGGGGTTCGGGGTGAAGAGGGGACTGGCACTCATTTCTTTTGAAGTAAACCTTGCTACTATTTTATTTTGGGATTTTTAAAAACGCTGAAACGAAAAATCATTTCTGACACCGCCATACAAATAAAAAGTGTTTTTTTTTTTTGTATTTAAATAAGTACGGCAACAACTATTTGTATTTATTGATGTGTCACCACTGGTTACTATTTGGATTGCCGCCTGGTCAGTGTCCTTGAGAAGAAAGGGCATGAACTCAGGACGCGTGCCAGCCGCAGCATTTACCAAAAATCGTATGTAAAATAAAGCAGCGCCACTGTGTAGCTTTTTAGTTTACATATATTTTTAGCAAAACGCTATGACGTTGTTTACTTGGGTGTAAAGTATATTTTGCGTGCAGCCGCCTCCACGCAAATCCTGGAACAAGCTGCGAGTTGGATCCTTGCCTGAAAAGGAAGGGAGATTGTAAGTCAAGTGGGCGGACGTTAAAAATAAACAAGAAATAGTAATATTACGACAAAAAATCCAATAATTAGTAAAAATACCAAAAAATATTGAAGGTTTAGTTATAATACGAAAGAAATATCAAAGGATAAGTAATAATACGAAGATCATATCTAAGGATTAGTAATAATATGGAGGAAGTATTTGGGAATTAGTAATTACAGGAAAAAAATATCCAAAGATGTACTAATCTAACCTAAATCTAAGTTTCAAAAATATGTATCATTTGAGATTCATATTAAATGCATTCCCACAAGCAGACACGCATAATTTCGCGCTCACACATGCCGCATGTGGACCTACAATATAAAAACCCAATCTCAAATGAACATAAGCCCTGCAACTCTTGCCGACCTTCCCTGAAACAGGGGTGACACTGGCAAAGTGAACCATTTTTTACAGTATGCTGGTCAGCCTCATAACAACAAAAATATCCAAGGATTAGTATAAGTACCTACGGAAAAAATATACAAGAATTAGTAATAATGCGAAAAAAATATCCGAGGGCTTAGTAATAATACGAAAAGATATCAATGGATTAGTAATAATACGAAAAGATATCTAAGTATTAGTAATAATGCGAAAAAAAAATCCAACATCTAGACACTTCACAGACTTACACAGACACACATTCGTAACAGTATTAAAAATAAAAACATTTTTTTAAATCCTTTTCTGTCAGGAATGTTTATTGATTAGGGTCTCATGTTAGGTACGATTAGAACATGTGTGCGTGCAACTGGTTTGTTTATAAATAGCCTAT
Organism: Agapetus fuscipes; assembly: GCA_951799405.1. Lineage (NCBI taxonomy): Eukaryota > Metazoa > Arthropoda > Insecta > Trichoptera > Glossosomatidae > Agapetus > Agapetus fuscipes. The sequence continues at coordinate 7,092,110 of OX637352.1, read as the reverse complement.
TTTAATGGTGGCCGACAACGCCCTTGGAATGCAGAAATTGCCGCTAACTAAGTGGCCGTATATGTGCGGACTTCTAGCGAACCGGGACTCAAACCTATGCGTCTCTATTCACAAGCTGAGCCATTAAAGGAAGCGAGAAGATAAAATAAGTTCAAACAATTACCTCTAATCTCTAATTTAAGTTAACCCAAATATATTACATTGGAAAGGTATAATCTATAATCCTAATGTTGAGAAGATATATTAACATTTAAGATTCATATTTAATGCATACCCGCAACTAAATTCACGCTCAAAAATGCTGCACGTTGCTGCGATGGTCAAGGGCAGAGATCGGCAACCTTTTGAGTCGGAAGAGCCAAAAATTACAATTTCAAAGTGTGTAAAGAGCCACAAATGTTTTCTTGGCAACAATAAATAGCGTCTACGGGTGATGTAGGCGAGTAAAAGTTCAGAGATACAATCGGTGCCTACTTCAATAATCAATAATCTAAGTTGCAAGGATATATTCATTTAACGACGCTGTCTCAATATTTTCGAACAGTTGTAGAAATTCGGCGTTTTTGAGTGTTTTCGAGGTTTATTTATGTACATTAGTAACGACAATAATAAATTTTGATGTGTAGAAATGGAAAATGGCAAGTATCAACTTTAATTATTTGGTTTTAGAATGAAAAAATAAACTCAATTTAAAATACTAAAAATTAAATACGGGTAGTCAATTACGCATTTCTACAAAATAGGCATTTTTTAACCCTCATTAACAAGTACATACGTCAATTTTTTGTATTTTAAATGTTCTACAATATTTTAGAAAATATTGTTGTTAACAATGCTAATTGACGATTTTTTTGTTTTTTTGTAAATTGATACTAATATCTACACTTTTAAGAACCCCAAAAATGTGCCGAAAATATCAATTTTGAGTGCTCAAAAACTAGCTTTTTTGTTTTGTTTTCTGTTTTTTTTTACTGTAAATATCAAAGTCCACATAATAATCTGTCAGTTTCTGTATCAATTTTTAATTAAAATCATTTTCTGTATTTTATTAAGATTTTTGAAAGATGAGTTGAATTGCCCCAAATATAAGCGCCAAATATTTTTGAACTGATTCATTCGGAGATGAAGCGTTGAAGGGAGAGCACGCTTGTCATTTCTGCGGGGAAAAAAATGTCTTAAAATCAAAATTCCGATATGAAAAAGTAAAAAAAAACCTCAGCAATGTTTTAGAAGGTGTTTATGTACAAAATATATATAAATTAAAAAGGTAAATCAATTATAACTTTGTATAACAGCAATATTTCGTATTTTTACACTGTCTGTCAGAGATCTCCCGCGTATCACAGTGAGTCAAGTAACTTTGAAAGTGCGTAATGTCAATATTACATATCGTATTATTCAAATGCAATATGTTTTAAATATTTTTTGTAAATCTCTTACAATTAACTGCTAGACATAGGTCTCCTGTATATTGCTTTTACTTTAACATGACATTTTATTATTTAAAACATATTTAGGAAACAAAAAGGAAGCCACAAATCCCAATTGTCCCAATTGTCCCAAAAACCTAAAATTGAGATTGATTAGGAATTGTACCATAAACAGGTACTTGCCAATAATTATTTACTTTTTTAATTTTATAATTTTTGAATTAATTCAAACAAATCACTGTTTATTTTCACTACAAAATTTATTTAAAAAGATTAAAATCTTTAAACAAATTACTAACGCGTTTTCAACCTAGTAGGTCCTTGACTTATAGGTTCGTATGAGGCTGACCACCCACACTGTAAAAAATGGTTCACTTTGCCAATGTCACCCCTGTTTCAGGGAAGGTTGGCAAAAGTTGTGGGGCTTATGTTCATTTGAGGTTTGGATTTTATTTGTAAGTACGCATTCAGAATTTGTAAGCGCGAACTACACGTGTTAGTTTGTGGGCATACATCTGAGAGCTTTAAATGAATATATCCTTGCACCTTAGATTATAGATATTATAGATTAAGGTCATCATCAGGTATGATTACAGTAAAAGATTTTTAATAAATTTAGTCAATAGGTATAAATTACTGTCAGGTAGGTAAAAATCATTCAGCAGAATAAAACATAATAAAACAACGAATAGCTCTATATGGCAATCAAGATATAAAACTTATTAATACATGATAAGTCTTTTTTTAAATAATAAATTTGATCAAAAGGTATAAATCTCAGTCAGGTAGGTAAAAAATAATTCAGCAAAATAAATATATTAACATTACAAATAAAAAAAAAAAAAAAAAAAAAAGCTATACATGGCAATTATGAAATAAAATTAAATAATGAATTAAACGTCATTGTTTTAATTCATCCAAAAATTATAAAATTAAACAATATGAATTTTCACAGTGTTGATACACAAACAATACAAAATATAATTATTTACTTTTAAAGTAATAACTAATAACGCCATATTTTCAATAGGCATGGCCAGAATCTTTATAGAGTCTCTTACACTTATTCTTATCTTTACATCTATATATAGATAGTCTACAACGAAGTTTTATTAACAGTTAAGATTCATATTAGAGTCATACTTACAATCAAAATCATGTAAGTGTGCGCATACACATGCTGTATGTGTAATTACAAAAAAAAATTGACATAAGGGTATCGCCGTCGAAATTTGTACCTTTTGTCTTGTGCGTCTAATGATTTTCAGTTTTTTCATAAAAACTGGTGATGTCTTCTGTAATGTAACTGTAACTCTGTCGCCATTCCGCTAGGGGTGGCCAGAGCCTCTGCAGAGTTGCCTCCATTTTTTCCTATCCTTACATACCTCTTTCAATTCATTCATATCCATCACCTTTTTCATGCATTTTCTTCTTTTACGCTCACTTTGTATATCCCATTCTTTCACAATCTCCTCAATCTGATCACTCCATACTTTTCTCGGTCGTCCCTTCCCTCTTTTTCCTTTCACACTTTCTTTGTATACATACTTTGTCAGTCTATCATCGTTCATTCTTTCCACATGCCCAAACCATCTCATCACATTCTTTTGTACCTTAACTTTCACATCCTCTTTCAAATTACATTCTTTTTTTACCCATTCATTCCTAACTCTATCCCTCAGAGTTTTTCCTGTCATGCTTCTCAAATGCTTCATTTCCACCGTACATACTTTACTCATTTCGCTATCATTCACTGTCCATGCTTCACTTCCATACATCAAAGTCGGTAACAATATGCCATTGTGTACCGCCATTCTGAATTCTAGATTTATTAGAGTAAAGTATTTGAAAAGCGTATCGAAATACAAAAACAATCTGCAAAAAGCATGAAGTAGCGATGTAATTAAAAAATAAAACAAAATCGCCTTTTTTCCATTCTCATATAAATTTTACATGTCGCCAATCCGTTTTTGACCCTTTGATGGCAAGATACGATCAACATAGTCAAATGTTTATAAAGTTGAGTATTTTACATATGCCTTAGTACCGTATCTTTTATTTTCTGTACTAGCCACAAGAATATTTATTTATTTATGCACGAAATATTAGTTGCTAATGTTTTTCTCCATTTTTGGTTCCGAAATTTTTCTTTCAGTGTGTTACCATTTTCATTGAAACTGACAAAAATCTTGCATCCCTGTATTTTATTTTTTCGCGTATGGTAACTCTTTGATGCAGTATGGAAAACACAAAAAAACTGATTCGCTACCTTCATTTTCTTCTATACGTCTCAGCCGTAAACTTGTGGTGATTGTTTTGAGTGGGATTTAGCTTGGAATTATTGGGGTAAATATTGGAATCTGTTGTCAATTGTGTATTCTCTACTTAGAGACATTAGTGCAATATTAATTTTCAAATAAATCAATTTTACGATTATGTCGTGCGTGTTTTGTATTGACGAACGTTACCGTTACCGTTACCGCGCTACGTCACATTTCTGAGATGAAGGCATACTAATATTGAAAATCAAAATTTTATGTTCATAATATCCTGACCGGGCCATAGTCCAATGGTAAAACTTTATAAACCTTTACCAAAGACGGGTCATCAAAAGGTTCATTCAGCCTAACAGCAATTGGGTCTTGCTTGAAAATTGACGCTTTCTGCAGCGACGATCAAGCTCGCAGAAGGCCCGTGAGGTGTGTTATTTACCTAATTGTTATTTATTATTTGTAGTCCTTGACTTAATTTGCCAAGGAATGTTGGAGGCTGACCAACCATACTGTAAAAAATGGTTCACTTTGGCAATGTGCTCAGGCGAGGGAGGCGCTCTTAGCTGCGCGTGTCTCTGCTGGTTGTGATCTTGCGCCCTTAGAGGTATTTAAGACTTGTATCAAACGACACGTATCTGTACTTTAGACTTTTTTTTAGTATTGTTACGAAATTAGGGTTCAATTGTCTTTCCAAATTAAAAATACACAGGTCTCCTTTAAAACTTATTTATTTTACACTGTTACAATATTTATTTTCACACTACTTTCTCGATTATTCTACTTGGTTTTGGTTCACTGATCAGATGACTTCGATGTGTTTGTGAGTCGCTATGATACTGGCCCGCTCTGCAGGCCATTCGCACCTTTATACTCTGTAGAGCAGTATGATCTAGAACCAAAGTTGCTAGACGGTTCCAGAGTAATTATTACTTCTCGACGCTTCACGTACTACCTAGAGATACAACCAAAATCCTACCTACAAATGTAATACAGAATTCCTATAATTATAACAAATACCTACTTAGCCTAGAGAATTCTACACTTATACATAATTATCGATCTTACCTACCAATACTTCTGAGGATTCTTATAAGTATAACTATCCATACTTATTTCAATATTTATATTTACATAACACTATAACTACCCATACTTATTTCAATATTTATATTTACATAACAGTATAATGACAAATTTGTCTTTTTATCGAGTTCGTCTGATTAGGATGGTTTGATGGAGGGACAAAGGCACACAGGATCTGATAAGTCCTGTCACCGTGAAGATTGGGGAGTGTCAAATGGCCCCTGCAGGGTTGCCAAAGCTTTTAACAGACTGAAAAAATCCGTTCCGTCTGGTAACAGTAGACGTAAGCAAGAAGATAAATGGAAAATTGGAACTTTAAATTTGAGAGGAATGAAGGACAAAGTTAGGAATTACGAATGGATCTCCCCTAGGATTCTTCTAGTGAGGATCAGGTATGAAAGTACGAACTTTTTACTGATTGCATGCTATATGCCAGTAGATTCAGAATGTATGGAGATTAAAAATGAATTCTGGGATATGCTTGATGACACAGTCAGAATGAAAGACAAGAATGAAAAGTTGTTGCTTCTTGGTGACATGAATGGATGGGTAGGTAGAAGAAATTATGAAAATGAGAGGGTCGTGGGACCAAATGGAAGAGGTGTCATCAATGGCAGTGGGAGACGTCTTGTGGACATGTGTGTGGAGCATGGTATGTTTATATCAAATACCTGATTTAAGCATAAAGACGTGCACACATATACGTGGTATGGGCCAAATACTCATACTACCATTGACTACATATGTATGGAAGAATGTATGAGAGGTTCCATAATGTTCCGTCAAGAGATGTCAGAGTCTACCAAAGTGTATCCGTGGGATCAGACCATCGTCTCTTGGGTGCCACAGTAATGATAGGTAAAGTGAAAATGTTGAAAAGAACGAAAGTTATTACGATGAAAAGAATAAATGTAGAAAAACTAGATGATGAAAATGTGAGGAGAGATTTTTCTTGTTTTTGAGTCAGACTCCAGGCTTCGCATCCGTACAACACAACTGGCCGAACAATGGAAGTGTAAATCTTGAATTTTGTGGAGCGGGATAGCCATTTTGAGCACAATAGCCCTCTAAGGCCAAAATAAGCATTATTGCCGGAGTGAATTCGGGCATGTAATTCTGATAGGATATTTTTGTCATTTATAAGGGTACCTAAGTACTTGAATGAATTGCAGTTCTTAAACTTGTAATTATCAACATTCAAATCTTCTTGAATATCCCGCCGCGCCATACGCAAGTATTCAGTTTTCCCCTCATTAATTCTCAATCCTATCCTCCTTGCCATTCTCTCCATTGGTAAAAAGAACGCCCGGAGCTGTGCAGCGTTCTCTCCCAGAAGCACCACATCATCCGCATATCCCAGCAGCCTAATGGCACTTCCTATGGGGATTCCACCATACACAGATTTGGTTTCTCTCACGACCTTTTCCAAGGCTAGGTTGAAGAGCAATGGAGAAAGGGCGTCACCCTGCTTTAGGCCTGAACTGATCTCAAAGGGATCCGAGACCTGTCCCTGCAGCAGTATTTGAGCTCTTGAATTTTCTATGGATATCTGAACCAGTTTGATGAGTTTTCCAGGAATTCCCTAGTCTCGTAAAACGCTCCACAGCCCCAAACGATGCACTGAGTCATAAGCAGTCTTGAAGTCGACAAAAAGGCAATGAGTATCTTAAGCATATTCCCACTTCTTCTCTAATATTTGCCTCAAAGAAAAGATCTGATCGGTTGTGCTCCGATTCCTTCTGAAACCTGCTTGGTACTCTCCAAGAGCACATTCAGCATATGGCATAATTCTTCTTACCAGAATATTAGACAATATTTTGTATGCCGCTGGGAGAAGTGAGATACCTCTATAATTAGAGCATATCATTTTGTCTCCTTTTTTATGTATTGGACACAAAAGTGCAACTTTCCAGCTATCCGGCAGTACCTCATGTTTCCAAACATCCTGATAAAGACCCCACAGAGCATTTTCTAAGGCTTCTCCGCCACATTTCAGTAACTCAGCAGGGATATCATCGTTTCCAGGAGCTCTTGACTTCTTTAAACTCTTAATTGCTTGTACTACCTCATCTCGACTTGGTGGAGGAACTTCGGGTTCCACCGTGAGAACTCTAGATGGTTGCAAAGGATTATCCGGACTCTCACCTCGCAGCAATCCAGTGAAATGATTCTTCCACACATCAAGTATTTGATCTCGATCAGCAATGATGTTTCCCTGTTCATCCCTTATCTGGCTACTACGCTGTGGAAATCCACACTTCGCCTTTCTGACGGAATCAAAGAATTTCCTAGAGTTCCTTCCATCCCTATTGTCACTCTCAAGCTTCTCCATCAGCCGGTTATGATGTAAGCGTTTGGCTCTCAGGAGGTTTCGTACTTGTCTTTTTCTTCCTTTCCATTCATTCTCCAGGTTTTGGTTACTTCCTTGAAGAAGACAGTTTCTGAGTTCCTTCCACCACATAACAGCACGCCTGCATTTCTCATCAAGCCATGGCTTACTTGCATGTTGATCCATCTTCCCAATCTCCTTTTCAGCCGTTTGCTTAATGAACTGCATAATTAGCTTCCAAGACTCTTCAACTCTGGTTTGCTGTAGGATCACTTTCTTCCACACTTGAGACTTCATCTTGAGACATCTGAAATTCCGAGTACTGGTTACTTATCACTGGCTTCAGTTGCCACCTGACTCTCACCCAGGTTGTGCAATTGGTCATTGATGCCTTTTCTATACCTTTCTAATCCCTCTTTATTGTTCAGGATGTCCAGATTATATCACGGTTTTGATTTATTATGACTCAGTATTTTTTCTTTGAAAATTGCCACAGACAGGAAGTGATCTGTGTCACAGTCTGCCCCCCGATAGCTCCGAACATCATGAATTATTCTTAGATGTGTCCTTTCAACGAGAAGGTGGTCAATTTGATTCACTGTTCTACCATGAGTCCGGTCGATAGCTCAGTTGGTAGAGTGCTTGCATTCCATGCCGTGAGCTCGGGTTCGAATCCTACCAAGCGCGAGGGTGTCAGAAATGAGTTCCCGTTTCGGGGTTTATTTCAAACCCCAAAATAAAAATACCGGCAAGGTTTACTCAGCCTTCACAAAAAATGAGTACCAGCTCTCTCGGGACCTGGGAAATCCCCACTTCAACTGAAGTGGTTGGCGTAAGGCCGGCCCCCTTACCTGTAAAAATAAATAGGTTCAACTCGCCACATGCGAACCCTTCGGGGATAACGCGGCAAGAAGTTACACTTTATGTGTAGCTTAGTTGCGTTTTTTGCGTTGCGTACCATCGTGAGACTTCCACATTCCCTTGTGGATTTCTTTGTGAGGAAAAATTGTGCCCATGATTGACATTTGTCGTGCTGAGGCAAAGTGGATGACTCTCATTAAACGAGATGGAAATCTCTCTAAAAAAGAGATGGAAAGAATATTTAAATGAGGTTTTTGGTGAAGATGAATGTGATTCAACTGTGAGAAGAGTCAGAATTCTCCCTCTTTTTAGTCGTAATTTGCACTCTGACATCGATATAAATAAAATATATTTATATTGATGCACTCTGGACATAGCCATAAAAACAGTTTATAAAGAAAAAAGTAAAAACCTAAAAAACATAGGTCTTGAAAATTGTTTTCATTTTTCCGCTACGATGTATTTATTACCCGTCGACATGACATCTTGAAAATGTTATAACATACTGCACTTTTTGCGTCGTTGTGTGAGGAGCGCAGCGCCTTCGCCTATGTATCGCGTGGGTGAAAGAGAGACAGAGTATAAACAGTTAGTGTGTTTTGGCTTGATCGACGTTTAAAAATAAATGGGACATCGTGTGTAAAGATTCAACGACAACTGTATATGCTATTGGAAGGTGCCCCCAAACACATTTGACATTTGTATCATTTTTTTAAGTGTGTACAAATACTGGACTAGAGAATTTTGTCGTTTTATGCGTTGCAACGTTTGTCTGTTCGAGATACGAAAAACTTTAAATTTTGATTTTGTTCAAACGGGACAGGGCCCTTAAAGCTCTCAGATGTATGCCCACAAACAAACACGTGTAGTTCGCGCTTACAAATGCTGATTGTGTACTTACAAATAAAATCCAAACTCAAATGAACATAAGCCCTGCAACTCCTGCCGACATTCCCTGAAACAGGGGTGACATTGGCAAAGTGAACCATTTTTTACAGTATGGGTGGTCAGCCTCATACCAACCTATAAGTCAAGGAATACGAGTAATAAATGACATTTAAGTTTACAAAAAAAACAACAAAACCTTAAAAATAAATCTATACAAAAAAAAAAGTCAAAAATTTCTTACGCAAAAAATGTAGCAAACTAATAAACCAACATTACAAATCAGCATTGCAGATTAGCCGCCACTTCTTCCTGTCCTTGCATACTTCTTTCATACTTAATCCTCGTTAATCGATTCAGAACGATTTTTGTGTTTTTCGATCAAATGTGTTTTTTGGATGAATTTTAATATTTGCATATGGAACTAAAGAGCCGCAACTTCACACCCAAAGAGCCGCATGGGGCTCGCGAGCCGCAGGTTGCCGACTCCTGGACAAAGGGATAAGGCGTTGGCACTTGAACCAGCGCCAGTTCGAACGCCGCCTGCGCCGTGTCCTATTGAAAATAACTTCGGCCTCCTCGAGAGCTGGGAAACCACCACTTGAAATGAAGTGGTTGGTGTAAGGCCGGCCCCCTTGCCTGTAAAAATAAATAGGTTCCACTCGCCACATTCGAAACCCTTCGTGGATAACGCGGCAAGAAGGTACACTACATGTGTAGCTTAGTTGCGTTACGTTACCTTTAGGGCAGGCGCATGCATGGGGAATCAGCAAATACATTACAAAATCACATTTTTCTCCCATTCTTCTAAAATTACTCATTTGAGATTGACTGAACTGCTAACAATGGCTCCAATCGAACTTAATTTTGTAAAATTTTAAATCTTAATATCAAGCTTAAATGGTATTTTACCATACATTCTATAATCTAAGTTGCAAGGATATATTCATTTAAAGTTCTCAAATGCATGCCCACAAACAAACACGTGCAGTTCGCGCTTACAAATGCTGAATGTGTACTTACAAATAAAATCCAAACCTTAAATGAACATAAGCCCTACAACTTTTGCCGACCTTCCCTGACACAGGGGTGACATTGGCAAAGTGAACCATTCTTTAAAGTATGGGTGGTCAGCCTCACACCAACCTATAGGAGTTGACTTATAGGTTGCCTAACATTGCCTAACTATTAAGCACATGTGCCTGTATGGGATGCACGCCCCTGCTTTAAGGTATCGAGTCTGAGAATAAAGACACTAGGTGGGTGTTGGTTGATGAAAGTTGACACTCCAGAAGTGAATCCCATTTGTAAGTCGATATGCAGAAAACACAGCCAACTGCCGTAACCACAACTCCGTGCTGTCGTGTCAACCAGGCGCGTGCATAGGGTATAGGCAGATACATCTCAGAACTAATATTTTCTCCCATTCCTTCAAAATAACTCATTTAAAATTAACTGAAGCGCTTACGATGGCTCCAATCGAACTTAAATTTTGAATCTGAAATCTGAATATTGAGCTTATTTTTTTTATTTAGCATGTATTGCCTACCTATTAGGCGCATGTGCTTGTATGGGATGCACGCCCCTGGTGTCAACTGCCATACACTCTTGCATGCAACTTGCAGGGGCGTTCATAATAATAATAATACAAGATTTTTATAGCGCCTTTTCATGACTCTTTGACTTCCCAAAGGCGCTTGCTTATATGAGCGCGCGAACAGGTGGGTCTTCAACTCCTTTCTAAACCTGCTCTCTAAATCCATTTTGCGCAGGTCATCTGGGAGGCCGTTCCATATCGTTGGGGCAGCCACCTTGAAGGCTTGCTCTCCAACATGCCATACATAAAAAAAAAACGCAACTATGTAAGCTACACATATAGTGTAACTTCTTGCCGCGTTATCCCCGAAGGGGGAAGGGGTCGCATGTGGCGAGTTGAACCTATTTATTTTTACAGGTAAGGGGGCCGGCCTTACGCCAACCACTTCAGTTGAAGTGGAGGTTTCCCAGCTCCCGAGAGTGCTGGTACTCATTTCTTGTGAAGGCTGAGTAAACCTTGCCGGTATTTTATTTTGGGGTTTGAAATAAACACCGAAACGGGAAATCATTTCTGACACCCTCAGTGGGATTCGAACCCGAGCTTTCGGCATGGAATGCAAGCACTCTACCACCTGAGCTATCGACCGGACATGCACATGTCATAATAATAATATTAAGATGATTGACTTGGTGAGCGCTGTTTTGTGTGAATCACACTTCATGAGCCCTTTGCGAACTAAGTCGTCGATATAGAAAGCGCCAATTCTCAAGCAAGACCTAGTTGCTGTAAAGCTGGATGGTCCTTTGGTGACCGGTCTTTGGTAAAGGTTTATGAATTTTTCAACCCAGTTAATATTGTTACGAAATTAGGGTTCAATTGTCTTCAAATTAAAAATACACAGGTCTTCTTCAATAGTTATTTATTTTACACAGTTACAAAATTTATTTTCACACTACTTTCTCGATTATTCCACTTGGTTTTGGTTCACTGATCAGATGACTTCGATGTGTTTGTAAGTCTCTATGATACTGGCCCGCTCTGCAGGCCATTTGCACCTTTATACTCTTCAGAGCAGTATGATCCAGAACTAAAGTCGCCAGACGGTTCCAGAGTAATTATTACTTCTCGATGTTTCACGTACTACCTAGACACAACCAAAATCCTACCTACCAATGCAATACAGTATTCCTATAATTATAACAAATACCTACTTAGCCTAGAGAATTCTACACTTATACATAATTATCGATCTTACCTACCAATACTTTTGAGGATTCTTATAACTATAATTATCCATACTAATTTCAATATTTATATTTACATAACACTATAACTACCCATACTTATTTCAATATTTATATTTACATAACACTACCCCCCACCTAGACTGTTTCGTCCCGGAACAGTCTTGACTCTGTGTAGGTAGGGGCATGCTGATCCACGTCGACACCCTGTGGTCAGGAAGAAGTGGCAGTCCACGGATTTCTCCCCACTGGCTCTCGGCTGCGCTTGCTCGCAGCACACCATGACGCTGATGCCGACTCCCGAGAACACTGCTTCAATCATACTCCGGATTATCCGCCAGTCTCGATTAGCGCGGCCGCCACCCATCTTCGGTATTGCCAGACGCGCCTGCTGATCCTCCAACATGTAGTCACGCAGCTCAACAAGGCCGTCCCACAATGCCTTGTAGTCCTCTTCCAGGTTGCTGGAATCCGGGACAACCAGGCAGTATGCTTGTTGACGCCCCTTCGGTAGTCTCAGAGCTCTTCCTTGCGGGCTGCTCGAGGGTTGCGGTTCTCCGAATTTGTATCGGAAGACCCGTGCAATTCCTCTAGACATATCTAGATCTTCCGGTACACTGCATGCCAGTGTGTGGTCCCTAGTGACCTCAAATAAGTCCTTGTGGACTTCTGTGGTCACTCCATGGCGAAACTTCTGCCCTGCCTTCGCGTTCTCCCAAAACGTCTCAAAGGCTGGTGATCTTTCGGATGCGACGCACTGTCGTACTTTTTGGGCTGGTTGGTCATCATTATCGCCTAGGTATGGTGAGAGGCGATTGTAGTGCACGACCCTTGGTTTTCCGTTTGGTCTCTTTTTTATGCGGTAGACCACATCGTTGATGCGCTCCAAGATCTCGTACGGCCCGTCCCAGGAACGCTGAAGTTTCGGACAGTATCCTTGGCGCCTCTTGGGGTCAAAAAGCCACACCCAGTCACCAGCTTTGTACCCCATGCTGTCAGCTCTGGTGTCATAGCGCTCCTTCATTTGATCGCTGGCTTCCCCGATGTTCATGCGGACCTGATCATGGATGTCATCCAGCCTCCTGCGAAGGTCTGTCACATAGTCTTCTCCGGCTAGGTCTTCACCTGGTTTGCAGCCAAATTTGAGATCACAAGGAAGTCGCATTTCTCGCCCAAACAGTATGCTGCTGGGAGTCTTCTTCGTCGTTTCCTGAACAGCCGACCGGTAAGCCAATAAGAACAAAGGCAGATGTCGGTCCCAGTCCCGCTGATGGCTGGACACTACTTTGGCTAAGTACCTCCCCACGGTACGGTTCATCCTTTCCACCATTCCATCAGACTGTGGATGTAGCGCAGTGGTCCTGGTCTTGTAGATCCCTAGCCGCTCACACATTTGCTGGAAGATAGCAGCTTCAAAGTTCCTTCCCTGATCAGAATGTAATTCCAGGGGTACGCCAAACCTGCTGATAAATTCGGTAACTAGAACTTCAGTCACGGTTACGGCCTCTTGGTTAGGGATTGAGTAAGCTTCCACCCACTTGCTGAAGTAATCCATCACCACCATGATGTACTTGTTACCCTTCTCAGTTGTAGGAAATGGGCCAGCTATGTCGATGGCAATTCTTTCAAAGGGGCTGCCAACATTGTACTGACGCATTGGTGCTCGCCTTTTCCTTTGCGGTCCATTGGCCGTTGCACAGGTTACACATTTTCGACACCAATCTTTGACGTCTTCGCTGCAGTTGATCCAGTAAAATCGCTCTTTCACTTTCTCCAGCGTCTTCTTAACGCCTAGATGTCCTCCAGAAGTTCCTCCATGCAGCAGTCCAAGGATTTCCGGTACTCGGCTCCTCGGAACGAGGGTTTGCTTTCTTCTAAGTGTGCCGTCTTCCTTCTCGATCTTTCGTTTCAGAAACCCTCCTTCTATCACTATGGATCCCCATTGAGCCCAATAAGCCTTGACAGTTGGTGATAAGGGGGCGAGTTTTTCCCAGGTTGGCCTTTCTCCTTCTCGCGCCCATTCCATCACATACTTCAAGTCCGGATCATTCAGTTGGTCTTGCGCCAATTTTTCATCTTGCCAGTCCTCATCTTCGGTGGTCGTCCTTTGGACAATTGCTACCTTGTCCTCCATCTTGCTGCAATGTTTGCAGTCACTGGCGCATGGTCGTCTGGATAATGCATCCGCATTTCGATGAAGCGTGCCAGGTCTATGTTCGGAGTCATAATCATACTCCTGGAGCCTTTCAATCCATCTAGCCACTTGCCCTTCTGGGTTTTTGAATTTCAGAAGCCAAACCAGTGCAGCATGATCAGTCCGTAGTGTGAATTTTCTCCCGTACAAGTATTTGCGGAAGTGTTCCACTGATTTTATCACGGCAAGAAGCTCTCGTCTGGTCACGCAATAATTTCGTTCTGGCTTGGAAAGCACTTTACTGAAGTAACCCAGAACAGTCTCATGCCCATCCTGTATTTGGGAAAGGACGCCTCCTATCCCCACATTACTAGCGTCGGTATCCAGGATGAACTTTCCATCTTTTCGTGGGTAGCTCAAGATGGGGGCACTTGTTAATCTTCCCTTAAGCTCTTCAAATGCTTGTGCGCAGGAATCACTCCAATGGAAGCGAGTGTTTTCTTCCGTAAGCTTGGTGAGCGGTTTTGCAATGTCCGCAAATCTTGGCACAAACCTCCTGTAATAAGTGCACAGCCCCAGGAAACTCCTAGTTTCATGTTTGTCCTTCAGCACGGGCCAGTCTCTTACTGCCTTGATTTTGGCAGGGTCAACTTCAACTCCACGTTGAGAAACTATGTGTCCCAGGTAATTTACTTGTTTCTTGAACAGGTTACACTTTTTCGGGTTGAGCTTCAGTCCAGCGTCTTGTAGTCGCCCGAAAACTTGCTCCAGATTTCTCAACTGATGGTTGAAGTCCTTTCCCAGGATGATTATGTCATCCAAGTATACCAGGCAGGTTTCCCATGACAGTCCTCGCAGCACATTCTCCATCAGCCTTTCAAACGTGGCGGGGGCATTGCATAAGCCAAATGGCATCACGGTGAACTGCCAAAGTCCAGATCCAGTCGAGAATGCAGTTTTCTCCTTATCTTTGGCATCCAATTCAACTTGCCAGTAGCCACTTTTCAGGTCCAATGTGGAAAAAATGGTGCATCCTGCCAATGTGTCCAAGGTGTCGTCAATCCTTGGCAGAGGGTAACTATCCTTTTTCGTAACATCGTTGAGCAGTCTGTAGTCCACACAAAATCTCGTGGTACCATCCTTCTTTTTCACCAGTACCACCGGGGATGTCCAAGGGCTACTTGATGGTTCTATGATGCCATCCTTGCTCATGTCTTTGATGATCTTGTCAGCTTCTTCCCGCTTTGCAAAGGGTAGTCTTCTTGGAGCCTGTTTTATTGGTCTCGCTTCTCCGGTGTCTATGCTATGTCGCACTACCTTGGTTCTTCCCAGACGGCCATTAGAGTCCTCGAAAATGTTCTGGTAGCGGCAGATCAAACTCCTCACTCTCCGTTTGTTTTCCTCGGTTAGACCTTGGGAAGCGTCGTGGACCAGGGCTTCCAATTGTGTTGACAATTTGTTTCCTTCGCATGACATGTTTGTCATCTGTTGCACAATGGAAGTTATCCTCTCACATCTGCCCAAAACAAAACCTTCATTCATTTTAACTGGGTAGCTGTTCACATTCATGATCTTGACAGGAATGGTCTCCTTTGCGCGAATCACTGTTCTTGCCACCATGACTCCTTTGTTAACATTGTCCATGTTCTCCGGTTCTATCATACAGATTTGGTCATTTGTACTACTGGAATCCAGGCGGGCACTCACTATCATCTCGGATCGCCCCTTCACTTCGGTATTCTTGGCTAGGATAACACGTGCAGCCAGTTCTTTCCGTCTTTGCAGGATGACTTCTTCATTTCCAATTTTAATGGACCCTTTCTTTAAATTTAAACTGCACCCAAATCTGTCCAGTATGTCCATTCCCAATATAACGTCTTCTTCAATGTTGGCCACCAACGTCCGATGATCAAAAGTGGTGCTGCCAATTTGGAAGGTGGCAATCGTCTCCCCATACACCTGTGCTGACTCTCCCGTGGCGGTGTGCAGAGACCACTTTGTTGGTGCAATCTGCTTACCTCGTGCCACTATGTCGCGTCTCAGAATTGTCCTGGTTGCTCCCGTGTCCACCAGTAGTTCACGAGTTACTCCATCTATTATGCCATTGATAAAAATGCTGCTGGCTTTTCCTCTCACGGTTGCGACAGTAGCAGCAGATTTCAGGGCCTCTCCAGCGTGGGTCAACGGTTGCCCCTTCCCATTAACCCTTTCTAGTTTTCCGCAGCCTGTTTTCTGGGTTTCTGAGGCTTGGGACACTTGGTGCTAAGGTGGCCCAGCTGTCCGCAGTTCCAGCAGCGTGGGTCTCGTCTTCGAGGTCTCAGACGTTCCAGCACTTTTTCAATTAGCTCCTCGGTTGTAGGTAGCTTGACCTCCTCTGCCTCGACTGCACGAACCCTGGCGTGGCCCCTGATGGACTGTTTGACAGCCTCAAACTCGAGAGCTTGGCTGAGCGCCTCGTTCAAAGCCTTGGGATGGGCCAGTTTTACGGCTTGTTGCGTCTCCCATTCCCGCAATCCATTTAGGAACTTGTCCACTGCCAAGCTCTCACAGATGTCGTCGGAGGCTGTCGGGTAAGCGTCTCGTACCAGGCGGGCGATGTCCATTTCAAACTCCTGGAGGCTCTCGTTGGGCTTCTGCACCCTTGTGTTCAGCTGCGACTTGTACAGCTGCTCCAGGCACTTGTGGCCATAGCGCATATCCAGGCGCTGCTTCAGCTGCCCAAAGTCACCACGGTTGTCCAGGGGTATGGCCTGCAGAACCCTGAGAGCGTCTCCTCGGAGCGACAGGCTGAGAACCGAAGCTTTCTTCTGCTGGCTCCAGGCTCCCATCATGGCAGCCGTCTCAAAGAGGGTCAAATACTCCTCCCACGACGTCTTCCCGTCGAAGGTCGGAAGGTTGTGCTTCGACAGCGAAGGGTCGTCATCCCCTCTAGTGACCCTGGTTGGAGTTGAGCATCCCTGGTCGGTCTCGTCGTGAAGGCCGCCTTTGGGGGATATTCTGGTGGACTCCATCTGGCACTTGTCAGCCAGCTCGGCACGCAGACGATCCTCCAGGCTTGCCACACGGGCCTCAATCTCCGACATTGCTCGCGAGCTTTCTGCCACTTTCTTCTCCAGCCCGGCTAGGTTGCTGGTCATCTTCTCCTCCAGCCCAGTCATCTTCTCCTCCAGCCCGGTCAGGTTGCTGGTCATCTTCTCCTCCATGGTTGCCAGGTCCTCCTTCAGGGTCTTGGCGTTGTCAGCCATCTCCACTTTCAGTCCTGTCAGGTTACTGGTCATCTTCTCCTCCATGGTAGTGAGGCCTTCCTTCAAGTTTCCATTGATGCTGAGGTTCAGCTCCTCAAGGGCGCGGTCTCCCCCAGATGCCATGACAAAGTATGCCGGGTCTTCGCCTGACTGTTCTAGAGCTTCCATGAGGCGTGCTTGTAAGGCCGCCTTCCCTCCTGAGGTCTCCAGGTCCCTCTCCAGAAGCTCATTCTTAAGCTCAGTGACTTTGAGGTCCTTGATGTTCACCTTAGCCATTTTTTTTTCAAAATTTACGTCAAAACAAAAATATTTTCAAATTTATTTAATACAAGTTTTGAGTTTTATATATATAGCTGTTTTGAATACGTACTTTAGCAAAAATAATAATTTGTCTGATTACACTGATTGGTAGGTAGGTACTGTCTTTTAATATTTATTTTTAATTCACCAATATTTTTAACATAATAATGTCTGATAGTACATAATTATTTATTTCGTCTCAAGTCTTTCAAACACACAGGTAGGTATTTTATGTACATTCACACACTTGTAAACAAAGGATAGTTATTCAAAAACTTTTTCTCGATGAATCTGGAACGTTCTTTTGTAATATTTTTCAAGATTTTTTATTTATTTATTTTATTTTTTTAATCACACACAATAATAAAAAAACTATGGTCCAATTTGATGACTTTCTCAATGCGGTAAAATAGTCATTATGTTATGTCCAGAATTATGTTCCATATGATGTTCCAGAATTTATAAGCAACTTGCTTTTGCGTCTTTTCTTTTAACAAAAATTTATTTAAACACTTGTTTTCACAAAAGTCAGTTCACACAAAGTTCAATTTGAATAAAGTTCATTTTAACACTATTTAATTTATTTTATTTATTTTTAGACAGAAGATCTTAATTTTTCTTGACAATTCCGCACCTGACGCCAATTGTTACGAAATTAGGGTTCAATTGTCTTCAAATTAAAAATACACAGGTCTTCTTCAATAGTTATTTATTTTACACAGTTACAAAATTTATTTTCACACTACTTTCTCGATTATTCCACTTGGTTTTGGTTCACTGATCAGATGACTTCGATGTGTTTGTAAGTCTCTATGATACTGGCCCGCTCTGCAGGCCATTTGCACCTTTATACTCTTCAGAGCAGTATGATCCAGAACTAAAGTCGCCAGACGGTTCCAGAGTAATTATTACTTCTCGATGTTTCACGTACTACCTAGACACAACCAAAATCCTACCTACCAATGCAATACAGTATTCCTATAATTATAACAAATACCTACTTAGCCTAGAGAATTCTACACTTATACATAATTATCGATCTTACCTACCAATACTTTTGAGGATTCTTATAACTATAATTATCCATACTAATTTCAATATTTATATTTACATAACACTATAACTACCCATACTTATTTCAATATTTATATTTACATAACAATATAAGTGGTTTATTTTTGTTCTCCATTCAAGGTTCCCATTGGGAGGTGTTTCTTAAAGCCGATCCCCATAGGTCCATCCAGCCTTACAGAAACTGGGTCGTGCTTGGGAATTGGCGCTTTGTTCAGCGACGACCAAGTTCGCATAGGCTTCTTGAGGAGTGATTCACACTAAAACAGCGCTAACCGTATAAATCATTGTTGTATTTATCGTTTATTTACTGATTCCAATGACGCCCTAGTAGTAACTAAATTCGTGTTTCGGACTCGTAAATGGGAGGTTGTAGGATCGAATCCCTCGGAGCACAAAAAATACCACTTCTGTATTTTCAAAAATTGCTCTTCGCTGGGTTGAAAAATTCACACACACCTTATTATGCCCATCCAGACTTACAGCGACTCGATCTTACTTGAGGATTGGCGCTTTATATAGCGACGACCAAGCTCGCAGAGGGCTCTTGAGGTGTGATTTCAAATGAATCATCCTTATATTTGTACTATTATTACGCGAAGTATAATAATCGGATCAAAGCATCACAATTGTAGTAAACAGTGTAGTCTCAGTACCGTGAGTGGTCTGTGCTTAGGAAGCCATGTTGTTAAATGGCGCCGGGCGGCTTACCGCCCCTGCCACTCGCCATCTCCAAGACATTCCATTCTCAAGTGATGGCGCGAATGCCCACTTTTATGCTTTTCGCAATGCAGCGACGTGCACAGCATTTCAAGCATAGGTAGGCAATTTTTTTCCTACTTTTTTTCTTAGGATTTCAAACACCCCCACTTCAATTGAAGTGGTTGGCGTAAGGCCGGCCCCCTTACCTGTAAAAATAATAGGTTCAACTCGCCACATGCGACGCCTTCGGGGATAACGCGGCAAGAAGTTGCACTGTATGTGTAGCTTAGTTGCGTTTTTTAAACACCGTTAATGTTGTCGACACAAAATGAAATATCGACTTAATTTTATAGAACAAAAACAATTCTACTAAAAAGCGATTTTATTATCACTTAATTTATTAATTTTATATTAATTAATATATTCAAGAAAGACCCAGTTGCTGAAGGCTATAATTATTTCACCTATGGTGGCCGGTTTTTGGTAATGGCAGATGATTTTTCATAATAGCGAATAGCAGATTTGAAAAACTGTTTGCTTCCTTTCTTCACTTTAAGGTTGGTATGAGGCTGACCAGCCATACTGAAAAAATGGTTCACTTTGCCAATGCCACTCCTGTTTCAGGAAAGGTTGGCAAGAGTTGCAGGGCTCATTTGCAAGTTCATTTGAGATTGGGTTGATTATAGTGCTCCGTTGGGGATCGAATCCACTACGTTCAGATTGTAAGTTCAAGCATACAGAAGGCTCTGGAAGTGAGGTGCACACGTGAAACATCGCTCACGAAATAAATCAGTATAAAATTTCATTATTTTTGTTATCTCGCGTTTTATCAAATGTTGATACAATTATTTAACAATTTTTTGTAATTCTCTTTTGAAACCAACATAGTAATAAAAATTCCACAGTGAATGCCATGCCATAAAGTGATAAATCTAATAATAAGCTTTGTTGGCTTATTCCTTGACTTATAGGTTGGTAAGAGGCTGACCACCCATACTGTAAAAAATGGTTCACTTTGCCAATGTCACCCCTGTTTCAGGGAATGTCGGCAAGAGTTGCAGGGCTTATGTTCGTTTGAGGTTTGGATTTTATTTGTAAGTACACAATCAGCATTTGTAAGCGCGAACTACACGTGTTTGTTTGTGGGCATACATCTGAAAGCTTTGAATGAATATATCCTTGCAACTTAGGTTATAGATTATTATATTATAGTGTACATATTAGAACATCCGAAAAAAATAGTTGCAGCATTGTACTGAAATATACAATAATTTAAAAAAAATATTTTAAACTCATTCGGGGCTATTCTTAGACATTTCAGTCGTCGGTTGAGCCCACGCTTTGACAAAGAAATCGCACGTTTAATAATAAAGAGCAATAACTCAAAAAACAAGAATGTTGGGAAATCACGTTTGAAGTTCAGACAACCAGTACAACTTGTATGGGATGAAAAAGGCGACCGATGTTTTATCTCGTCATATTCGTCCAAATTGAACGGCTGTCGCATTCTACCTATTCTTCTCGCATTGTTCTTGCGTTTTATGACAAAATCTCGATTTTCCGAATTTTCGAGTTATTGCTCTTTATTATTTAGCGTGCGAAATGATGCATTTGTATGAAGACCTGTCAATCCAAGATGGCCGCAAGTGAACAGCTGATTTGTCTTCATACAAATATTACCAAATTCGGTAGGTAAGAATGACCGTGGGGATGAAACTTCCAGCCCAGGCATAATTAGTTTGTCAAAGCGTGGGCTCAACCGACGACTAAAATGTTTAAGAATAGCCCCATATTTTTTTTTTTTAAAAGGAAACAGAAAACTTACCTAGACTAAGATAGACTGATGCAATATATAAACAGAGGAAGTGTGCAAGGAAAAAGTGGTAAGGGACGACCAAGAAAAGTATGGAGTGACCAGATTTAGGAGATTGTGAAAGAATGGGATATATCTACAAAGTGAGCGTAAAAGAAGAAAATGTATGTAAAAGGTGATGGATATGATTGAATTAAAAGAAGTATGTAAAGATAGAGACTCTGGCCACCCCCAGTGGAGTGGCGACAGGGTTACAACAATTTCTTTTAAATCATAAAATAACAAACGTTCAGATATTTTCTCCGTAAGCAATTGATTGTAACACTGTTTGTCTTTATTTTTACAGGTAAGTGCAGCGACTTCGTATCCCACTCGAGTAAGACAGGTCATATCAGTCAGAGACAATTTTATTAAGATGAGTGTTGTCATATACTAAGGTAAGACTTGATTCTTTGCATAAGGCCCGGTATTTTCAACGTTAGCATAGTGACTTTATACAGAATGAAAAGGACACATTTATGTCAATCGTGTAGGTAGTGTTTTTTTTGTCATTTTAAAGCCACATAAGCTAGCGTTGAAAACGGGCTAACCCATTGGATTAAGTAATTTTTATTTAAAGTTCCTTACTTTAGTTACATGTAAGTCAGCTTGTTATGTTTGGATCCAATACAAAGGTAGCCAGAAAAAGTACCAAACAAGCACTGGGGGGACGTTTTATTAAAGATCGATGAATCACTGAGACTTAGATTATATCGACGGTTAAAAAGAAGCGACGTTTTGGTCAAAAATGAGTTATGAATGCTATCCTACTTAAAATTTTCCGCTCTTTCTAATGCGCTAACTCCCATAGCTCTACGATGTTTTTTTTGTCGTTTATGCCCAAGCAAACAACTGCGTTTTCCAAGTATGGTTTTGGTGTAACCGACATGATTTAGGCCTTTTTTGTCCTAAAGGCACTTGTGACTTAAAAAATCGTAAAACCACATTAATAGGAATGCTAATAAATGTCTTTATTTTTAAAATTTTAGAGCTGTTTTGATTTTAACGATATGATAAAAAATAAAAAACGTTATATGCCATTTTTCTGCAATCTTAAACTTTAAACTGCTCTCCTGAACAATTTAGTTTTTGTCGCTTATTGCCTTTTAACCGTCGAATGGAATACTTTCCCACGTCTATTATTCAAGGAAATCCTACAAGTTTCTGTTGGTATTTGAAAAGTTAAGGCCGGTGTTGTCATATGCCACTGTAAGCATGTAAAATTCAACCTTCCGCTGTATTATATGGACATAAAACCTTCATTTTATGAATTTTCAATTTAAAAGTATAAGGGAAATGGTAAAATCAAGTCGTAAAAAATGTGAACTTCCGAAATACTGAGCTATTTTTTAGGAAAAAAACAGGGGTGTACACAAATTGATTCACATAAAAAAGATAATAAAAAGACCTACTTACATGCTCACAAAAAATCATACCTGATGATGACCTACTAGGTCGAAAACGTTTGTAATTTGTTTTAAAGATTTTAATCTTTTTAAATAAATTTTATTGTGAAAATAAACAGTGTTTTGTTTGAATTCATTAAAAAAATTATAAATTAAACAATATGAATTTTCACAGTGTTAATACACAAACAATACAAAATATAGTTATTTAAATATTATAATTAAGTTTCAGGATTAATTACATTTGGGATATTAGACGAACCGTTATGGAACTTGCATTATATCCTCGACGTTTCTGATTTCAGGAGGCACCCTTTCTGCACTCGATACTAATGTATGTTCTCTCACAACAATTCGTCTGATATCTAAAAAGTGTATTTAATATTCAGATTTAATTATAATATACGACAAGTAAGTATACTTATATAATAATTTGTGAACATGTCAGTCTATTTTTTTGTAAGCTATTTCATATAAACCAATTTTGGTAGTACGCATATTAATGTTTTGTTTCTCTGGAAAAAAGGCATAAAGTGGAATTAGGGCTATCTAGGTTTCACGGAAAGGCGGCAGGAGTTGCAGAGTTTATGTTCCTTTGACGATTAGCTTATTTTGTAAATACACAGGCCGGTCCGTAGTTCAGTGGTAACACTTCGGACTCTGAATGGAAGGTTGTGGGTTCGAATCCCGGCGGAGTACAAAAAATATACCATTTATATTTTCAAATTTGCTCTATGCTGGGTTGAAAAATTCATAAACCTTTACGAATGACCGGTCACCAAAGGTCCATCCAGCCTTACAGCAACTTGTCTTGTCTGCCTGAGAATTGGCGCTTTGTGGCGACGACGATCAAGCTCGTAAAAAGGTCGATAGCTCAATTGGTAGAATGCTTGCATTCCATGTCAAGAGGTTCGAAGGTTCGAAGCAAGGGTTCAATCTCAAGGTCTACTCAGCCTTCACAAGAAATGAGAACCAGCCCCCCCGGGAGCTGGGAAACCCCAGTGGTTGGTGTGAGGCCGGCCCCCTTACCCGTAAAAAATAAATATGTAGGTCCCGAATCGCCACATGCGACCCCTTCGAGGATAACGCAGGCAAGAAGTTACACTATATATGTAGCTTGGTTGCGTACAGGCAGCATCTGTAAGCGTGAATTTCCACGTGCCTGCTTGCGAGCGAGCATTAAATATGAATCTTTAATTTGAATATAGCCTTGCAACTTACATCGTTTTAAGTTTTCACCTGTTGACTCTCTGAGTCTCCCACACATTGGCGCCAGCTGGAGAAAATATTGCAAGTTTTCCTCACACAAGTATGTTGTGGTTTTTCCTCGTCATATTAAAGCGCTTCAGACCAAGACAGTGAAAAGCGACCGTAGCTGATTTTAAAATATAAAAATCGTGAAGAGGAATGCATATCACCGATCTATTTTTGTCTTAGAAAAGTTATAAACATTTCAACTTTTAAGTCGTTTATCTCGGAATGGGAAAACGGAGATAAATGTAAACAAAATAATGTCTGCGCTACGGCCAGGGGTCAAGACGGTAATTTCGAAAAGCGTGTTTGAAATAAGACAACGCTGGTTCGATGCCCGTCAGGCTCAACTTTGACTCTGGATTAACATAAAATGTCATCGGGTAACTATTAATTATTCATTAAAATAAAATGAAACGAATTTTAAATAATTTTACAATACCTGTTACTGGCTCAGCATTTTTTTTTTATGAATTGCATTCCTCTTCACAATAAAAAAAAACATGCAGTGCAAGTAGCATGAGCACGAGCAGTGGGAGGAGCGTGTTTACATTCTGTTTTGCTAACTGTCCTACATAGGTAATAGATTATCATAGATTCCTTCCTCGGTAAGCCCCTTCCCCGGTCTTCCCCTTCCGCGCTTTCTGACATTTCCTCTGTACACTTTCTTCGTTAGTCGTTCATCTTCCATTCTTTCAAGTTTATTGAAAAAATAATAAATGTGATTGTCTGCATTGAAGATGGCGTCTTCTAGTTGGGTGTTAGGATGTCAAGGCTGTCTGGGGGGAGGTGGGAGGTGGGAAGTGGGTGGACAGGGGAAGTAGCGGCTTACGTGTAATCCGCGGCGTCCCGACGCTCTTCCACCATTCACGTGGACGCCAATGCTACCCTGGGCGAGGAGAGAACGTAGTAAAAAATTAACCAGTACAGTTGAAAAATGTAAATGCCGGAAAGTGAGTAGGACAGTGGGCAACACATAATGTAAACACGCTCCTCCCAGTGCTCCTGCTCATGCTACTTGCACTGTATAATGCTTTTTTTTAATTGTGAAGAGGAATGCTATTCCTCAAAAAAAAAAAATTGCTGAACCAGTAACAGGTCAATGATTATATTTTTTACATGATCAATTGATAATTTTGAATTTTTTGTATTTTAATGGTTTATCATATTACTAATTTTCCAATGACGTCTGCTGAACCAGGGTCAAAGTAATGGTCATGAGGCCTGACAGGAATCAAACCAGCGTTATTGTATTTCAAATACGCCAGTCGAGATTACAGTCTTGACCCCCTCGGCCATAGCCCCCACGAGATTTTGGTAGTTTTAGACAAAAATAGCAATGCGAGAAAGATTGTTCTTTGCCTGCCATCTATGTATGTGGCTTCCCCCATTAATTCCAGCAGTGGCTGAATGTAATCTTAGTGTAATATCATATATCTGCAACTTCGATTACAGATTATGTACTGCAACGTTGCGTGTACGTCACATCCAGCCGGCCCACATTCCGCCGGTCGATATGACGCGCCTTCGATATTATACCTCACTAATAATAATATCCGTCTCGTGTCGCGTACATCCGCATTGCCCGTCTCCCTCTAGCGCCATATAATGAATGAGAGACTTTGTACTGTGTGACAGAGGTGGAGGATGAAACGTACGCGGGATGTGGGTGAATGGAGTGGCGGGGAGGGGGGAGTGTTGCCAGCGTCTTAGTTTTTCCAACTAGGAGAAAATATGGAAATTATGTATCGGGATTTGAAGTGTTTTTTTTTGTTAAATCTTATTTGTTTAAGTAGGTGGACATATTTTTTTTTTTTGATTTAGTAAGTTTTTTCTCTGCGCGCAAACGTCTATCTTGTGTGGGGCTGCCATCCTTAGCAACCATAAAAAATATTTGTATGCCGTTTCCCTAGCAACCCGGCTACCTGACGACACATTTTTGTCTATGTCAATTCATGTGCGGACATCATTCGTCACAATATTTTAAACTTGATTTATTTATTTATCTAGGTCTTGAGCAATTAATAACAAAATATTTTTTAATTTATAATTTGTTTTGAATGAATTCAAAACAAAACACTGTTATTTTTCACAATAAAATTCATTTAAAAAAGATTAAAATCTTTAAAATAAATTACAAACGTTTTCGACCTAGTAGGTCATCTTCAGGTATGAAGATGACCTTCATACCTGAAGATGACCTACTAGGTCGAAAACGTTTGTAATTTGTTTTAAAGATTTTAATCTTTTTGAAATGAATTTTA
The DNA here is from genome assembly GCA_951799405.1 of Agapetus fuscipes. Classification (NCBI taxonomy): domain Eukaryota; kingdom Metazoa; phylum Arthropoda; class Insecta; order Trichoptera; family Glossosomatidae; genus Agapetus; species Agapetus fuscipes. Next base: position 7,066,243 of record OX637352.1, on the reverse strand, counting down.
TTGTGAAAAATAACAGTGTTTTGTTTTGAATTCATTTTTTTTTTTTTTATAAATTAAACAATATGAATTTTCAGTGTTAATACACAAACAATACAAAATATAACAAAATATTTGTTTGGCAAGTTTTGTTTAACAACGCAAATAACAAACGAATAGGTATAAAAGTTTTTCCTGAAAAAATGGTTTTTTATAATAATTGTTTTTTTGTATTTTTATTAAATCTATGGTATAGATCCATCCCTCACTAAAAAAACAAAATCTCTAAATGTAATCGTGGGTAATTTTTGAAATATCGATCAGTATATAAAAATTCTTGTGAAGCATGACAAATAAGCGTTCATTAGAATTTAATGACGTCATTTTCCTTTAAATTTTCCAAAATTTTCATCTAGTACGCTTTTCTTTCAACTGTGGCAACATTCACGCCTTATCTTTCACATATGTTGAACCCCAACCTAACGGCGGTTTTGTACAATGGGCAAAATTTTAAATTAGATTATTTTCTCAGCAGACAAACGTTACAAGTTTATGTGACTAGGGTCCTTAACCACTAATTAAAAGTATTATTTTGCATTTTCCCTAGCAACCCGACCGTGTCACTTCTCAACTTTGCATGTGTCAAACTAATGTGAGGATTTCACTATGGTTGATGATTTACTTGGTGAACGCTGTTTTTATACTTATCTTATTTCACGTTTCACGTTTTTGATGTCTATTAACATGTTATATTTTGTTGATTTTAAAAGTGTAATTTGTTGTGTATGTTCCTTGACTTATAGGTTGGTATGCGGCTGACCACCCATGCTGTAGAAATGGTTCACTTTGCCAATGTCACCCTGTTTCAGGGAAAGTCGGCAGGAGTTGCTGGGTGTATGTGAGTGAAACATGTCTGCTTAGTGAAAATGCATATAATGTGAATCTCTAATGTTACTTATATTTTGAAACTTAGATTAGATTAGATTAGATTAGACATCTCAAGAGCTGTTTGCGAGCTTAGCCTTCGCTATAGAGCCTCAACTCTATCAGTACCTCGTTGCCGCAAGCTTTTGTGAACCTTATACGGAAAAACTGTATATTTGTTTTTTTGATAACATTTCCAAAAATCAAAATAGTTGTGACGCCCCACGACCGAGTTGATAAGGTACAGGCTAAATAATAATTTGTTATCGGGTGCTAGGTATCGTAGTTATATAAACCTGTGACGTTTGCCCGCCTCATTCAATAATATTTTTTGAAGAGATGTCATTACTCATTACACTACATGCAATCACTCGGTTTCTCTATGATTTTTTCTATCCGGCGCTGAGTGGAAGTCATTATGGAAATGTATGAAAGCTTTCACACAGTTTGTCGGGTAACCATGACCAATCCGGGTAGAATACGTTGTGTATGAAAATTCCGTAATCATTAATAAATTAAATAATATATTTTCAAAAGATTCAAACCCGATACTTTATACATGACCACAACTGATCTAGTCGGATTTTTTTAACCAGACTCTGACCTCGTTTGGCCGTGTTGGGTAGACACCTCGCATATCTGTCTGTCTGGCCTGTCTGGCCTGTCTGGTGTTGGCCAGAAGGAAAGCGCCGCGTAAAGGCAACGCTCTCAGCCCCGCACCTCCTCCCACCTCCTCTGCTCCCCTCAGAGTATCGTTAGCTGAAACAGACGGGGGCAACTTGCAAGTGGAAAGTAAGTTTTCTTAAGTAGTTAGTCAGGTCCGTAGTCTAGTGGTTTACACTTCTGACTCGTAATGGAAGGTTATGGGTTCGAATCCCGGCAGATCACAAAAAAAAATACTATTTATGTTTTCAAATACGCTCTTCGCTGGGTAAAAAATTCATATACCTTTACCAAAGACCGGCCACTAAAGGTCCATCCAGCCTTACAGAAACTGGGTCTTGCTTGAAAATAGACGCTTTCTACAGCGACGACCAAGCTCGCAGAGGGCTCTTGAGGTGTGATTCACACAAAAACAGCGCTCACCAAATAAATCATCCTAATATTATAATTATTTTAGTATCTATTTGGAAAGTGTTCCGTTGTTAGTAGTAACTTGCCTAAAGTTGTCAGATATTGGCTTGAAGCGAGTTTTCCTTGTATTGACTAGAAGAAACCTTGAACCTTTAGTAGGTTTACTGTGCCAATAAAACATTGTGTAACCTCACCCCAATTGCGTAAATCGAAAAAATGAATGAAAAATAAATCACTTTCTAGGTGCGCCGTCGTATATTCCATACACATTTTTTATTTACACAATCGAGGTGATATTTGCGTTACGTTGTGTACTTAAATACTGTATTATAAATAAATCAGGAATATTTTGAAGTGTTCATTCAACTTATTACTCAAAGGATTTCCTACCACTGAAAATGCTGACATGATTATTATTTTCACATGGTTGTGTCTGCACTTAAAATTTTATACTCATGGAAACACCTTACTTGCCTCAAAAATAAGATGAACCCTATAATTTATGCATTTCTAAAACAGTGAAATTTAACCGTGTTTATATGCGGGTCTGTAACTGCATTTGCTCAGAAACACATACGTTCAAATACCAACCATTTCTTTGAAATTCCCTGCATGGATTCTGATGGCAATACCTTACTTGCCTCAAAAATAGGATCATCACCAATGTCTCGAAAACCTGGAGCACCCACCGCTGCATGTCCAACGTCTTACTCTTCCAGTCCCATACTCCTACCCAAGACTCCGTCCAGCCACCTTAATCTGGGTCTTCCTACTGTCCTGCGCCGCTTTGAGTCCGTCATCACAACCACGTTTTCTAGATTCCGATAGAAAAAAAACGGTTGAACCGTATTATAAAGGAATATGGAAACACAGAAACCATCTTTGGTTCCATACGACTCATTTGTAATGCAATTTTGGATTCACAGCATCTAATTTGTGTCTTCATCTAAGCTCTGTACCTTAGAGCATAAACAACAGAAGTCCACTTGTTTGCGTTTTTGAGTTAATGATGCAGAAATTCTTATAATTAGCTGTTCTATAAGTGGTAAAAATATTGGAGTCCTCGGACTCATAGTTATTGAGATATCAAGTGTAATAAATATGGGATGCACATAAAAGGGCGAGCATAAACCACGGAAGTTTCACATACGTTGTTCATGCTATAAGCGGGAACACATTATTTCACATAAATATTTAAAAAAGAAGAGAAAAAGTTTTTACAGATCAAAAATATCTCGTCTAGTTTAGAAGTTGTGATGGTTTAAAGTGCACATTTTCACTAAAACTCGTCTCCTGCACATTTTACTGAATGTGACTACCGTTGTTTATGCTCTAAGGTACAGAGTTATTTTAGCCTTAAGATCAAGTAATCGACATTATTAACTTTAACTCTTTTAAATAATAGAAAAAAAACTACAAAACTGACTTTAGAAACATCACTAATCCACTATCCGAGTGTGAAGCTACCTGGCTGAACATTCGATACCAGAATCACGATACCAGTAAGCCAGTCTCGCTCGCACAGTGAAGCAAGGCGGTACTGTAGAGTGGACGAAACGCAAACCGAGTCAGTGCGCACAGTGACAGGCGCAGTGAAAACCCAAGTGAAAGAAACGTGGTCGGCGAATGTAGCCACGTGTCTTTCAAACCAAAGTCTACAAAAGAACTACTTAAAAAAACAAATAGAAAACAGTGAACATATTCTGACGTCAGTGGAATTGTGTTTACAATTTGTCCGCATATTGTGTCCAAGTGCGTTAGTGTGTGTTTTTGGGTACCTACGCCTTTTTAATACTGAAGTTTCAAGTGTTGAAATGAAAAAGAAAGTGCATGAAAGAGGTTTATATTTTTGGATTTATTTCACGTGTTGATCCTGAAGGTTGTATGGTTTTTGTTGTTGTTGATGTATCTGCCTTTTTGACAGTGTTTTTCTTATGTTTTTTTTTAATGTGTATAAATTATTTTTAGGTCTGAATTATGACGTATGTTAACGTCAGATGTTGCTTTAAAATATTCAACACGTCAAATTAAAAAAAAAATGTTTTGTATAGAATCAAATACGAGAAACTACTTAATTTTGTTTTCATCGTTTTCTGTGTTTTCATGTATTTAACGCATTTTCTGAAAAAAAATATATATTGCCATATTTGGTTTTGTATCTGTATGACTAAAATATGCTTCTATATTTTATTAAATACTTATAAAAAACTAACTATGTTTTCTAGGCGCCATAGGGTAAAAACATATGTTTTTACAAATGTTTGGCTAACAGCTGTCAATTAAAAAAAATACATATGTATGTACGAAAATATTATCTACGTATATTAATAAAAACTGATAGGTTTGTGTGAGGTTGACAACCTATGCCGTAAAAAATACTTGTGTCTGTCAATGTCACTGAATTTTCAAGGCAAGAATTTTAGAGTGTATGTTTATGTGAGGTTATGTATTGAATTTAACTTAGATTATATTTAAATATAGTGTATCTTATGGTACTTTTGATACTGATGTTTCTTGACTTATATTTGGTTGGTATCAGGTTGACCACCCATGCTGTAAAATGTGTTTTACTTATGCCAAAGTAATGCGTTTGGGAAAGTCGGAAAGAGTTGCACTATTTATGTTCATCTGAGGTAAGGAACTTATCTATTAACCCCTGGAGTGCCAGTGATTTTCTGGCATAGCAGTATTTCATGTGATTTTTGATCTTATTTATGTGTAAAAACTAAAGAAAAATGAAAAAAATCGCATTTAGTACTATGAGCCAGAGGCGGCTCCTCAATAAAAATGTTAGCAGTTCATAATTTCTGCCATTTTAAATTTTCTTTAATTTTCCATTTTGCTTGGAATGCAATTGCAAAAAATACATACAAATAATATAATGGTTTATTTAGGTACAAGAGTACTCACCTGCACCCGTTTTGTTGCATAAGAAATAAATGAGCAAATACCTACTTGCAGTTATTTGAAATGTAAATCCATACTTCGCTTCTTCATTTGAGCGAAAGCCTCAATGCCAACTCAAATGCAGCACAAAATTGAACACAAACAATTATTCTATAATCTGTTCTGACGCACTTTGTCATTAAACATTTTAATTGATTCTCTACAACCAACATCACAAGCAATTGTCGAATATCTGTTTGACCTAATTAATTTAAATGCATTACACGCTCAATGCACATAAGTTTGCAAAAGTGCATGCTTTTTAACTTTGTTAGTAAGGTGAGCGAGATCTACATATGACAACACCTTTTCACTCCAAGATTTTTCACCACCAATAATAAGACACGGGAAGCAGAAAAAAGTGTAATTAATCATTCACAACCACACAGACAAGATGCTTTCAAATAATATTCTTTTTAAATACCCTATTCACTATTTTACACTTAGCTTTACATTGTTGAATAATTTTGAATTATGATCTAGGAAGATAACAACTTTTTATTAAAAAAAATGATCGAAAAAACTACGATTTTTCTTGATAAAGTCAAATTCATCGTCAGAAAATTAATTAAAAACAAAATTGTAATAAATTCACGATAACTTTGAAAATATTCACGCTAAATACAGACAGAACCGGCAACAGTACGTTTACATGTCAACTAACAACAGAATGGAAGTGAGTCACCGAGATTTCAATATTATTTTCAATCAACAAACATTGTTTTCTTAAAAATGCTTCAGGACTAAATTGTGAGGATTCATTGTGTCCAAGGCAAGTCGAATATTTTATAATATTTCGGCGCTGCACTAAACCACCGTTTTGCGTCTTTGTCTAGCTTGATGAAATGGTAATGTTTTATCTGCTTTCTCGCTCTATGGCACGGATTTGGAGCAACCACATAATATGTATGAAATTTTTTAAAATCCTCAGTTCACTTTGGATTTTGCACGATGAGTAGGCATAGGTACCTAAACTATAATATTATGTTATGTACGGCGCCTTTGTGCTTCGCGAGCGCTCCATAAAATTAAGTCGGTACTTATTTATTATTGATTTTTACTTCAGCGATCTTTCAAAACAACTTCCACACAACATATTTTTTTTAAAAGGATATACATTTTTTTGCTACTTTTTTTTATAAAATCTAGGCAGTGCATTGAACGGCTGCACGTTATTGGCGAACCGCCTCTGCTATGAGCGTGGATCCACGGTCCGGCGCTTGAGGGATTAAGTTCTCATGCATTATGTGCAAGCGCAAACTTTCACGTGATGCTTGTTAACGAGCAGTTAATAATAATTAAATAATAATAAATTTTGATGTATCCTTGCAGATTAGATTACAGAAGAGTACATTTGGAGAGAATGAATGAGGAAAGAATGACGAAGAAAGTATATGCTGCAAGAATTGATGGATGTCGTGGAAGAGGAAGACCGAGAAAGGTATGGATGGACCAAATTTTTGAAATAGCGAGTGAATGGGATATCCAGAGTCATAATAAAAGGAGAGCTTGTATGAAAAAAGTTTTGACTCTGGATGAAATGAAAGAAGTATGCAAAGACAGGAAGAAGTGGCGGCTAATCTGCAATGCTGATTTTTAGTGTTGGTTTATTGGCTTGCTACATTTTTTGCATAAGACATTTTTTACTTTTTTTGTATAGATTTATTTTTAAGGTTTTGTTGTTTTCTTATACTTAAATGTTATTTATTACTCGTATTCCTTGACTTATAGGTTGGTATGAGGCTGACCACCCATACTGTAAAAAATGGTTCACTTTGCCAATGTCACCCCTGTTTCAGGGAATGTCGGCAAGAGTTGCAGGGCTTATGTATTCCTTGACTTATAGGTTGGTATGAGGCTGACCACCCATACTGTAAAAAATGGTTCACTTTGCCAATGTCACCCCTGTTTCAGGGAATGTCGGCAAGAGTTGCAGGGCTTATGTTCATTTGAGGTTTGGATTTTATTTGTAAGTACACAATCAGCATTTGTAAGCGCGAACTACACGTGTTTGTTTGTGGGCATACATCTGAGAGCTTTGAATGAATATATCCTTGCAACTTAGATTATAGATTATAGACATAGAAACGTAGTTTTTTAAAAATATTTTTCTCATTTTCCAAAAAAAAATCCGAGATTTCCAACTTAGTTTTATTTTACTCAAATATTAGAGTATGTTTGGAAATCGTAGACTTTTTTGTGTCTACGATCGAACAGCTGTTTAGTGAACTTTTGAAGGTTACTACGTCGTAGGTTCCAGTGTCTGCGTCGTAGACAAATCGTAGAGAAAGTAAACATACTAAATCGTAGACAGAGTATATCGACGGTTAAAAGGAAGTAGAAGCGATGTTCTGGTCAAAAATGAGTTATGAATGCTATCCTACTTAAAACTCCCATAGTTCTACGATGATATTTTTTGTTGTTTATGCCCAAGCAAACAACTGCGTTTTTGAAGTATGGTTTTTGTGTAACCGACAAGATTTTGGCCTTTTTTGTCCTAAAGGCGCTTGTGACATTAAAAAATCGTAAAACCACATTAATAGGAATTCCAATAAAGGCCTTTATTTTTCAATCTTAGAGCTGTTTTGATTTTAACGAAAAAATAAAAATGTTATGCCATTTTTCTGCAATCTCAAACTTCAAACTGCTCTCCAATTAATTACTCTGAACAATTAAGTTTTTGTCGCTTAATATGCCTTATAACCTTTTAACCGTCGATATGTACTTAATCGTAGAAAATGTTGTACTCTGTACTGTGAAGTGTTCGTAAGATATATATCGTTTTTTTACAGAAAGAAAACATATTATACATAAAACGTCGAGAATAATCTAAGATATCCTATATCGGTTAAAAAAGTGTCATGATTTTAATTTTAATTTGTTAATATTCTTTTTATTTTATTTTTCGATCTGTCATGCACTGAAAAACTTCATATCACCTCATGGATCCTGAGATGAGGACGTCCAGCTATCTTTCCACCTTCCAGGAGGTCTTCCAGCTGGGCGTTGCCTTATTGGCATCTCATCAGCTACGATGCGTGCGAGTCTTTCATGATTCATTCTGCAGACATGATCTCTCCAAAATCGTCTCTTGGATCTGCTCTATCTCACTATTTCCTCGACAGACTTTCTTGTGTTTTCGTTGCGGATGCAATCTCGATTTTTTTGAACCTTTGATCATTCTTATATCTTTCATTTTAAATGTTCTAAGTAGTCCTGGCGTTCATTTATTATAATCAAGTCAAAGAATTATGTTCTATATATCGATGATTACAATGAAGGTATTTGACCTAATAAAAAGGGAATTTTCAAAAACGTTGCATACGTTTGACCCCGATTTTTAAATATTGTATTGAGTTCAAATGGTAAGCCAGAATAATAAGTGTTTAAGTACATTGCTGGCGCATTAAAAAACAGTATTTTTTACTTGTTCACGAAATGCGTTAGAAATTATCATACTGCATAGAAACGCGATGGAAATATTTCATATCTACGGACCAGGCGAAATACATAGTTATTGAATGAAAAAAAAGAGGCATAACAGCCCTTTTTTGTGTGATAGTCCTCGTTGACAGTTGCCTGGTTAGCTGATTGTAAAACCATATGCACCGGACGTTTCAGAATATATTTTTTTCATGTCTTAAAAATAATACAAAAAAAATATTTGTAGTTCTAACAATGATTCTATATTTGAACCATAAATTTCAATGAAAAATCATAATTTCTAGTTTAATTATGGTCAAGCCGATAGCTCAGTTGGTAGGATGCTTGCGTTCCTTGCCAAAATGCTAGGGTTCGATCCCCAACATGTGTGTCAGAAATGATTTCCCATTTCAGTGTTTATTTCAAACCCATCATCAAAAGAAAATGCAACTTGTTTCCGAAGTGAATTTTCGTTATTTTCACAGGTAAGGAGGCCGGCTGTATGTCAACATCTTCACTTGAAGTGGGGGTTTTTCTGCTCAGTAGGGGACAGATTTTAATTTTTATGGAAGGAGTAAACCTTGGCAATTTTAGCGACGTGCAAAAATTATCTAGAAAGTATTTGGTAAAAAATAATTAATGATACCAAGGCCAGCCACTTCAAAAAGTAAATAATTGTCAGCTAATATCACAAGAAAAACATAAAAAAATATATAATTATGATATAAAGTCACAACTTACGTAATTCATTTGTGATTATTTTAACACCTAATAAAGCAGAAATTGCTTAAAATAATGATGTGTTTTTATTACCTACTGATATGATTATATTTTTTATTGGAAAGGTGATATGATGACCTTCAGAAAATATGAGTCGCATAGAAACAAAGACGACAATCTAGCGTTTTTTTATAATTAGATGAATGTATGGAAATACTGACAATGAGTTACGAACATTCAAAATATTCCTCGGCTATGTGACGTCATTCGCAGTAAATTAAAAAATGGATTCCCGATTATCAAGGATTTTTTACAGTTCACAGCACTGTGGTCCATACACTTGGCGGAATTGCTAAATACAGTACGGTGCACACCTTTTATCTTCAAATTACCTACATAATAATGTATTTAAATTACGACGCTCTACACTGTCTTTAGCCCCGCCAGGTAACATAACAAATATTCCCCAAATTTCAAATATTCGTAGTCTTTTTTAGTAATCTTTTACCTTTCAATTTAATTTTAACATTCAACCTTGACTGCTTGACACAAATGTACAGTTTTTTTAGTTGTTGAATACATCAATGTAATACCGAATTTAGACTGTCATTCTTGAATGCCATTTTTTCATGAATGCCTATCTACCCGAGTGGTTCTTCTAGTGTCTGAAAATTTCTATCATCCCTGTGCGTAAAAAAAAAAAAAAAAAAACGTATTGAAGAAATGGATTTTTCATTGAATGATAAATATAACAAGTACTTTATGTTGATTATGAAATTATTGACTTTTACAACACCGTTTCGTGACACATTTTCATTCCAAGGGAGCTTTTCAGGCTCTTAGTTTCAAAATATTAAATTTTAAACGCAAAAAACGCAACGCAACTAAGCTACACATATAGTGCAACTTCTTGCCGCGTTATCCCCGAAGGGGTCGCATGTGGCGAGTTGAACCTATTTATTTTTACAGGTAAGGGGGCCGGCCTTACGCCAACCACTTAGTTGAAGTGGGGGTTTCCCAGCTCCCGAGTGGGCTGGTACTCATTTCTTGTGAAGGCTAAGTAAACCTTGCCGGTATTTTATTATGGGGTTCGTAATAACCACCGAAATAGGAAATCATTTCTGACACCCTCCTCGGTGGGATTCGAACCCGGGCTCACGGGGTAGAATGCAAGCACTCTACCAACTGAGCTATCGACCGGACCTAACAAAGTATACAATTCTGTTCTACATGTCAAGGCAATGAAAATATACAAAAAAAACCTGGTAAAAATAGGTTTCAATATTGCTAGTTTGGTTTGGAAAATAAAAAATACACTACTTAAATATCGTGCACGGTAAACGACAGTGAGCTGCATAAAAAAATACTCTGCCAATTTTTGTACAAAAATCTGATATATAACCTCAAATATTTTAATTTTCTTCTCTCTCTGACCTCTTTGGTTACTGAGCACGTTCAAAAATGACATTCATAAATGGATGTCTAAAATGCATACAAATTAAATAATATTTTTTGGCCAATACACCTTTGTATTTTGTACTCTCCAGTGTGAAGCAAAAAATATATTAGATTTTCAATGCAGAGACGAGTTTTTTTTGCTTGTTACTGAAATAGCCTCAGTCTTCCTACCTCATTTATATTTGACACTCTCGTTAATGTTTCTTGCAACTTTTACCGACATGAAATAAAGTGGGCGGCTCGTCCAAAAATATATTATACGGGAAGACATATTTTGTTTGAAAGGCGTTGCTCCGTTTTTCTTTTCAAAATGGTATCTTATTATTTATTTTTAATCTTATTTTACGATAAGACAAATTTGTGAAGAAAGCCTCGTAATTGGAAAGAAGTGGGTGCGATTCCCAGCGAAGCACAAAAAAAACATTTTATTATTGCTACGGACTTGGAGTACCTACTTGCGACTGTACATGCATACATAGAACAGTCTGACGCTAGTATAATCCATGGAAGTATTAGTGAATACGTGATCCTTATCACGCTGGTGGAACGCTCTGGTGTTGGAATCATCCACTATGTTCGAGAACAATCGAGAACTGTCCGTATGTCCATATGAACGAGTATAAATGCAAGCCGAAATCGTGTGCAGGCCAGAGTGTCGATTAAACATTCGACCGTGAAGTTCGAAAGGCAGAGCTAGAAATCAATTGTTGTAAATTGTGAACTAAATTGTCTAAAATAAATTAAATAATTGCAGTTTAATTAAAAGAGAACCCAGTACAAATGTAACATTATCCATATGCTTATTTCGCTGGGCTGAAAATATCATCTGCTTCTACCCAAAGACTGGTCACCAACGTCCCCTTAGTGCTTGTTTGTCTTATCTCCATCAGAGGTAATTTCACATGTGACATGTTTGCAGGTGTACTGGACCAATGTGTATGGAAACTGGAAATTCATTTAAAAAGTATTTAAACAACTCTCACATATATACAAAGAAAGTGTGAAAGGAAAAAGAGGGAAGGGACGACCGAGAAAAGTATGGAGTGATCAGATTGAAGAGATTGTGAAAGAATGAGATATACAAAGTGATCGTAAAAGAAGAAAATGCATGAAAAAGGTGATGGATATGAATGAATTGAAAGAGGTATGTCTGGAGAGGAAAAAATGGAGGCAGCTCTGCAGAGGCTCTGGCCACACCCAGTGGAATGACGACAGAGTTACAGTTACAGTCACATTATCGTGGTTAATGTTTTTTTCTTAGCTCAGTTTGTGTAGAATGTGATTCTTAAGACAATTTCATTGAAAGGTCATGTTGGAATCAATTGGTGGATAAGCCAAGGAGAGACAAAATGCCAATCCAGCCTTGCAGCAACTACATAGGTTCCGTGTAGCGACGATGAAAAACTCCAGAGGGCTCTTGAGGTGTGATTTGCACACGGTAACAGCGCTCAACAAATAGGTAGTCCACATAAAAAAGGCTTGAATTCTGATAAAACAAAAGTTTCTTGATATTTTTGTATAGTGGTCGCATTCAACACGTGACACCAACATTTTCTTATCAAATATTTTTTTACAATTTAAATATCACGACAAGAAAAATGCTTGTTACCAAGCAAGTGTTTTTATTTATAAATTAAATGCCTGCCATGCACTCTTTAATGCATTATTCATTTATATACATACTGTACTCAGGTTTTTGTTTTAATTCATTAGCTTACATGTTGTTATGAGGCTGACCACCCATACTGTAAAAAAAAATTGTTCAATTTGCTAATGTCACCCCTGTTTCAGGGAAGGTCGGCAAAACAGGGTTTGTGTTCATTTGAGGTTTGGATTTTTATTTGTAAGTAGGTACACATGCGGCAGCTGTAAGCGCAAACTTACTTACGGGTATTTGTTTGTGAACATGCATTTAATATGAATTTTAAATGTTAAATGCTTTCCTTGACTTATAGGTTGGTAAGCCGCCTGACCACCCATGCAGTAAAAATTGTTCACTTTGCCAATGTCACCCCTGTTTCAGGGAAGGACGGCAAGAGTTGCAGGGTGTATGTCCATGTGAGATTTTGTTTTTATGTTGTAGATTCGGCATGTGCAAGCGCGAAATTGTACGTGTCTGCTTCTGAGAATGCACATAATGTGAATCTCCAATGTAAAATATCTTTGCAACTTAGATTAGATTAGATTAGATCGGTATGCAGATATAGTAGAAAAATAACTGAGCATTTAAATAAAAAAGCTTAAGCCGCCGACATTGCAAATCAATCGCAAAAAAGGTTAACAACCACTGCAAGTCTTTGATTGTGACCGTGTATAAGATTTCACCTTTCCATAACCTTGGTGCTATCAAGGCTCCAACTTGAAAATACTGCCCCCCTCCCGCCACGCAAAATCCTGATAAAGAACAGAAATGACAAACTAATTATAATTATTATTATCTACCATTGATAAGATGAATATTTTAATTTATTTTATTTTATTTAAATTTCAAATTTCTCCCCACTCCTGTACATTGATAATAAAAAAACAAACTTTTTCTTCGTTTAATGTTACTTGTATCAAAGATTGACGATCACTATCTATCTATGATGTATTAAAACATTTTATTTTCATGATGATGATGAGTTGATGATTTCTTTATAGCGTCGTTTCGTGATGTAGCCACTCCAAGGGCGCTTGTGTAAATCTAAATCTAAGCTGCAAATATATACAATATACATATATCATTTAAGATTCATATTAAACGCATACCCACAAGCAGACATGTATAAGTTCGCGCTAACACATGCTGCATGTGGACCTACAATATAAAAACCCAATCTCAAATGAACATAAACCCTGCAACTCTTGCCGACTTTCCCTGAAACAGGGATAACATTGGCAAAGTGGACCAGAAATGTGATGCCAGAAATTTGCTTGTCTTCAGTGCATTCCGGAACTTTCCATGGTCCTCTAGCTCTCTTACATGATCTGGCAGGTGGTTCCAGGCCAGAGGACCAGCAACTGCAAATGCACGCTCTCTATACATTGTGTTAACTCTTCTTATCGGTTCTTCAATCTTTGATTTGGCTCCGGTTTCAGCCGAACGCAGTGTTTTTTTGCCGAGGGTGAATGTATGCCCACAAGCAGACACGTGTACGGTCGCGCTTACACATACGAGTACCTAGCGTGTACTTAAAAATATACCAAACCTCGAGCATAAGCCATTGCAACTGCTGCCGCTTTTCCTTAAAACTGGAGTGTCATTGGGAAAGTGAACTCAGGGTGGTAACTGGTAAGCCTCATACCAACCTATAAGTCGAGAAACTATTATCTTCTATTTTTTTTTATCTTAATTGATATATTGTGGATATATTTTATAGATTCGTTTTGATTTGAAGTTGTTTTATACAGTCGAATGCAATTTAATATTGTTGTTCTTGGACCTGGTAGATTTTTAGATTTTTTTATTTATTTATTTGTTCCTTAACTCATAGGGTGGTATGAGGCTGACCACCCATACTGTAAAAAATGGTTCACTTTGCCAAATATGAATATATCATTGCAACTAAGATTATAGATTATAGAAGGGCAGCAAGAGTTGCAGGGTTCATGTTCAATTTAAATTTGTCTTTTTATTTTGTATGCATACCTACATGCAGTACCTACACGATCTCAAATTGCATAATATCTTTGACACTTATGAGGCTATTCTTAGACATTTTAGTCGTTGGTTGAGCCCACGCTTTGACAAACTAATGATGCCTGTGCTGGAAGTTTCATCACCACGGTCATTCTTACTTACCGAATTTTGTAATCAGCTGTTTACTTGCGGCCATCTTGGATTGACAGGTCTTCATACAAATGCAGCATTAGTTTGTCAAAGCGTGGGCTCAACGGGCGACTAATGTCTAAGAATAGCACCGTTAGATTATAGTTGAATAAATGAAGATTGCCGTTTTTCGATATAAGTGACACTAAACGAAGAAAAAGGGCGTCAATGTTAGAGGACATAAATGCAACAATGATAGCATCGTGATTTGTTTTATATTTTACGATCTCTGCGAGTTTAAACCGGTTAAATGCAGTTTTAGTTCAAGTAGTTACGACTCAAATATTATTATTTTATTTATTATCTAGTAAAATGATATATTGCTTACCTATGTATATAAATATAAAACATTTAATACAGGGAAATCACCTTCACAGGTACCAGCCATAATTTTCCCCGTTGGTCTCTGACTTTTAATGGACTCCGAACATTCAAAATATCCTGCGGCTTTGTGACGTCATCCACGGTCAACTAAATAATGGTTTCCCGATAATCAGGGATTTTTTCGAGTGTACATCATTGGGCCGTGACTCTGGGGGTCAAAGAAAACACTAATAATTGATTATTTTTCATGAAATATCACTAATAAATGCACATAATTGAACAAACTGAAAGTCGTGGGCTGATTTCGCGGCCGAAAACTTAAAAAAATGTTATTTTATTGTGAATCATACTCTTTGTTGGGTTAAAAAAATAATATGCCTTTATCAAACCCGATCCATATCATCATGGCCATACATATTATTATTTATGATTTTAAAAATGTAATTTGTTGTGTATATTCCTTGACTTATAGGTTGGTATGCGGCTGACCACCCATGCTGTAGAAAATGGTTCACTTTGCCAATGTCACCCCTGTTTCAGGGAAGGACGGCAAGAGTTGCAGGGTGTATGTCCATTTGAGATTTGGGTTTTTATGTTGTAGGTCCACATGCGGCATGTTTAAGACGGAACTTATAAGTGCCTGCTTATGTGAAAATGAATATAATGTGAATCTTTAATGTGACATAATATATTAGGTTAGATCACATATTTTCTACCTAGTAAGTTGGTAATCGGTGCTTTCTAAAGTGACGATCAAGCCACCAGAGGGCTCTTGAGGTGTGATTCGCACAAAAACAGAGCTAACCAAATAAATCATCCTATTACCCGAATTTGTTCCGAGTCTATTTTATCGTTAAGTTTGAAAAAATGAGAAGTTCTGCATCAAGACCCGATAGAATGCATCATTTCTATTGGATGACTCATCACACGAGGGTTTTTAATGACTCTGAACTGTGCAGTATGTACCAACAACTCGAATGACCGTTTTACTCATTTACTACTTGGTTTCGAGTAAGAATACAACTGGATTGCTTAAAGATCACTTTTAATTACTTAATTACAGTGAGAAACTTGCTCTCACTTCGCTCTTGCTGTAGAAAGAATGAGTTTTAATTACTTGCTTAAAAAATAACTTAATTAAAAAATGTAGTAAATGAAAACACAGTAGCTTGAGAAATGACGTTTCGTAAAAACGCTGTCACATATAAATAGGTAATCAATTTTTGTGAACCTACAACATAAAAACCCAAATCTCAAATGAACATACACCCTGCAACTCTTGCCGTCCTTCCCTGAAACAGGGGTGACATTAGCAAAGTGAACCATTTTCTACATCATGGGTGGTCAGTTGCATACCAACCTATAAGTCAAGGAATGTGTGCTTATAAAATAAACCAAACCACACATAAATAAAAATACAAACCTTACAACTCCTGCCGCCTGCTTCTGAAACCGGGATGGCATTGGCAAAAGTAAACCAAGCCTCATACCAACTTCTTAGGGCCCTACCTCACCGGGATGCCATGGCGACGTCGCCGGCTACGTAGCCATGGCTACCTCTGGCTACCTACGGTCGCCAAATGGAGTAGCCAGTGGCGACCATCTGTCAGTTCCACGTCAGTTCAGTTCTTCCTAGTATCGAGAATGGACGCTTCGTGCATAGAAGAAATCGCACTTATTTATTATGTGCGTCGCAAAAAGTTTAAAAAGAAGAAACCTAAGAAGTTATGGGTCCATCCTCTTATATCAGATCGAAGTCGAAGTGGTGTTTTTTCGAAACCACCGTCATCTCGTCTTTTTCTTTGAATAAATTAACTATTTCGTTTCAACGTTTTATTTTTAAATTACGATCGGAACAATTTTTTATGGCGAAATCCCATAAACATGGTCGATTTTGAATTTCTACAATGAATCTTTCTGTATTGAAACTCATCTTGCGTCCATCTTGGCGGCTGGTCACTGAGTGAGTGAGCCGCAGCTTGCTCGTGTACATGTTACTGGCGACGTCGCCAGGTCGCCACGGTCGCCAGTCTCCACACAGGGAGCCGACAGTCGTGGCTACGCTTCCAAATTGGCGACGTAGCCAACCCGTCGCCAAGTGAGTTACCTGTCATACATTCTAATATGAATTGTTTGGATACGTAGCCGGCGACGTTGCCATGGCATCCCGGTGAGGTAGGGCCCTTAGTCAAATCGTATAATTATTATTAGTATTCTGTTGTATTTGACAGGTCTGGCTGACTGTTGTGTCCCATACCAAGCTTCAATGGCGTAAGCTAGTATCCTGTGCATTTATATTATGAGTTATTAGTATCTAAGCTAATCCAACATTTGGAAATGCGGCCAGTACATACATACAACCATAATAATAATCTAATCCAATATTAGATTTAATTTATAAATAGTAGGTTTGGATATGTCTGGTGGGGTCAATGCGGGTATGACGTTGTATAACACTAAATTTAATATGCAGTATAAACGAGAGCACTTTATCAAATTAAATTACTACAGCGTCATCGTAAACCTACCATACAAGCAATTGTAGACCGGTCCATGTAATCGGAAGGTCGTGGGGTAGATTCCCAGTGGAGTACTAAAAAATCATTTGATTTTCAATTCGCAAAATTTCTTCCCAAAATTTCCTTTAAAAGTCTTACCATATGCCCTATTAATTAGGTTATTATTTTGAATATGCGACTTAAAAGCTCTCGTCTTTCTTTTACTTTTCATTGACTTCCTTTCGACCCATGATGCCTTAGTCATCTTCCTTCAAATCCACATTTCGAATTCCTCGAGGTGGTCCTTTTCGTATTCTTTATTTATCCTCTTTTTTATTATCTTTTTGACTATGGGAAATTGAAGAATATACATTTGAGCAATGAATTTAAGGCACTTGCCATCTTTTCATAAATTGTAACTCTTTGAAATTTCGATACAAAACCACATCTTTGTTCTCCTTTCAATCCTTACTTTCACGGTGTTTGTTCTGATGAATCTTCACTTACCCTTCCTCCTTTGGTTACAACAAGGGCAACTCGTAGAACGATTCAATTCACTCATTAGCAGTCAAAATTGTGAGAGTAGGTTATTTCATTAACTCAATCCCTTGTAAACTTGTATATGGAATAATTTCATGTAAATAGATACCTTTGTTACCAATTTATTATGTTTTTATTTTAAGTTACATTAATCGCCACTTTCTCTTGGTTTCATGCAATGCCTTATAAAACCCACATGGCATTTCTTTCATTTAAAAATGTGACGCGATTTTTTAAATCAGTTTGTGGTTGCGGTTACAAACCATTAAAGAATGTCATTCTATACTATAATATAATAACTACATATAAAATTATCTAACGCGTTCTACTACGCTGTGCATTGCATCCTAAGAGCTCCTTCAGACGAGGAAATTTGATAAGTGGTAAGCGGTAAGTAGTTAAGTCGGTCCGTAGTTTATTGAACGAAATGTCGTGAGTTTGACAACCGGTGGAGCACAAAAAAAACATTTAATTTTTCAAATGAACTTTTTGCGGGGTTGAAAATTTTTCTACCTTTACCAAAAGTTGTCGACGCTGCTGTGGTCAAGCGGAGAAAGCGGTGGCGTTTTTGAAACTAGCGCAAGTTCGAGTCCCGTCGTGTCCTATTGACGATAACTCTGACCCCGTTTTGACAGATACAATTTGGTTATTATTACCTGATAATTCATTAAACAGACAGAAGGAACACAGTAACGGGAGTAACTGATGTCATAGGGAGAGTGGCAAAGCTAAAATGGTCCTTTGCGGGACATGTTGCTAGAACCACCGACCAGAGATGGACGAAGAGATTGGTAGAGTGGAGACCTCGGGAAGATAAGAGAAGCAGAGGGAGACTTCCCACGAGATGGTCGGATGATATAAGAAGGCTTGCTGGAGACTGGATTCAAAAAGCGCAAGACAGAGATGGATGGAGAGGTATGGGGGAGGCCTATGTCCAGCAGTGGATGGAGATAGCTATATAAGAAGAATTCATTGAAAATAAAAATATGATATTATTACTGTTTATGGCTACCCACGAAGACCGTTCTCAAAAATCATCCAACATCTTGTTTATATTCCGAGGTTTCAAAACGCTAAAACTTAAACACGACTCTTCAGTTAGTTCGAGAAGTAGCTGAAGTGCTTTACTTTGATTAAACTGGCGACCTCCAAAAAATATCTAGAAAGTACTTAAGTAGTATAAAATAATAAATGGTGAATTCAGAGGTCAACTACAAACGTAGCCAACGTATCAGAGAAAATATTAATATGAAATAATGTCACAACTTACGTAATTCATCTGTGATTACTTAAGCACACTAATAAAGCAGAAATCGCTAAAAGTAATAATGTTTTGGTGTTACCTAGTGTTATGGTTATATTTTTTTTAGCAATGTGATAAGATAACCTTTTGAAAATGTATTTAAATGATATTTACATTTGTGTCACCTCTGTTTCAGGGAAGGTCGGCAAGAGTTACAGGGTTTATGTCCATTCGAGATTTGGGTTTTTATGTTGTAGGTTCACATGCGGCATGTGCAAGCGCGAACTTTTACGAGTCTGCTTGTGAAAATGCATTATAAATGTTAATCCCCTATGTTACATTTCATTACAACTCAGATTAGATTAGATATTTGGTTTAAGCACTGCAAGATTTAGGAATGCCATTTGAAACACTGCTTTAATTGCACTAATTATTGTAAAAATTACAAGTACAAACTATTCCAGTCCTCTTTGTCTATGATCTTTTTTATTCGGTGCCGGGTCGGAAGTCCAGTAATGTATGGAGATGCATTAAAGCTTTCACAGGTTATGTCCGGTAATCCATAGACAAACCGGATAGAAGGCGTTGCCAAGCCTGTGACAAGCGCGTCAGTACAAAGTCCACAATACTATACTCGTTATTCAGAAACAATGTACAATACTAAACAAGCGAGCGGTCACATGTACTGCGTACTCAAGACATTAACAGTACAATGAGTATTTACATACGGTTCCACTGCAAATCGGTCACAGACACTTCGGCCACAGATGACTCGTCCACAGACACATCGATCACGGATATTTCGGTCACGTACAATCGACACCTCAAAGGTAAAACCGACTAAGTCACATGTTAAGCTAGCATGGGTTTTTCAGATAAATGCACCTTTTCTCCTATTTTTTATGAGAGAAAACTATAAAAAAGTGCAAAAATCCTGTAGTTATTACTTAGTTGTTTATGAGCACTTCTAATTAGTTCACTTACTATGAGAATTTTCCCCCACTAAAATGTTATATCAACGAGTTTTCAAATCAGTGTGTCAGCACTTATTCAATTTTACCTTTTAGGGGGCGATATGGTCAGAATACAGCTGCACCACTATCAAATCTGTTTAATTTTGCTTTCTAGTATTGAGTATTACGTGAGAGCTTATAAGATCACTGTCATAGGTGGAGACTGCTTGACGCTCTCTGCTTGAGGCAGGAACAATTGAGGTTATGTAACTTTTTTTACTTAGGGTTCCAGCCATTCTTCCATGTCCGTGGTACTGCAGGTTGTCTGTAACTACTGGAATTTCATTTCATAAACGCAAAATTTGTGGCAAAGCTAGGGTTTTTCACAGTGCCAATTTGTTCCCAATGACGTCACGTCCTTCGGTGCAGTGTTGCCGCCTTGCATTCGCTCGCGCGGAATCGCGCGGAATGCGATTGCAAAATCAGCCGTCATTGCTGGAAGGAAAACAATTATGGCCGCATACCAATTATGTTGCCAGAATGGGTAAATACCCGGCATAAATACCTAACCATAAAAAAATAGACATAAAATATTTTTTCGGCGAATTGCGAAATAGGCAAAAAAAATGTAAATAAAAGGAGTCATAGTAATTAATTATTATTGATGAATAAACATTTATTTTATTTAAAAAATAACTGTCATTCTTTTCAGAAATCTAATGTTGCCGTATTGCAAAATCCTGAAATAAACAATCCAGTCGTGCCAAATTAATATTGTATATTTTTTATTTTAATATTGCGTTTTTTTGTTTACATTTTGTAAAACTAAAATTTCAACTTCTATATTGGATATCAATGAAAACATATTCAGTATTATTTTAAGAAAATCTTTATGTGTCTGTCATCTAAAAGCTTTCTGGCATCCTTGATGAAGATCTAGCTTTAAACTCAGGCGTTCTAACAACTGAACTATCGTTCGGACGGATGCAATATAGATTTAAGGTTTACTCCATGGAAAACATTATAAGGAAGCACAGTTATTGTCTAGCACTAATCCGTGTAGGTGTAAACACCAGAAAAAACATGGCGCTCACAACAATGACAGCATAGAATGACAAGCAATAAAGCAAGCTATGGCTTTGTTTATCTATTTGTATGCACTGAGGCAAGTGAGATCGCTTGCAAGTCGCGACTGCATCTTATATTCCTTGTATTTAAATTATTTATGGTTGATTAAAAAGAAGCTAAGTACCATAGATGTCAAATTGAAAAATAAAATAAAACTAGTGTTATAAAATACCTACTCTGTTAAGATGAACTGAATAACTTTTTACGTAGCTCACACGACGCGCTCATTTTCGCTATACATTTTGATGTAAACTGTCGTTTGCCATGCATGGTATTTAGAGGCTGATCACCCATACTATAAAAAATCGTTCACTTCGCCAATGTCACCCCTGTTTCAGGTTTCAGGGAAGGTCGGCAAAAGTTGCAGGACTTAATATGTTCATTTAAGGTTTGGATTTTAATTTGTAAGTAGGTATACATGCAGCATTTGTAAGCGCAAACTTTCACATGTCTGTTTGTGGGCATGCATTTGATATGAATTTTAAAATTTAACATAGCTTTGCAACTTAGATTATACATGTATTCTGTATTTTAATGAGAAACAAACTGCATTTTGGTTGTTTTGTTTGTTTGTATTTATTCAGCTAGGGGTGGCCAGCACCTCCGCAGAAGTGTCTCAACTTTGTTATCTCAGTTTTGTCAACACGTCAAAACATTTTGCTTTTTAGTTATTTGCCTTGGCGTATTGAAGAAAAACTACGAACTTCGATGAAAATGGAACATTTCGGTACTTAGGCCCGGTGTATTACAGTTGATTAATATTTTAATTTAAATATTACTTAAACTATTATTCAAAATACTCAAGTTCGAGTTAACTAAAACCGAGAATTACCGAAGTGACAAGCCCCGCCCCCAAATCTTGGAAATAATTACAATGCCATTCAAAAGCTTTAAAATAAACAACTGTTTATAAAAATCAAATACCTAACCTTCATAAAGCTGGAAAACGACACAAAAAATGATCAGTTTGCAACAATTTTGATGTATCATTAAAAAAGAACAGCTGCTGTCAGTGAAGCGACGCCATCTTGAAAATCGTTAGTTAAGTTACTAAATATTTACTGCCGAAATTCGTTGAGTAAAATATTGATAATTTAACTAAAATTGCATTTTAGTTCACTTAACTATACTTGCAAATACCGGGCCTTAGTGCTTTGTTTCAATTAACCATTCATGTACAGAAGTGCATTTGAATGAATGTTTATTCGTCTATGTGTGTGTGTGTCTGTATGTGTGTATGTGTGTATGTGTGTGCATCAAAACAAACATCACGTGCTTTACGGATACTTGTGACGTCGCATGTCAGATGATAACACTGGCAATGCTTGGTGGGAACATAACCAAACAATAATAAAGTCGTGACGAAAAAAACAAGTAAAATATGTGAAAATAAAATGTGACGTCACGCGGTTGGCAGAGTTATATTTTGGTATTGTTACGAAATTAGGGTTCAATTGTCTTCAAATTAAAAATACACAGGTCTTCTTCAATAGTTATTTATTTTACACAGTTACAAAATTTATTTTCACACTACTTTCTCGATTATTCCACTTGGTTTTGGTTCACTGATCAGATGACTTCGATGTGTTTGTAAGTCTCTATGATACTGGCGCTCTGCAGGCCATTCCCACCCTTTATACTCTTTAGAGTAGTATGATCTAGACCTAAAGTCGCTAGACGGTTCGAGCAATTATTACTTCTCGATGATTCACGTACTACCTAGACACAACCAAAATCCTACCTACAAATGTAATACAGTATTCCTATAATTATAACAAATACCTACTTAGCCTAGAGAATTCTTATAACTATAACTATCCATACTTATTTCAATATTTATATTTACATAACACTATAACTACCCATACTTATTTCAATATTTATATTTACATAACACTACCCCCCACCTAGACTGTTTCGTCCCGGAACAGTCTTGACTCTGTGTAGGTAGGGGCATGCTGATCCACGTCGACACCCTGTGGTCAGGAAGAAGTGGCAGTCCACGGATTTCTCCCCACTGGCTCTCGGCTGCGCTTGCTCGCAGCACACCATGACGCTGATGCCGACTCCCGAGAACACTGCTTCAATCATACTCCGGATTATCCGCCAGTCTCGATTAGCGCGGCCGCCACCCATCTTCGGTATTGCCAGACGCGCCTGCTGATCCTCCAACATGTAGTCACGCAGCTCAACAAGGCCGTCCCACAATGCCTTGTAGTCCTCTTCCAGGTTGCTGGAATCCGGGACAACCAGGCAGTATGCTTGTTGACGCCCCTTCGGTAGTCTCAGAGCTCTTCCTTGCGGGCTGCTCGAGGGTTGCGGTTCTCCGAATTTGTATCGGAAGACCCGTGCAATTCCTCTAGACATATCTAGATCTTCCGGTACACTGCATGCCAGTGTGTGGTCCCCAGTGACCTCAAATAAGTCCTTGTGGACTTCTGTGGTCACCCCATGGCGAATCTTCTGTCCCTCTTGCACCTTGCTCCAGAACGTCTCAAACAGGGGCGCTTCTTTGGATGCGACGCATTTTTGTACTCTCTGGGCGGGCTGGTCATTGTTTGACCACTTTGCTCTTTGAGTTGGCCGGTGGTTATCCTTCATTCGAGCTCCCGCCTCCTTGGTGTTGCTGATCTTGG
Source organism: Agapetus fuscipes (assembly GCA_951799405.1). Classification (NCBI taxonomy): domain Eukaryota; kingdom Metazoa; phylum Arthropoda; class Insecta; order Trichoptera; family Glossosomatidae; genus Agapetus; species Agapetus fuscipes. The sequence goes on along the minus strand of OX637352.1, from coordinate 7,042,589 downwards.
ACTCCAGGTTGGCGATGGTGTCCTTCGTCCTGGGCCCCTGCCCAGCTTCCAGCTGCTGGAGCTTAGTCTTAAGCCCCTTGTTCTGTCTCTCCAGGCTCAGCACAGTCTCGTGCAACTCGTCCCTCTCGGCCTCCGCTGTTCGCCGGACCTTTTCACTGCTGGCCAAGTTCTTCGTCAGCTGCCTGTTCTCCGTCTCCATGACTTTGACCTTTCTCTCGGCATCCTGGAGCTGAACTTGCAGTTTCCTCAGCCGTTTGTTCATCTTCATGGTGGTCTCTACATCCTTGCGGTCGTCTTCCCATTTCTCCGGTCCTTGAGACTTTGGGCACCTAGCGCTCAGGTGTCCTTGCTGGCCACACGTCCAGCAGTGCGCCCCCTGTCTCGTTGGCTCAAGTTGCTGCAGCACTTTTTCTATTATTTCCTCGGTTGTAGGTAGTTTGACCTCCTCTGCCTTGATTGCACAAACCCTGGCGTGGCCCCTGATGGACTGTTTGACAGCCTCAAATTCGAGAGCTCGGCTTAGCGCCTCGTTCAACGTCTTCGGAAGAGCCAGCTTCACTGCTTGCTGCGTCTCCCATTCTCTCAATCCGTTCAGGAACTTGTCCACTGCCAAGCTCTCGCAGATGTCATCAGGGAATGTCGGGTAAGCGTCTCGTACTAGGTGGACGATGTCCATCTCAAACTCCTGGAGGCTCTCGTTGGGCTTCTGCACCCTTGTGTTCAGCTGTGACTTGTACAGCTGCCCCAGGCACTTGTGGCCATAGCGCATATCCAAGCGCTGCTTCAGCTGCCCAAAGTCACCACGGTTGTCCAGGGGTATGGCCTGCAGAACCCTGAGAGCGTCTCCTCGGAGCGACAGGCTGAGAACCGAAGCCTTCTTCTGCTGGCTCCAGGCTCCCATCATGGCAGCCGTTTCAAAGAGGGTCAAGTATTCCTCCCACGACGTCTTCCCGTCGAAGGTTGGGAGGTTGTGCTTGGCTAGGGAAGGGTCATCATCCCCTCTTGTGATCCTGGTTGGAGTTGAGCATCCCTGGTCGGTCTCGTCGTGAAGGCCGCCTTTGGGGGAGATTCTGGTGGACTCCATCTGGCACTTGTCAGCCAGCTCGGCACGCAGACGGTCTTCCAGGTTTGACATCCGAGTCTCCATTTCCCCCTTCAGGGCCGAGAGGTTGGTTGTCATCTTCTCCTCTATTTCTCCTTTCAGGGTTGTGAGACTATCCGCTATCTCCGCCTTCAGGGTCCTGGCGTTGTCAGCCATCTCCGCCTTCAGGTCTTCCCTCAGGGTCTTGGAATTGTCAGCCATTTTCTCCTCCAGGGTCCTGGCGTTGTCAGCCATCTTCTCCTCCAGCCCGGTCAGGTCCTCCTTCACGGTCTTGGCGTTGTCAGCCATCTTCTCCTCCAGGGTCTTGGCGTTGTCAGCCATCTTCTCCTCCAGGGTCTTGGCGTTGTCAGCCATCTCAGTCTTCAGTCCTGTCAGGTTACTGTTGATGCTGATATTTAGCTCGTCCAAGGCGCGGTCCCCTCCAGACGCCATGACAAAATATGCCGGGTCTTCGCCTGACTGTTCCAAGGCCTCTATGAGGCGTGCTTGTAAGGCTGCCTTTCCTCCTGAGGTCTCCAGGTCCCTCTCCAGAAGCTCATTTTTAAGCTCAGTGACTTTGAGGTCCTTGACGTTCACTTTAGTTGCCATTTTTTTTTAAAATTTACGTCAAAATGTTTAGTCTTGTATGGCACTGCCGTCCATAGCAAACAATAACTGAATATTTGTATGCATTTTCACCGCGTGACACAATATTGTATATGTCAATTTATGTGCGAATCTTTAAACTTGTACCAATAAAAACATTCAAAACACATAAAAATGTTGTTATTTTCTTTGTCCTCAATGCTAACATCATATTTAAAAAAGGGACTCCTTGTAGTATACAAAATAATGAAAAATAAACTCCATGCAAACTCGGGATGTCATTGTGACGTTTCGGTAGATTTATAAATTTCAGGCGGGACGATTTCAAAAATAGAACGCCCACGGAGCGTCATGCGCAGGCGCAGCCAAAACTGCATACAAAGTTTAATATGAAAACAGCACCCACGCGCAGAGTCACTGCGCTTCTTTGTTGCCATTTTAAGAAAATTAAAAATATCTGCAAATAAAAATAAATATTATACCTACCTACCATTTTTGTTATTCAAAATCAGGACTTTTTTGAGTAGTAGGTACCTATAAATTTCTGCCCACGTCGTCCTGACTCATCGCAAAAGAATGGAGTCAAAACGAATTCCCTTTGCAAGAAAATTGTTACGTCGCATGGCTGAGTTGCTAGCCTAAAATCAAACAAATTTTATACTATTGGTTTTTAAAGACCCTAGGGCCTAGACATATCGATTTGTGACATTTTATAAAAAAAAAAACAAATAAAGAGCATCCGTTTCGTCATCATTGATAATGCTATTTATCCGTTTTTGATCTAGGCTAAAATAAGTTGGTGAATTGCATAGGTAACCCTTAAAAAATAAAAATAATTTCCAGAAACTTTCAGAAACATATTTCTGCAAAACAATTGTTAGTATTATTACAATAAATTAAATTAATTCCTATGATAATTTCTAAATTAATGAATTGAAAAACCGCTAGGAAATTTACGAATAAGTTATCATATGAAAACAAGAATGACTCAGAAGTACTCGCATGTAGACTCAAGAACAATAAATATTTACAAAAATAAGAATATAAACTTAAATGGCTTATACTTAACGTGTTGAAAATCTGAACTAATGCCGCCATGTCGTAAAACGTCACTTTTGATAGTTCGATGTGAGGTTAACTAAATCGCTAAAATGTAAGAAGTAGTTTGTTGAAGAAAAACAAAATAATACCCATTCGGTGCTAGGTATTCTTAGACATTTTAGTCGTCCGTTTGACAAACTAATGATGCATTTGTATGAAGACCTGTCAATCCAAGATGGCCGCAAGTGAACAGCTGATTAGTCTTCATACAAATATTACCAAAATTCGGCAGGTAAGAATGACCGTGGTGATGAGACTTCCAGCCCAGGCATCATTAGTTTGTTTTCATTCAAAGCGTGTGTGTATTTTTTTTGTATGGAGAACTTGCTGTAGGCGACAGATGAGCTACGGATTCCAAGTGTGTGAATAACATCGATTGTATTTTGCTTTAGTCAACGTTGCGAAGATAAACTGATAAGTCGGAACCTACACATTCCTTGGCTTATATGTTGGTATGAGGCTGACCATCCATACTGTAAAAAAATGGTTCACGTTGTCAATGTCACCCCTGTTTCAGGGAAGGTCGGCAGAAGTTGCAGGGTTTATGTTCATTTGAGGTTTGGTTTTAAATTTGTAATTACCTACACATGCAGCATTTGTAAGCGCGAACTTACACGTGTCTGTTTGTGGGTATTCATTTTATATGTTTGTTCACTGTTAATATATATTTGCAACTTAGATTATAGATTATAGACACATAAATAAATATATATTAGGATGATTTATTTGGTGAGCGCTGTTTTTGTGTGAATCGCACCTCAATAGTCCTCTGCGAGTTTTGTCGACGTTATAGAAACGCCAATCACACAAGCAAGACCCAGTTGCTGGATGGACACCGGTCTTCAGTAAAGGCGCATGAATTTTGTAGCACAGCGAAAAGCAATAAAACGCGATTATCGGAAATCCAGTAATATTTTCTACTAGTTGACCCGACATACTTTGTCCTGTCTTTTTTGCAATCAATGTGATAGTGATGGTTTTGTAAAATTGTTATAAGAAAAAGCTGCAAGGCAATGGTACAAATAAAAAGGGCCCATTTACAAAGGAAGTTCAGCATTTCCTTATATGAAAATCTTCCAAAATATATTTTCACATTTTTATGTTATGACCTTTCCTAGATTACAAACATCATATTTTGAAGATGAAAAACAGACAGATTCCCTCGAGCAGTTACCAACGAACGTTATTTCGGTTTGATTTTAAAGATGGATGATGTCACATAGCCAAAAGATATTTTAAATGTGTCGAGTGCATTGTAGAATGAAGAATTCTTCTTACTGATATTTTAATAAATTCTGTGTTGATTTACAGTGCATAACTGTCAAGACAGAATCATCTATAGACGCAGTTAAGTAGATAGCAATATGTGATTTATTAATGCAGACTTCCTACTGTCATTTCTCTACAATGAAACAATCTATATTTCCATAATGTTATTATAATTTAGACTTTGTATCCAACAATGACGTTTCTTTAAAAGATAAAATAGAAAACAGCTATGCAGTCTCTTAAATAAGTCAATAAAGGAAAAAACAACACATCTTATCGCCTTGTTGTGCTAGCCATTTGTCTCTACTGGTCGTCATCCTCTTGTAAAGGCAGTGCCTTATTGTGCTAGCCGTTTGTCTTTATTGGTCGCCATCCTCTTGTAAAGACAGTGCCTTGTTGTACTAGCGATTTGTCTCTATTGGTCTAGCTAGCTATTTGTGCGACCATATTTCTTCTCGTTGCATATGACATAGATATTAAAATATATATCTTGTGGACATGACCTACATAGTTTTTGACAGATATCGTAGCCTGTTGCAGAAAATTTGTCGGTCCGCATAGCAAGTCGGTAAATTATTTACAAATGAGTCGTATATCAAATTGAATCAAAGTGACAATCTGGGATATCCCCTGAAACGACATAAATATCTAAAAACGATGAAAACGTAATGGAAATACAGAAAATGTAGTTTTCTTATTTCCAGAATGAATCCTGGATAGCCGTCATTGATGAAACGATTGACATGAAAGTATATTGTTCACTGACCTTCCTCTGTCTAGGCTATTTATAAGATTGCCTGTAGACACGTCTGCAGAGAGAAGCGTGCTTGAGAACATGTAGGCATAAGTGGAGGATGCAAGACTGGCTGGAAAAGAAATTCTACAAGGTCTTGGATCTACCTATAATCTATAATCTAAGTTGCAAAGGTAGATTAAAATTAAATGCATTTCCATAAGCAGACACTTATGTATAAGTTAGCGCTTACAAATGCCGTATGTGAACTTACAATATAAAAACGAAAATCTCAATTGAACGTAAGCCCTGTAACTCTTGCCGACCTTTCCTGAAACATGGGTGACATTGGCAAAGTGAACCATTTTTTACTGCATGGGTGGTCTGCCACATTCCAAACTATAAGTTAAGGAACACAAACATATAATCGACTCAACTCAACTAAGCTACACACATAGTGTAACTTCTTGCAGCGTTATCCTCGGTGGGATCGTGTGGCGAGTGGAGTGGAGATCAAATAATGATTATTGAATTGTGTCTTTCCAAAAACGTTTTTTCAGTGCTCGAATTAAAATGAACAAAAAAAGTTTTTACAAAGTAAGTTCATTAAACTATTTATTTTCTGAATAAAATATTTATAGTTGCATTCCACAATGTATCACCAATTCAATTTGTAAAGTTATTAGTACAAAACATTTGTTTAATAATAATACTAATAAACACAGAATTTATATAGCGCCTTTTATGACAATGTGTCACTACAAAGGCGCTTGTCCATATGATTGGACGAAGAGGTGAGTCTTGAGACTTCTTTTAAATTGCGTCTCCAAATCCAGTTCCCTCAGTGTGTCAGGAAAAGCATTCCAGGTCATTGGAGCGGCTGCCTTGAATGCCCTGTCTCCAAAAACAGTGTGGGGTCTTCTTGCTGGGACTTCCAGGCAGCTGCTTCTTGATGCAGCTGACCTCAGTGTTTGTCCACGCAAGGTTATAGTTGTTGGAGACACCAGCTCCATCAGGTACCCTTTAGTTTTTTTCCTAGCGACCCGGCCGGGGTGATGACGCAATTTTTAACTTAGTCAATTTCACTTGCGTACCTCATTCTATGACTGCCGGCTCACAATACTATGTGGGAATGATTCCATGAATGGCATGATGTAGTACTACAGACTGATGGATAAAAACAGGGCGGCCTTGTACGAGTAATATATTGTTCGTGAGACTCACGACGCGGCCTCGGTTTTTGCGAATATCACTCCTTGTTCAGTGCAAATATTATTTTGCCTTTAGCGATGGTGTGCTTAAAGATTCGACGAAAATATTTTCTATTCTTAGACATTTTAGTCGTCCGTTGAGCCCACGCCTTGACAAACTAATGGTGCATTTGTATGAAGACCTGTCAATCCAAGATGGCCGCAAGGGAACAGCTGATTAGTCTTCATACAAATATTACCAAAATTCGATAGGTAAGAATGACCGTGGTGATGAGACTTCCAGCTCAGGCATCATTAGTTTGTTTTCATTCAAAGCGTGTGCTCAACCGACGACTAAAATGTCTAAGAATAGCACTGATTGATTTTGCGAGTTAGATGACCATAAAGTCACATAAAGTGAACAGCTGATTAGTCTTCAAACAAATATTACCAAAATTCGATAGGTAAGTATGACCGTGGGGATGAGACTTCCAGCCCAGGCATCATTAGTTTGTCAAAGTGTGGGCTCAACGGGCGACTAAAATTTCTAAGAATAGCCCCGTATAAGATTTCATCCGTCCATTTTCAGGAGGCTAATTGAGGTAGAAACCAAAAGGATTAAAATTAATAATAAATAATCCTGAATTTTAATATATCTTTGCAACTTAGATTATAGAGTGCCCATAACCCTGTCCCCTTTTCATCAGGAGATGAAGAAACAGCATTCATTCTTGTAGCTAGAAGCTAGCATGTTCTCTCCATTAGTTACAATAATCGTGACTCATCTTAATTCACTTTTTTTACAAATTTAAATAAAAAGACATTTTGTACTCATTAAAAAATATAGGACGAGGTTTTTTAGGCATTTATTCATTCTTATCTAATCTAATCTAATCTAATCTGAGTTGCAAAGATATGTTACATTGGAGATTCACATTACATGCATTTTCACAACCAGACACGTACAAGTTCGCACTTGCACATGCCGCATGTAAACCTACAACATAAAAACCAAATCTCAAATGGACATACACCCTGCAACTCTTGCCGTCCTTCTCTGAGACAGGGGTGACATTGGCAAAGTGAACCATTTTTACAGCATGGGAGGTCAGCCGCATACCAACCTATAAGTCAAGGAACATACACAACAAATTACATTCTATAAATACAGTCCATAATATAAATTGCAAGATTTGTTAAAATTTCAGTTTCACACTCTATGCCCTATGGTTTAGGAAGCAGGCAATGAAGTCGCATATTAAAAGTCGTAAAAAAAAGTGTGATGTCACACGGACGGGTAGAGCGAAGGCTTACTTAATATTTTGAAATTGGTTTCTTATGACCCTATTTCCATAGACCTGTGACGTTTGCCCATCGAGAAAAATTCTAATGAGGTCCGAACATTTTTGGATTTGGAACTTTTTTCTCGGTGAGTAAATGACAGTCTTGTATGGGACTGCCGTCCTCAGCAAGCGATAAGAAAATATTTTATGCATTTTGTCTAGCAACCCGGCCGCGTGACGATACAGCATTGTCTATGTCAATTCATGTGCGAACCTCTTTTCAAACTTTGTGCCGAGTCCGTTTAAAGTTTGCTCCTACATATCCTAGTTACATAAGAAAAACCTGATTCTTAAATTTACATAAATTACTATTCAAATAATTATTTATTATTGATTTAATGAGGTCTATTATAAATGTAAAAATGGCGAATGACGTTCATAACTGTCAATCAAAAAAAAAGAAAAAGTAAGGTTATGATTTTGGAAACAATCAGTAATACCAACCTATGAAAAATGATACCACTGCTTAAAATTGTATTCCTTATTAGAGTTAGGTATAATTTTACCTAAATGGAATCGGAGAAAAATTGACGTCGCCTTATCGAGTTGCTATTTAAATACTTTATTAATATATTGACATAGAAAACCATTTTTTTTTTCAAATCGCATAAACTTTACACTGCTTGTTCCGATATTGGGCGAACCGTTGTTTAAACAAAATTTTAATTAAATTTTGATTTTGGTCCTTCAGAACAGGTGATTTGCCTAGATCTATGACGTCAATCCAGGGAAATTCGGAATGTTCCAACTCCATTCAGATCGAGCACAATGACTGTGTGGTGACAGAGTAGGTAAAAGATAAACTAGCGTGCTATTCAAAAAACAATTATAATTGTACTAGAAAAGTGGGAGAATGCGGTCAACAATGGCGATAAGACACCATAACCTATAAATATAAAATACAATTATTTATCGCTGCTTTTCCGAGATTTTTAATTGCAAAAAATGTCACAATGGCTGCCGGCACGACTGCTTTGTTAATTGACTTCATCTACAGTTGCAATTAATCTGTTGTATTGGTATTATAAATCTTAGGATAAAATTTGCCCTGAAATTGCTTTTCAAAATGTCTACCAGGGGACAGATTTTGCTAGAATATTCGTGTCAAAAGGACGGATGCTTTGCAAAAGTTAGCAAGTACGCGGGAGACAGGTATCATAAGAAAAAAACAAAAGCGTTCACGAAATGCGTGCGTACACACTTTGTAGAAAACACAAACAATTGAGCGACACAGACGCTAGACAGTGTGGATCGAAAAATGTGTATGTTATTGTAAAAAATATATTCTCGACCGCTTTAAATCTACCGCCAGATCTGATCAAATGAACTCAGCCACTTGAATGTAGAAATTTTTTTGGGCGAGAAAACGTCACACTTGTATTGGACCATCGTCCTTAGCAACAACAAAAAAAAAGGATTCGTTTGTATTTTTCCTAGCAACCCGGCCAGTCGACGTCACAATATTGTCCATGTCAATTCACGTGCGGAGCTTATTCCGTGTAAAATACTACCAGAATACAAATTTTAATTTACAATTATAATATAAAGATTTAATCGTAATGAAATCTATGAAAAATTAACATGGGATAATTTAAAACGAATTTCTAATTTATACTGAAAAACCAGGTTTTTCCAGCAAGTTTCTGTAAATGATAAACCGCTAATCGTAGGGAGAGTTGACATGTGTGCAAATAATGTTAAACTTGTGTCAGTCAAGTAGGTAAATTGCAGATTTCATTTCGCAATATTCTGATATGCATTTAGTCGACAAAAGAAATGAAGGCCCGAATACACATATTACTTATGTTCTTTACTTTACTTTCTTCGGCTCATAAGCCTTGAAGGCTAAGGGCCTCCCGCACCACGATCCTCCAGGACTCTGTCTTGTGCTGCTTCCCTCCATGGTCCCCTCACTCCCAGAACTTCGGCGTCGGCTTCAACGTTCACATATTACATTATTCAAAAACACATATTACTTACTTTAAGACTTATCTGTGGTCCAATGGTTAACGCTTCGGACTTGCAATCGGAAATGGACGTGGACGAAATGTCGGCGGAGAAGATATTTTTAGAATAACTTTCATGCGAACGAACTCTTCGCGGATGAAATGTCGGTGGACAAGATATTTGTGGAGTAATTTTCATATAAACAAACTATATTTTGTGGATGTAATGTCACCTTATTGAACTATTTGTGCATGAAATATCATCTGACCGAACTATTTGAAGATGAAATGTCATATGAACGAACTACTCTTAGATGAAGTGTCGTATGGACGAACTATTATTTGTAGATGCAATGTCTTATAAACGAACTATTGGCATATGCAATGTCATCTCTATGAGCAATTTGTGGATGGAATGTAATCTGAATGTACTACGAGTATTGGTGCATGAAATGTCATAATAAGCGATCTATTTATGGATGAAATGTTATCTGAACGAACCACTATGATCTGTGGAACGAACCATTTGTATATTAATGGTTTGTGTATTAACACCACAAAAATCAGTTTCGTTTATTTGATGATGTCCATTCCTAATTTGTAATCTATAGGTACAATAAAAGTGGAAATAAAACAGAAAATAATTAAAGATAGAAGAATTGTTTTCTTTGGAGTCATTTGTAAAATTAGGATCTAATTGTTGATGAATTGTCATCTGAACGAACTATTTGTAGATGAAATGTCTTGAACTCATTCCAATACCCGAGATCGAAATCTGCCACAATAAGATTTATGGGCGATTATAAAATAATCCGTGGGCGGTTTGTCCAGTTACCTTGTCGTCGGCTAAGTGCTTGTTTGTCTTATCTCCATCAGAGTTAAATTCACATGAGCAATGTTTGTATGTGTACTAGACCAATGTGCCTTATGAAAACTGGAAAATTATTTTTAAAATAACTAAAACAAATATCACAATAACGGGGTGGTGCGTTTTTTTCTTAGCTCAGATGTTTAGAATGTGATTCTTAAGACCATTTCTTTCTAAGGTTATTTTTTAATCAAATGGTAGATAAGCCAAACAAGCACTGGGGTGAACGTTATCATACGGTGTCGCGAAGAAAGTGGCAAACCGGTCTCAACCCAGCCAGACACCAGACAATCTATAATCTAAGCTGCAGAAATAGATCAACATTTAAGCTTCACAGCTCTGCGCTAGCACACTGTAAGCCTCTTTTAAAATATTCCATATTGTATAATTACAATAATAATATTAGGATGATTTATTTGCTGAGCGCTGTTTTTGTGTGAATCACACCTCAAGAGCTCTGCAAGTTTGGTCGTCGCTACAAAGCGCCAATTCTCAAGCAAGACCCAATTGCTGTAAGATGGACCTTTGTAAAAGGCCTTTAGTAAAGGCAATGAAATTTCCAACCCGACCCCTTCTATTTACAAGTCTGAAGCGTTACCACTAGACTACGAGCCGATCTACTTACAGAAGAAAACAATAAAAAAAACCTTAATTATTAACACTGCGATTCTTGCCGCCTTTCCTTCAAAAGGGAGAGTAAAGAAAAAAGGCACATTAAAAACGCATCTACGCTGCACAAATAGGGGTAAGAAGTTGCACTGTTTGTAAAAATTGGTTCACTTTTGCCAATGCCACCCCGTTCCAGGGAAAGGTGGCAAGTGTTTCAAGGTTTATGTTCATGAGAGGTTTTTATTTTTATTTGTATGCGCACATGCAGAATGTGTTGGAGTCAACCTACATGTACCTGAATGTGGGCATGCAAATGTTAACATTTCTTTGCAGCTTAGATTATAGATTATAGGGCATAAGCGTTAATCATATTCACGGAATAGAATCCAGTTTTGTATGATTGGCAGCTATTAGAAGGCAGTTTACAAGTTATGTCAGAAAATGACAGACAACCAGCCATAAAATATAGAAATTTTAATACGTCTAAGCCTACTATAAAAAATAGAAACTGCATCTGCTTATATAACGTGAAAAATACTTTCTAACAGATAAAATATACGTGAATTTCAGGTTTCTTAATCTGATTCCTCACCTTATCCTCCCATCTCAGCCTAGGTCTGCAACTCTTATTTTCCCACTCGGAATAGGTTCAACTCGCCACATGCGACCCCTTCGGGGATAACGCGGCAAGAAGTTACACTATATGTGTAGCTTAGTTGAAAGTTGAGTTTAGTTGATATCCCTCAAGGATCCTTTCTGGTACGGCATGCTCTGCACATGTCCAGCCCATCTTAGCCTGTTTAATTTAGCATGCACCGAGAGTCTATCTAGTGCTAGACATACCTACACCCTGTAACTCCTGCCGATCTTCCCTGAAACAGGGAGGACATTGCCAAAGTGAACGTTTTGCGATGCATTTATCTTATTTTCGAAACAAATCTTGTTGCCTCGCCTTCGTTTCTTAATCACTGAAATAGTCCCTAGTTTTGGATCTAACATATCTATTCACTAAAAATTTGATCCATGGCTGATCTACGGATCATTGTTTTTTTTTTTTTGAGTATTCAGTGTAGACTGCGAATGAGCCATGGCTTTGCTGTTTGAGAATAACACCAAATAAAATCCACACAAGTATGGATTTGTTTTTTTTTTCTCCTTAAGTTGTTTATTTATTTTTGATTTCGCGGTATCGTCGTTCCAGTGATTTTTTGGCTTATCTACCATTTAAAGATTTTAAATTAAGATTACGGTCGTTAGTTATTTTTTGGAATGAAAAAAAAACGGATTTACTGACCGTGGAAAGAGAAGAACAATTTTCTTTACGTTTCGGCGTGTGACTTCTACAGAGAAGAAACACGAACTGTTGAATTATTGTTGTTTGCTCGAGGTCGAAGGTTATAGGTACCTACAATTATTGCCCTTCGGTGATGCATTCATAGATGTCGCAATAGCTCCACTTGTACAGAACGTTTTTTTTTTTATCTAACATTACTTGTAGGTTTTTTATCTACCATTTGATTAAAAAATGACCTTTCAATTAAATCGACTTTAGAATCACATTCTACACACTCCGAGGTAATAAAAAAAAACATAAAAAAACGAAAATGTGAGAATTTTTTTCAATATTTTTAAAATCAATTTCCAGTTTTTATTTTTAGACACATAGGTCCAGTACACATACAAACTGCTCATGTGAAATTACCTCGGATGGACATAAGACAAACAATCACTAAGGGGACGGTATGCTAAGTGACCCTGTGACGCAATGAAGAGTTTCTGTTAAATAGCAGAGAATAATATTGACACTAAGAGATGATCTTTGATCTTTGTGTTTTCTCAAACACATCGGCGAAATCTCATCAACAAAAATATAGATGGGCATCAGAGCCGTTTGGTGTGCCAAAAAGAGTGTGCCGTAGGGCGTCCTCTTCATACGAACGAGGTCTTGTCATCATCAGTTTCCAGGCAACCGCCAAGAAAACTTATCTTTAAGTATGTCTCTTTTTGACGTATCACGTTGTTCCTTGACTTATAGGTTGTTATGAGACTGATCTCCCATACCGTAAAAAATGGTTCACTTTGCCAATGTCACGCCTGCTTCAGGGAAGGTCGGCAAAAGTTTTAGAGAAATTAATTTGAGGTTTGGATTTTAATTTGTACATGCAGCCTTTGTAAGTGCGAACTTACACGTGTATAGGTATTTTTGGGCATGCATTTGAGATGAATTTTAAATGTTTATATGTATTCGCAACTTAGATTATTATAGATTATAGACTTTGATATCTTATGTATATTTTTTCGTTGCACTTATACCTATCATCAAGTTTCATGGCACGTTTGTTACTATGGAAAGAAACAGACATACGCCATCCATGTACATATTTTACATTGATCGATGATTTTAAAACATAATTCATATCCTTGATTGTCTCTGAACCGAAAGAAGTTTCCAAAGGAATTCGCCAAAAAAATACATTATACTTCCATCTACTCTGACATTTGAGAGCGTTGCCCTTGTGTTTTTATTACGGTCTAAAACTGTCGAGCATTCTTTTTAACACTCCCACGCATCTGATAGCTCGTACATCACACTATCATGTACGTAGGTATTTACATTTGGTTGAACTTGTCACTGTAAACACAGTAGTCGGACGCTTTGTCCATTAACCTCTTATCTTGGAACCCGTGTCAAAGTAACGCGGCATTGACCAGTATTTTGTTTCCGCGAAATTGCTGAGATGACCGCTAAAAAGTTCATCGAAAGACTTGCACTCACTTGAAACGATTCAACTAAATTATAAATGCTTTTTACTCGCATGGAATAGGGTAATTAAAGTGCTTGGGGAAGTCAAGTTTGACTCCACCATATGAGATAAAGGGAGTATTGAATGTTGTTTCTTAATTCATTCCACGTTTGAGCAAAGTGATCGATAGGCAAATCTGCCAGAGTCGCAGACCATCAGGGAACAAGGATAGTAGGTAGTATTGTACTAATTATAAATTACTCTTCTTGTCGATAGCGCGCTACTTTTGATTCAGTTGAAGAGACAAGAGGCGTCTCTTCTCACTCCAGAAGCGCTATTCTGCTAAATTCGTTATGATCTTAAGGCGAGGAGCTGGCGATTTGCGTTCATAAAATATAAGGAATACTGTGTTTTTTTTTTATCTATGGAGTTCTTTCGCAACCGCTAGCGCCCCCGCCTTGTATGGATATCCAAAGTGTAAGGAATTAAGCAGAATGGCGCTTCGGGTCCAACAAGCACTGAACTTCACACAGGGGGTATTGTTACATGGTGTGTAGATCAGCATAGACAAGGCTAATAAATGGCTAAAGGAGTAAGGAATTTAATAGCCTGTTACCCATGTACAAATTTTACCTAACATTTCGCTCAAACAACTACATTTGTGTAGAGTGCATTTCAAGGATAACAACCATTATGTTTTTAAGTAGTAAAAACAACGATTTCACTTCTAATTTTCTAAAGTAAAATATCCAGAAATTGAGCCCGGCTAAAACGCAGTGTTATTGACTTGGCTGGCTATGACGTCACAGGACCCACCTTCAGCTACCTGCTACCTGTTTGAACATGTGGAAAGAATGTATGATGAAAGACTGATAAAATGTGTAAAATATACCCAGGAAATGTAAAAGGAAAAAGAGAAATGGGAAGACCTAGAAAAGAAGGAGGTGTGAAAAATACGATATTTAATAATGAATTGGAAGGATAGCAAGAAGTGATGTCAAGTCTACAAACGCTTTGTTCACCCTTACCAGAATGGCGACAGAGCTACATTTAGTACATTTCGATTAATTCTTCGCAAGTATAGTCCTATCTTTTGAATAAGGTTGAAATGTTAGATTATTCTTAAATAGCAAAACATCATCATAGATTATTGTTAAATGGCAAAACATCAACAACAAAAACCACAACGAACACATAAAAACATGTTTCATTGTTAATTATAATTTTTATTTTTGTTTAGATACTCAAAGTGTATTAAATATAAGTTAAAAAAACAAGTGTTGGGTGAAAGTTTAATTCCTGTGCATTGGATTCCATGGATCTCTTGAGAGAGATGGAGTCAAGACGTTTCAGCAAGATATTTCTTCTTGATTGGTGGAGTGACGCGTTGCAAATCAGCTTGCACAACTGTAAACTATGGATTTTGGTCACAGATTGATGAACAAGCAGTGTCTAGTGCAAATTTAACACCAATTATGTGCCAAAAATCGTGTCAAACTTCAAGAAGGAGATACCAGTGTTGCTGTGTCAAAGTATTGTTAAGATCATTCGAGAAGGAACTCCTGTCAGTTGTCACAAAGAATTGTAGATAACAGTAGATGTCTGTGCAATTGTGTCGTTGAAGACATGAAGAAATTTTAAGAATTGACTGATGAAAACAATAAAGTTCCTAATTCCGTAGCCATAAAACATTTGACCTCAAATCTATATTGACACCATTCAATTGTAGAGAATTCTTGGTACAAACTTAATAATGTCTAGCCTTGGACATTTTAGTGAAGTAGTAGTAATTTTGGAATTATTGGTCAGGTGACATTAAATACAGATTGAAATTGTGGAAAAGTATTTAATGAATTTGAAGTCATCGAGGAACTGGTGAAAGTAGAAGAAATGAAGATCAATGATGCTGCTTGAAAGGAATGCAACCATCATTAGCGGTTCACAAACTGTTTGCACATATCTGAAGAATACACCATATCCGATTGTGTCTTTATCTACATGTATCCTGCAAGGTCATCTTGATTTTGAAGACCTCTCTATCTCAACAACAGTTGCAGCCTTAAGAGTATTTGTTACAACAAGTTGGCTCATTGGAATTCTACATGAAAATACATATCTTTGTGTAGATTAAAAAAATGATCACCAAACATTGTTGTGTTTGGGTTATATCATCATGTTTTTGTAAAGTGGAAACATCTTTTGGATCACAAATTGAGTTGTGAAGTCTACGCACGAATTTTCAACAAGGCTTCTACAGTATTTGGTTGAGAAATTTACTGGATCAGTCTATGGAAAAAGTGTAAAACAAAAATTGCACAATTAACTTTATTGACATTATTTCTATAAGACTTTTTAAGGTTAAGGCACTGCTTCGATCATTGGAAACATTTGGTGGATTCCAAATCCAATTGTAAGATCAGTGGACACTTGTCAGTAGTTTTGCTGGTGTATCAGTAGTGTTAGACTATGCCTGTGTTAAATGGTGAATGCGTTGGCCTTTTGGCCACGGATGCGGAGGGGTTTGTCCACGTGGAGATGGATTATGATTTTGACATGCCTGTTGCCGTATCTGCCGAGGTGGTGGCCCGTAGATGCTCTGAAGAAGTGTCCCGTGCCAACAATGGATGGAGTGGATGGACCAACAGACACGCTACTCCTCCTACAAAGGTCTGATCATCATTTTTTTATTCTCCTTAGATTATTCGATCTGTTTTTTACTCCCCTCTTTTGATGCAGAAATCCAGTTGATCTTCCATATTTTGGGTGATCGACCTGGTAGACGCTGGCCGTCGGTATTTCACACGCAACGACTTGGGTCATCCTACTCTAAGTCATGCGGTATACATGGCCCCTCTTGAACCGTTTCCCCTTCCTACTCCATGTGACTATGTCCTCAGTTTCGCGAATATTTTTGTTTTCCTCATTCCTAAATCGGTACTTTAGTGTTTTTACAGCAATGCCGCGGAGCGTTTTTATCTCATAAGTTTTGAGTAACCTCTTGGTTCTGCTCTTGTCTCCACTCCGTATGTCGTGATTGGTCTCACACAGGTTTTATAGATGCACTCTTTGCTATTCATAATCATCATTTTGTAGGTATTCCTAAATCTATTTTTCTTTGAAATCCACTTTTTGGGATTGCTTTAAATGTTGTAAACAATAATAATTTGTGATCTGATCTTTACGTGTTTGATCAAGACATCAACTGTTTCACCTCCCTTGGCTCGATAAACCCTTCTGGATTAACCTTAAATCTGACAGATTCTATTGCGTTATGCAGTCGACACAAAATGGCCGAAGGGAAAATTTGACAAGATCCGAGTTTATTTTATGCACTCAGATTATGAGAAACATGCAGGCAGATTTCTTCTAATTTTTGCTAATGTCGCAGCTGCACATGTTTTTAGTGATATTGTTTTTACTATGAATTTCACCTAATAATTATAATAGTATAGGTACATGCTGCATAACAGTTTCCTTATGCTGTGATTGATTAATAAAATAACGCGGTATTTTTAGAACCAATATTTTGGAAAGTTGGCCTACTAAATTTCATCAATTTAGACAAGTAGATTATCTAACGCTACTTTCATAAAAAAAAATCGTCAATGTCTAAAATAATTAATTAGAAACTGGTACAGGCGAAGCAACATTTTGCATTTCATAACTGTCAAACGCAACAGTGGTGTAGACATTTAGGTATAAGTGGACTCGAAACTACAGACATAACTGTCAACCTGACCTTTCAAACAGAATACGTAGGGCCTGTTCCACCAAACTCCAATCAGACAAAAATCATAATTAAGTGGGATTTCTTCCCGCTCCTTACCAGAATTAAGCAATCAAATATTGATTGGAGGTTGTTGCAACAGGTCCTAAATAATCATGATGCCCTAGTTTTCTTGCTTTCTCCATCTTGTCCCTCTTTTCTTTCAAACTTGACCAAATTACCGACCAAAACAATGAGGTCCGCACGTGAATTGCTAGGGAAAAGGCATACAAATATTTTGTTATCGGTTACTAAGGACTACGGTGCCACACAATAATGACGTTTGCTCGCCGAGAAAAGTTCAAAATTAAAAAATGTTCGAACCTTGTTTTTTAACAAACCGTCAATTTCTGCGCAGAGCTGACGTTTAGGAATGCCAACATTAAGGAGAAAATTGGTAGCTTCTCTCACATTTGCCTGTTAACAATGAAGACACTCATTTTTTTTCTCTGTCTAACTAAGGAAGATTTGCTACTATGTAGGTTGAAACGGACATTGAATTATTTTACGTTAAAACAATTTCCAGTCCACTTTTAACACACAATGATACGCCAATGGCTTTCACAAATCTCATAGCATATTTCATTAATAATTAACCAATGTCTTTAGGCTAAAAATAAATGCTTTTTTTGATTGGCTCATGTCAGGAAGTTCAACTTGATGATATGCAAGTCTCACAAAAAAACTTTCCCAAGTTGTATAACGGAGCCATTAAATGGAAGCTGAGAAGTCGTACCAGCGGCCACACCCCAGTGTACAACGGGTTATTGCAGAGGCTGTCAAACTGTGTGCCGTTTTAAATGGTGTCTCAATATAAACGTTTTTTATTATTTAAAAGTATAAAAAAACTATTTTTTTTATCCTTATACCCTTTAAAAAGATTAATAAATAGTGTTGTTGTTCCTAATTACAAATAGATTACATTCTACGTAAACGTAACTAAGCAGCACAAATAGAGCAATTTTTGGTAGTCGCGTGTGGCGTGTGAAACATATTTATTTCTACAGGTAAGAAGGCCGAGGGGCTTACGACAACCACCTCATTTGAAATGGGAGTTTTTCACCTCCCGAGGGGGTGGTTCTCATTTATTTTTAAAGCTGAATTAACCTTTCCTTATTTTGATTATATGATATTATTTAAGTTTTTTGAAATGCATTATAGAAGAGGAAATCAATTCACCAACCTATTTTGCCTGGCCATCAACAGGTATTGACATTATCATTTGATAATTCATTATTTAATATTTGAATGTTTTTTTTCTTAATAATTACCCAATGACACCTGTTGGACCATGGTCAAAGGTATTGCCGATAGGACCCGGTGCAGGCGGGGTTCGAACTTGCGACAGTTTGAAATATACCTACACCGAAACGAGGAAGCATATCTGACAATCTCGTTGCAGATCGAACTCGAGCTCTCGGCATGGAATTCAAGTACCTTCTCTACCGATTGAGCTATCGATCTGGCTAAAATGTGTTTTTCATTATTAATTTATACTCGTACTTGGGGTACAGTGTGCCCCAAAGTTTGACATTCACTGAGTCACTGGTATATTCGGTAATGGAGAATTTCACTTTCTTTCTGGTTCGTTCCTAAAATAGCCACTCCGAGCTCAAGTACTGCGCAAATGGCTCACAGATAACGTACCCACATGTATTATTATCCATTTTTTGTACGAGTATGCAGTACCATTAAAAGTGGGGTCGACAACCAGATGTTAAATAAAAAAGCATTGCGCAGTATTTTGTCCACAATTTAAATCATTCTTTATTTATTGTGTGTATTAAATTCATTTCTGTACCTTAGAGCATAAACAACGGTAGTCACATTTAGTAAAATGTGCAGGAGACGAGTTTTAGTGAAAATGTGCACTTTTTTAAACCATCATAAGTTCAAAACTAGACGAGATATTTTTGATCTGTAAAAACTGTTTATCTTCTTTTATCGATATTTATTTAATGTGAAGTAATGTGACCAACGTATGTGGAACTTCCGTGGTTTATGCTCGCACTTTTATGTGCATCCCATATTTATTACACTTGATATCTCAGTAACTATGAGTCCGAGGACTCCAATATTTTTACCACTTATAGAACAGCTAATTATAATAATTTCTGCATCATTAACTCAAAAACGCAAAAAAGTGGACTTCCGTTGTTTATGCTCTAAGGTACAGATTTAAATTGTTGTTTTTGCTCTCGCTTGTCCGGTTGGTAGAATGCTTGCGGTCCATGCCAAGGGCTAGGATTCGATCCCAACGAACTGCGTCAGAAATGATTTCCCGTCTCAAGACCCAAAATAAAATACCGGCAAGGCTTATACAGCCTTCACAAGAAATGAGTACAAATGCCTTAAGGAGTTGGGAAACCCCCACATCAACTGAAGTTGTTGGTGTAAGGCCGGCCCTCTCCTGTGAAAATAAAAATTTCCATACGCAACATGCGACTCGTTCAGAGACAACGCAGTAAAAAGTTATCATATATGTGTAGCTTACTTGAAAAACAATGCTAGCTTCTTTTACTTTTCATTCTATCTAAAGCTGATTTTAATTGTTCATATTTCAACTATTTCTTTGGCCATGCGCACTGTAAAATTTTATTCACTTTGCCAATATCACCTCTGTTTCAGAAAATAGTTTCAGGGTAGTTCATTTAAGTTTTGGGTCTTATTTTGTGAGTTGATATGTCGCATGTTTAAAAGTGCGAACATTCAAGGGTTTGCATGTGGATGTGAATCTTACATGTCAATAAGAGCACACCTTTGCATCTTAGATTATAGATTTATTTACTTTTCCTGTAGGCAAGATAAATAATCGCTCTTTATATGATTTCTTAATCTGTCTACAAACATGGATAAAAACAATTACAATTAAATAATTATCAGGAAAAATAAACAATCATTAAATATACTTAGCGCCTTTAATGACTTAATCATATTATGACAGTTATTAATTTTCCTTCTTCTTTGTGGTGAATTCTGGCGCAGAGCAGAGGCGCCAGTGACAAATTGACCACATATGGATTTCTTCTTCTTTTCTTGGTGAAGTATTTACTCTAGAAATGACTGGTAGAACTTTGAATGGTAGAATGGCTGGGTTATGAATTAGTGTGTTATAAAAGATAAATAATATGAGAGTGTAAATACAAAGGAGTTCAAAGAAATTTCTCGGACTTCTAAAAATAATGGACAATGAATAACAGACAACAGAGTTGGTATATAAAGGAAATTTCAAAGGTGAGTGTGGAAGGGGAATACCGAGGAAAGAATATATTGATAAAATAAGAGAGATTGCAAAAGACTGGAATATGCAGAGAGAGAAAAAGAGAAGAACAAAGATTAAAGAGGACTGGCCACCCCTAGTGGAATGCCGGCGAGAGACAGTAACAAGTTTGTGATTCACGAACAAAGAACTTCAATTCGGGTCCTCGGTCCTGAGATGAGGCTTTCCAGCTATTTTTCCACCTTTTAGGAGGTTTTCCAGCTGGCTTGAATATTTGTTTGTATGACTAAGATATTTTTCTTCTTTATTTTTCTTTACATGTTATAATATGATACTTTATGATTTTTAATCCTGTAGGATTATGTGTACTTTGGCATTTATTTATTTATTTCATAATTTATTTATTTCTATTTTATTCGTAAAACTGATTACACTGTATTAAAACAACCATAAATGCAAAAACAAATACGACGTTAAAAACATTTTTTCTGTCGTCTCTTGTATACTACAATGTTACTCTGTCGCGATTCCACTAGAGGTAACCAGAGCCTCTGCAGACCTACAATGTATTGCTTCTCCTTTGTTTTCAGTTGTAAATTAATGAAAAATAATATTTTTTATAAATCGCTACCATAATGATTGTGTATGAACTTTGTGGTGCTCATGCTATCTCTAGAATCCAGACAAAATAGCTTGTTAAATTTTAATAAGTTATTTAGTCTATGGCAGAAATTACCTTGCAAATTTGAAAAAAGAACCTCAGATAGTGTTGCAAAATTTTAAACTTTTTGCCCAACTGTAGGGAATTTAGTTTTAACATTTATTGAGTGCATAAAATAAAAATGTAATCTTGCTGATTGTGAACGGCCATGGCAAATGAAAGAAAAGTGTCATGGCGACCTCGAGCGCGTGCGTTCACACAGTCCCACAGTAAACCCATTCAATCAACATCAAAATGTCTTGTGACGTCTCAAACACAACCACGGCCATTAAAAACACTTCCGTATGCATTTGTAAACAAGGCCGACCAACTGCAAACCACATAATTATAGGAATCGGAAGCTTGAATTATAAAACTGCAAATGCCGATACATAACGGGAGGACTAAAAAAATGGTGGCATTACGAAAAAAAACTTTGTCTAGATGTCGTTACAGCAAAATTAATAAATAAAATAATGGAGTCTAGAGCGAAAAATCAGGGATAAATATTTAAACATCATTATATATATTTTTTTCGTTTTGTCGTAAAGACCCTCAATGTAAAGACCCTACTCGCTGGAACGTCATCCCGCTGAGGAACATGGATTCGGAACGTTTTCTTCAAGGATGTTCGAAATTAGAATTTTTAAACGTCATACGTCTGTGTAACTGGGGTCCTTACCTACCGCAAACAAATGATTAGTTAGCCTTTGCTCTAGCAAACTGTTTTTTTTTTAATGTAAAGACCACATTCAGAATGTTGCAATTCTTTACTACGACTGGCATTATATGTACATGTAGGTCTCTAGAAATGTCGGAATAAGACTGCCTTTCATGAAATTAGTTGAGGCAGTCTTCTCTTTAGCATTGTACAGATGACAGCACTTCACTAATTAGTAATTTAATCATTTTCAAAGCCGCAATAGTGTCAAAATATTGTTTTTCTACTCCCATTTGGTAATTTACTAATTACAAAACGGCTAACGCAATCACAATGCCATACATTTCTACACCCGTTGCATAATGTTACATTATGCAACCGGTAACCGTGTTAAAATGAACATGTGCGCATGCGCATTGTCAGAATTGGAACCATTTTTTAATTTCAAATGTCAACCTTGTATGGGGGTATGAAGACCTGTCAATCCAAGATGGCCGCAAGCGATCAGCTGATTAGACTTCATACAATATTAGTGATATTCGGTAGGTAGGAATTACCGTGGTGATGAGACTTTCAGCCCTGTTCAGATGAAAATAAATAAGTATATTTTATGTGTAGAGTCAAATAAAAATTGTTAATAGTGCTAAAATTTATCGAATTTATTTATCGGATTGCTCCAAATAAAGCTTTCCTTTTTTCAATGGAAAATAAAAGGCTTGAAAGGAAAACAATACAAAAAATTTCACCGCAAAAAATAAACAAACTCAAAAAGTTACTTGGTTAATAGGTGAGTATGAGGTTGATCACCTATGCTGTACAAATTTGGTTCACCTGCCAATACAACTGCAGGGCATATGTTTATTTGAGTTTTGGGTTTGAATGTTTAAGCTTATATGCAGGATGTAAAAGCGCGACCTTATACATATGTGTCGGCTTGTGGGCATGAATTCAATATGAAACCTAAATATAATTTATTTTTACAACTTAGGTTAGATTAGATAATCGAAGGGAATGATAAATCACACGTTTTGACAAAGGTAAGGTTTTAATTACTTCAAATGGACGAGTACATTATAATGACTATTATTCACTATTTTGTTAATTCTCTCATGGTCGTAGAAAAAGTATTGTATGCCACTGCACGTAATTAGTCTTTGTAACACTCGTGCTTTCTATTGTGCCATTCGGCTGCGCCTCATGGCACAAACTAGCACTCGTGTTAAAAAGACTATCATTACTTGGCAGTGGCATAAATAACTATTAAGTCATCAGTATCCAAAACCTGATAAATATTATACCTACCCATCAATATATTGAATGATATTTTTTTCGGATGGGTACACTTAATTCAAAGTTTTAGATTGGCTGCACTGATTTTATTGTAGCAATAATTCCTAATTTGAATCTAACACCCGCCATAGATGATCACTGATGCGTGTCATTTTTACATGTTTACGATAAATTAAAAAAAAAAGTGAACTGAAATGACCAACCGATTTCATCTTTAATCTAAGTTGAAAAAATGTATCAACATTAAGGTTCATATTTAATGTATACCTATAAGCAGAAACGTTTAATAAGCTAGCGCTTAAAAAATCTGCATATTTACCTACTAATTAAAATCCAAACCTCAAATGAACGGGTTTATATCCTGCAACTTAAGCCGACCTTTCCTAAAACAGGGGTGACATTGGCAAAGTGAGCAACTTTTTACAGTATGGGTGGTCAGCGTCATACCAACCTGTAAGTCAAGAAATCTATAAGTCAGAAGCAACAGGTATCAACGTCATCAGTGAATTAATAAGTAACCAATTATTATTTCATGAATTATCGATGATTGTCCACCATGAAAATGATGGAACTTAGTTTCGACTCCATGGTCAGAAATCCATATTTTTCTATTCTTAACGTTAAGTTATCGACGACGATATGTTTTCTTGCTACACGCAAGAATGACATGCGCGGATGACAGTCTTCAGTGCGCATATTCCCTAAACGTCACTTTTAGTTGCCGCTAATTTGTAAAATGGCGGTGAGAAGTTTTTAAAAATTCACACAGAGCATCTCCGTTTTATTTTATTTAATTTACTTTTTTTGTCGAGCTGAATAAACGGCGACCATCTTTTAATCAAGGCCAACTAAGAACGTGTTCGATTAAATCAATTCAGCTGCCAAAACCAAAACAAATATTTTTATATTGACGAAAATATATTCGAGCATTTTTATAATATGACAAAAATGTATTTATTAATTTATATTTGACAAGAGAATGTTGAAAAGATTTTATTTTTGGGTATGTTTTATTCATCTTCTTTCTATAATCTGAGCTATAGATAAAATATATTAACATGTTGGTGTTTTGGCCGAGGGAGTCACGTATTTGGAACAGAATAACGCTGGTTCGAATCACGCCTGGCAATTTGACCATAACTTTGAGCCTGGTTCAACAGATGCCATTGCATGCACACAAGCTTCTGCTTTCGCATGAAGACATCCGACCAGGCAAAATAGGTTGGTGAATTGAACTCCTCTTCACAAATCTAATTTAGAAAAAATTGAACACTCATATTTTATACATGCCCGCAAGCAAACATGCGAATGTTCGCGCTTACACACATGCTGCATGCGTACTTTCAAAATAAAAATCAAAATCTCAAATGAACATGGACTGTGCAACTCTTACCGCCTTTCCCTGAAACTTCTAAAAAGAGTGTAGGTACATTTTTTACAGTATTGGTTATCAGCCTCATACCACTTTTTTAGTCAAGGAACATAGACTATTTAATATTTATTTTGACAGCAGGTGAATGAAAATAAATATTGATTTACTTCTAATTTTACTTTTTGCATTTAAATCGAATTTCTTACTTCTGACAAAATAAGTGGTTACCACTTCAGACTCGAAATCAGAAGGTAGTGGGTTTGATTCCCAGCAGATCCCGAAAAATCATGTTATTTCCAAAAATGCTGTTTTTGGATGAATCACACCTCAAGAGCCTATGCACACGTGGTTGTTACTATTCAACGTCAATTTCTCAAGCAGGACCCAGATGCTGTCAGGCTGGATGAACCTTTGTGACCGGTCTTTGATAAAGGCAGCTGAATGGATAAATCTCGGCGGCCAAACGTCATATTTGTGTACGGTACTACATGGATATTAGTGAATTTAGATGGCAGTTAAATGACTTCAGGGCCTTCAAACTGCTATACTCAATATTTATTTTAAAATACTTCTTAAATCTAACTTCACGTTGAACTTTCAAAAGTGACGTTATGCAAGATGGCGGTATTGAGTAGTTCCAATTTTCGCCAAGTTCATTTTAAGCCGTGTAAGTCTGTATGAATGTGATTTTGGTCCTCAGCAAACAATAGCACAATATTTGTTCTTTTCCCTATCAGCCCGGCCGTGCGACGTCACATTTTTTGTTGTCTGTTGAATTTGTTTCGAGTCCATTTTCTTCCCAGCGAAATCCATTATGGAAAATTGACTCGGCACATTAATTCACATATACACAACTGTGACGCCACACGACCGGGTTGCTAGGGAAAAGGTAAACAAACATTTTGTTATTGGTTTCTAAGGACCGTTGTGACCGTTATTCCTTGACTGATAGGTTGGTATGAGGTTGACCACCCATACTTTAAAAAATGGTTCAATTTGCCAATGTCACCCCTGTTTCAGGAAAGGTCGGCAAGAGTTGCAGAACTTATGTTCATTTGAGATTGGATTTTTTATATTGTAGGACCACATGCGGCATGTGTGAGCGCGAAATTATGCGTGTCTGCTTGTGGGAATGCATTTAATATGAATCTCAAATGATACATATTATCTTTGCAGCTTAGATTTAGATTTAGTTGTGCCCTACAAGTGCGACGTTAGCCCGCCGAAAATAATTTTCTAATTTAAAAGTACGCTGATTCTTTTTTTTTGTGCTCTTCTGTGAATCGAACCCACTACCTTTCGATTCAGAGTCTGAAACGTTTTCCACTTGAATTTGACTGGCGCACTAATTTATAATGTGCGAACAGCGTTGACCTTGGCTGTGTGAAATTGCCAGACAGAAATGCTGTCCACACACACTAACGCGATACATAATACATGTAGTTCTCATTATTTACACTGCATACATTAAATATTAATGCAAAAAAATACATGGTCCCAGTGCTATAATGTTTGCCTTAGAAATAAATAAAAATTGCACTGTCACTGAATCTAGTCGCCATTCTGCTAGGGGTGGCCATTATCTCTCTTAAATATAAATAAATATGTAGTAGTCCTTCGTATCCGAAACTGTTGGATATGCTACTAATCTACGTATGTAGTGCAACTTATTGCCGCGTTTGCCCCGAAGGTGTCGCTATTTATTTTTACAGGTAAGGGGGCCGGCCTTAAGCCAACCACTTCAGTTGAAGTTTGGGATATCCGAAACAAAAATTTATCCATAAGCAACTTCAAGTTAAATGTTATGAATGATTTCATGTATGGGTGTAGTCTAAATCAGGCATGCCCATCTGTAATCTATAATCTAAGCTGTAACGATATACACCATTTAAGATTCATATCGAATGCATTCCCATAAGCAGACACGCATAAGTTCACGCCTACAAATGCCGCATGTCGACCTATAATATAAAAAACCAAAGCTCAAATGAAAATAAGCACTGCAACTCTTGCTGACCTACTCTGAGACAGGGGTGAAATTGGCAAAGTGAACCATCTTTTACATTATGGGTGGTCAGTCTCACACTAACCCATAATTAAGGAACACAGATAATAAATTTTATTCATACAAGTATTTGACACAACTATATAAAAACAAAAAAAAATACAGTCTTAGTGGCTAACATTACAGATAAACCACCATTATATTCTGTCCTTGCATACTTCTTTCATTGCTGAAAGTTGAATTTGTCATAGCTAAAAGCCGTGCAAGCATTGCCAATGTAACAAGACTATGACAAATCATATGAATATATTTTATACTAAAGGTTTATTATTATTTTTTCTAGGGAGCGCCGCCAGGGGTGCTAGCGTGCCAGTTGTCTCCCCCCCGCCCCGCGCCCCCCGCCACCATGGAGCCCCCCTCGCCCCAGCCCCCGCAGGCGTCGTCAGCGGGAGACGTCTCCATGTGCCTGGTCAGGGCCGCGGAGCTGTTCCCCATGCGGCAGCTGCACAAGGACGAGATGGGGCTCAGCGTGCCCTTCCAGCCCATCTGCGGGGAGTCTGTACAGGTAACACACAACACATATTACATGAACTTTCGGGTTTGACCATGGTCTATTTGCATCTTTTTTTATCTGCCAACGTTTCGCTTTCGTTGCTGTCGTTGCTATAGAAAGTGCAATTCTCAAGTAAGACCCAGTTGCTGTAAGGCTGGATGGACCTTTGGTGACCGATCTTTGGTATAGGTAAATGAAGTTTTTAACCCAGTGAAGAGCATATTTGAAAATATAAATGGTATTTTTTGAGCTCCGCCAGGATTCGAACCCCTGACCTTCCATTAACGAGTTCAAAGTGATACCACTAGACTACGAACAGGTCAAATATACCGTTTATAAAGTCCTAATAACAATATTAGGACGATTTAATTGGTGAGTACTGTTTTTGGGTGAATCACACCTCAAGAGTCGCTGTAGAAAGTGCCAACTCTCAAGCAAGACCCAGTTGGTGTAAGGATGGATGGCCCTTTGGTGACCAGTCTTTGGTAAAGGCAGATTAATTTTTCAACCCAACCAAGAGCATAGGGGCCGTCCATATATTACGTCATTCGAATAAAGGGGGGGGGAGTCTGGTCTGCGGATGATGGCAAATGATGTACGAGTACCAAAAGTGACGTCGTTCTTGTAAATACCAATGTCTACAAAATTTACAAAATATTATGTAAGATAAAACATTATTAATTATTAAGCTCATCCATTATTACAGCAAGTGGGGGAGGGGTCATTAGATAATGACTATAGGATGATTATAGGGGGGGGGGTCGAAAATAGCCAAAAATCGATGACGTAATTTATGGATGGCCCCATATTAGAAAAGTTAAATGTTATTTTGTACTCCGCCGGGATTTGAACCCACTAATTTCCAATCACGAGTCTGAAGTATTAACCACTAGACTACGGACCGGTCATCAACTCATCGTCATCATCATTTGGTGCAGGTTTTATCCTCATATTCCTCACGCTCATATATAGGTGATGTTTGTGTGCTTCCAGTACCTGGGTTGCACGCAGGACGGCTTGCTGGCACTGTCCAACTACCGTCTCTACCACCGCCACAACCAGAAGGGCTTCGTCACCATCTTCCCGCTCATGCTGATAGAGAGCGTGGACATCAAGGACATCTTCTACATGCACATACTCTGCAAGGATGCCAGGAGTCTCAAGTAAGCCACCACTGCCTCCATTACTTCTTTTTTCTTCTTGTATGAGATCTGTATTGCCCTCGTAATGATGATGAATAATTTGACTTTTTCATTTACACTGTTTTGCAACAGTTACACGGGCGCGCGAAATTGAGCATTTTTTTGGCCCGCCACGATTACAAATATACTAAACCTGGCAACTACAACTAAGCCTCACATATAGTGTAACTTCTTGCCGCGTTACTCCCCGAAGGGGTCACATGTGGCGAGTTGAACCTATTTATTTTTACAGGTAAGGGGGTCGGCCTTACGCCAACCACTTCAGTTGAAGTGGGAGTGTCCCAGCTCCCGAGAGGGCTGGTACTAATTTTATGTGAAGGCTGAGTAAACCTTGCCGGTATTTTATTTGGGGTTTGAAATAAACACCGAAATGGGAAATCATTTCTGACACCCTTGGTGGGATTCGAACCCGAGCTCACGGTGTGGAATGCAAGCACTCTATCAACTGAACTATCGACCGACCACAATATTATGTTGAACACCCCTGGTTTAATACAAATAAGCAACGTAAAGTCTTCAGTCAACAATGTATTACAATGTGCCACTACTTGTAACCAGTTAATTGTTGCTTATCTAATATTTAGCAAGCAGCTATATAATCACATGTTCACTGTACTCTGTATTGATTAGCCATTATCAGCTTTTCAAGGCAAGGAGGAATTGGAGGCTTGAGGAAAGTATGTCTTCTTAAACCAGGGTTCTGCAAACTACGGCGTGTCTATGTTATCAATCCTTGATTAATAGGTTGGTCTGAGACTAACCCCCCATGCTGTAAAAAATAATTCACTGTGCCAATCAGGTATCCCCTGTATCAGGGAAAAAAATAAAATAATCCAGTTTGATACACACCCCAAGGCTCTCTTGTTTATTGAATAATAATATTAGGATGATTTATTTGGTGAGCGCTTTTTTTGTGTGAATCACACCTCAAGAGCTCTCTACGTGCTTGGACGTTGCTATAGAAAGCACCAATTCTCAATCAAGACCCATTTGCTGTATGGACCTTTGGACTTTTTCATTGAAGGAAAATGATCAACCCAGCGAAGAGCATATTTTAAAATGTATTTTTTTTTGTGCTCTGCCGGGAATCAAACTCACGGCCTTCGGATTACGAGTCCATAACGTTAACCGCTAGACTACAATCCAATAATTTATCAAACCGCCATGTCCTTAGGGATGGACAGTGCCTCTGCAGATATATCTCCACTTT
The DNA here is from genome assembly GCA_951799405.1 of Agapetus fuscipes. NCBI lineage: Eukaryota > Metazoa > Arthropoda > Insecta > Trichoptera > Glossosomatidae > Agapetus > Agapetus fuscipes. The sequence goes on along the minus strand of OX637352.1, from coordinate 7,013,120 downwards.
GTTTTGTCCTTGCACACTTTTTTGATCTCCCCGACATTCATCACTCTCTCCATGCATGCTCTTCTTTTTTTCGCACTTTACTCTATTGTTCCATTCATTTGCAATCTCCATTATTCGATCAATACATTTTTTTATCGGTCTTCCCCTTCTGCGCTTACTTTTGACATTCCCTTTGTACTCTTATCGTCAGTCATTCATCGTCCATTCTTTTTAGAGGCCCAAACCATCTCATTGTACTCGTTTGTGCTTTTACTCTAATATTCTCCTTTTTACCGCACTCATCCATAATCCAGTCATTTTGGACGCTATCATTCAGACTCTCACCAGTCAGTTCTCAAACGCTAAGCTAAGAATATTTGACGCGTGATATATTAGCATCCAATAAACAAACTTCACTTTGATTGATGTATTCCTATTAGAATTTTGTTTACGCACTGAAAATCAGCATAAAGTTTGTCAACAGAGGTCGTTGCACCTTCCCGCTGACCTCTGTTTGACCCTTGGGCCAATTTTGCATTACTAATGTTTCACATTTATCACACAGATGGCCAGCGAATGTTTCTGTGACACCTAGGACTTTTTCTTCTTCCTGTGCCTTTACAAGTTTCACTATCATCATAGTGATTCGCACCTTCGATATTGTGGCACAAAACAGGGATCTTCTGACCGGTCCGTAGTATAGTAGTTAACACCTCTGACTCGTAAATGAAAGGTTTTGGGTTTGAATCCCGGCAGAGCACAAAAAAAGATACCATTTACATTTTCATATATGCTCTTCGCTGGGTGAAAAAATCATATTCCTTTACCAAAGACCGGTCACTAAAGGTCCATCCAGCCTTACAGCAACTGGGTCTTGTTTGAGAATTGGCACTTTGTACAGCGATAGCTAAGCTACACATTTAGTATAACTTCTTGCCGCGCTGTCCCCGAGGGGGTTGCATGTGATGAGTGGAACCTATTTATTGTCACAGATAAGGGAGCTGGTGTTAGGTAAGCACTTACCTTGAATTGCAAGTTCCCATTTCTTGTGAAGGCTGAGTAAACCTTTACCAGAATTTAAACATCAAAAACGGGAAATCATTTCTGACACCATTGGTGGAAATCAAACCCTAGTCCTCTGGCATGGAGCGCTAGCCACGGGGCTATATTTAATGCACGCCTACAAGCCTCACTTGTAAGTTAGTGCTTGTAAATGCTACATGTGTCTATAATAATCTATAAACTAAGTTGCTAAGATATATTAACATGTAAAATTCATATCAAATGCATGCCCGCAAACAGACACCTGTAAGTTTGCGTTTGCTGCATGTGTACTTATAAATTAAAATCCAAACCTCAAATGAACACAAACCCTGCAAACTTTGCTGACCTTCCCTGAAACAGGGGTGATATTGGCAAAGTGAACCATTTCTTACAGTATCAGTGCTCAGCCTCATACCAACCTATAAGTCAAGGAATACTTAGAAAATACACACCCAGCTCTTGAATGAACACAAGTGAACCCTGCAACTAAAATAATAGGAAATAGTATTCTGCGGCACCCTTCCAGGGTGACATAGACCCCCAAGACTTTCAAGAATTGGTGAGCCTCCCGCACAGGATTCCTTAAAAAAAAAAAAAAAGATCTAAAAATATCAATAACAAAAAACATAAAATAGCTTAACTATTTTGTTGACATTTTCGATATTAATCTTTTGGTCTAAAAATAGCTGATGTTGAAATACTCAGACACAAAAACAAATACACTACCTGTAATATAGCAACACTGGCGACCATGATAACAACATGAGAAAAACAATTGCTGATATGAATTATCAGTATCTGAGAAGTCTGTAGATTAAGTTGGGTTAATATGGAGTGGATTTATTTAGTCATTGACAAGCCTCTGGCATATGATTTTATCTAAAATTTAATCAATATCAAAAGGTATAAAGCCGTTTATCTTATTTCTTTCAAGGCTGGTATGCGGCTGACCACCCATGCGGTAAAAATGGTTCACTTTGCCAATGTAACCCCTGTTTCAGGGAAGGACGGCAAGAGTTGCAGGGTGTATGTCCATTTGAGATTTGGTTTTTATGTTGTAGGTTCACATGCGGTATGTGCAAGCGTGAACTTGTACGTGTCTGCTTGTGAGAATGCATGTAATGTGAATCTCCAATGTAACATATCTTTGCAACTTAGATTAGATTAGATAAGCTTCTATGTATAATCTGTAATTTGAGTTGCATAGATATATTTAAATTTAAGATGCATAATTAATGCATGCCCCCAAGCGTCATAGACCCCTAGAGTCTCTGAAATCTAGGGAGTCCCCCTCACAGGATTCTTTAAAAAAAGTAGACACTTGTAAGTTCACGCTTTCACATGCGGAATGTGTACTTACAAAGTAAAAAACAAATCTTCATAGAACATAAATGTTGCAAATCTTTTCGACCCGTCCTGAAACAGGGATGGCATTGGCAAAATGGACCATTTTTACGGTGTGTGTAGTCAGACTCATACCAACCTATAAGTAAAGGAACTCCGTCGTCAGAAATCCACATGTTTTTTAAATTTATTTTTAGCGATTTTCCCTTGATAAGTTATCAACAACGATATGATTGAACATAAACCTTCCCACTCTTGTCGCCCTTACCTGAAACAGGGGTGACATTGGGAAAGTGAGCCATTGACAGTAAAATGAATAATCAGTATTTGTGATTCTATGAAGTCTGTGGATTAAATTGTTGTAAATCGCTACCTTAAGGGTAAAATTGAATAAGTGCTGGTTCACTAATTTAAGAGATTGTGGGTTAAACATTTTATTGGGTGAAACTTCTCCTAGTAAGTGGACTAATTATAAGGAAGTGCTCATGAAAAACTTGTAAACTGCAGGATTTTTACACTCATTTAGTGTTTTCTCTCGTATAAAATACTCAAAAATGTGCATTTATCTGAGAAACCCATGTTAGCTTAATATGTCACTTATTCAGTTTTACCTTTAAGGTATCTATATCAAGTGGATTTACTCATTGACAAGTCTGTGAAATATGATTTTATCTAACATTTAATCACAATTACAACAAAGTCATAAAGCAGTCAAACTTTATCTTATTTCTTTGAAGTCTTGATAAAAAATGTTATAAAAATGCCACACCTTATGGGTGTAACTGACTGTCATCCAAGGGAGGCATAATATGAGATGTCGCTGCGGGTGCCAGAAATGATTTCTCATTTCAGCCTCCACAAGAATGATAACCACCTGTTCGGGAGCTGGAAAGCCACCACTTTGAAATGAAGTAGCCCGCGCCACCATCTGCGAAAATGAATAGGTTTCTCACTCCAAATTCAACCCCTTTAGAGACAGCACAGTAAAAAATTGAACTATATGTGCGGTTAAGCTGATTTTTTTGTAAACTCAGTTTTGATTGATTGCCCTCATGTTGTAGGGCATACAGGCAATCAAGGATTAGTTAGACATTGCTTGATTCTACATTACCTATCTGTAAAAATTAATAAGTTTCACATGCTTATGTGATTCTTTGAGGACAATAAAGTAAGAGTTTACACTATGTGTGCAGCTAACTGTTAATTCACAAAATTATAATTGAATTCATAAATTTTTCGATGATTTATTTCATGAGCACTGCTGATTGTTTGAATCATACCTCAAGAGTCCTTTGCGAGCTTGTGAGTCGCTCTAGAAAGAGAAGTCAAACATGGCAGGTCCTTATTATTGGGGTCCTTAGCAACCACTAACAAAACATGAGTTAGCCTTTGCCTCAGCAAACTGACTATGTGGCGTAAAAATTTTTTAGTCTTTGTCACATAATAATAATAATATTAGATGATTTATTTGGTGAGCACTGTATTTGTGTGAATCACACCTCAAGAGCCCTCTGTGAGCTTTGCGAGCTTGGTGTAGAAAGTGCCAATTCTGAAGCAAGACCCAGTTGCTGTAAGGCTGAATGGACCTATAATGACCGATCTTTGAGTGAAGAGCATATTTGAAAATATAAATGAAATATTTTTTTGTGCCCTGCCGGGATTCAAACCCACAACCTTCTATTTAAGAGTCCAAAGCGTTACCACTAGACTACGGACCAGTGCAAACTCTATTGAAAAACATGTTGCACAGAGAGTTATATGCAAAAACAGCAGAACCATTATTTCTCTGCAGGTCAACGTTCAAGGTTCCTTATTCAATAATATTGTTCAAGTTAATAATTACTATTCAGCCATAGAGGAAGTATATTAATAATAAGAATAATTGTTTGGCAGCCTTGAACTGCTGATTACCCTTTGGCTAACTGTAAACAAGCCACTATGAATAAGTCAATACAGCAATGCAAATATTTTCAGTTATATCTATTTTTGCATTTAAAATGTGGACAAGCTTAAAACTACGGTCTGCGTTCGACAGCCTGGGTGGGCCTTGGCTGAATCCAGGATTCTCCTTCACTCTCGCCTGTCCATCGCCTTTATTCTCCAGCTATGTATGTCTGCCCTGGCTGCATCTGAGATGACACCGTCCATGCATTGAATTTTTGATCTGCAGACTCAACGGACGTCTGTAGATTTTACTGTATGTATTTGAAGATAGAACGCAATAAAACATGGCGGTGCATTAACAGCTGATCACTGTGCCGTACATAATGAAGGCCCTAGTATCCTTCGGCTGTTTGATGCTGAGAGTATTGGATGCTTAACTTTTTTGCTTCTGAATATTCTGGCTAGTACCCTAGAATACTTTTTCGAGCACATTTTTTGAAACATTTATTGATTTCCTACATTGATTGATTGACAACACTTCAAACTATGTGAACAGTTACATATATTAGTTTTTCAGGAACAAAAATCACAATGGTTTAGTATATATTTCCACTTTTGAATTCTTTAACACAGATGTCAGGGATAAATTCAAAGTTGGATGACGTCTATGATTGGCAGCCGCACTGTATGCAAGTGTACACTTGATGCCTATGTGTGTCACCCTCAGTTGAAGGGTTAATAAGGCTTGCGTTGTTCATTCTAATTATATGATGATCCCACTGACAACACTTCGGACTTGTAAATGGAAGGTTGTGGGGTCGAATCCCGGCTGAACACAAAAAATATACCATTTATATTTTCAAATATGTTCATCGCTGGGTTGAAAAATTCATAAACCTTTACCAAAGACCGGTCACCAAAGGTCCATCCAGCCTTACAGCAATTGGGTCTTGCGCGCTTGGCGCTTTGTAGTGACGACCAAGCTCGTAAAAAGTCCGGTTGATAGCTCAGTTGGTAGAATCCTTGCATTCCATGCCGGGAGCAAGGGCTCGATCCCCACCGAGGGTGTCGGAAATGATTTCAGTGTCTATTTCAAACCCAAAATAAATACCGGCAATGTGTACTCAGCCTTCACAAGAAATGAGAACCAGCCCCCTGGGAGCTGGGAATCCACCACTTCAACTAAAAGTGGTTGGTGTGAGGCCGACCCCCTTACCCGTCAAAATAAATAGGTCCCAAATCGCCACACGCGACCCCTTAAGGGATAACGCAGGCAAGAAGTTACACTGTCAGTGTAGCTTAGTTGCATCCACTGCAGGTGCCCTACTTTGATAGAACTGATCACATCAGGCTCTCTGTAGATGTCGGAGAGCTCCTGTATTAACGGCACAACTAATACATGTATGTCTCATTTCCAGGTGCACGTTTGAGAGTGGGGAGCAGTGCGTGGAGTGGCTGCGGCGCGTGGAGGCTCTGCTCGCGCCCCCCGCCCAGCTGGAGGGGCTGTTTGCCTTCGCTCACAGGGCCTGGGCCGCGGAGCCTCAGGGGGCGGAGGTCATGAGGCGCCTGGCCAACCCCCCACACCACACGCCGCACCACGACTTCATGACGGAGGTACAATGCAGACTAATTTACATGTCGGCTTTCTTGGGCTCTTCCGATCCTCTCCAAATCTCCCAGCTGATCCCCAGAACATCATTCAACTATCTGATCTATGATGTCACCACTCCTCATTTGTCCTGCGTCTACGCTAAATAGTCCACACTGATCTTAAATTAAATTAAATTAATTTAAGAGATTAACGTGACCTTGATTTATAGGTTGGTATGCGGCTGACGACCCATGCTGTAAAAATGGTTCACTTTGCCAATGGCACCCCTGTTTCAGGGAAGGACGGCAAGAGTTGCACGGTGTTTGCCCATTTGAGATTTGATTTTTATGTTGTAAATTCACATGCGGCATGTGCAAGCGCGAACTTGTGCGTGTCTCCAATGTAACATATCTTTGCAACTTAGATTAGATTAGATTAAAAAGTGAGCATTTACAAGACTTGCATATCGATACTGTATAAGTGACATATTGGGGGAGTTTTACCTACCATTAAAACTCTTATTATGTTTCTATAGATGTCTGGAGTCCATATTATGAGAGAAACAATCACTTTTTCCCTTTTATGTGGTTTTTTAGTCTATTCCTGGGTCTTTGATTTGCACTTTTTTACACTTTAGGCACTTTCCTACTCTATGGTCGCTTTTTCCCCATTTCCTGTTTCCTTATTTCCAGTTCCCCCATAACCCGGTCGCCATTTGTCATAAAGCTCATAATACACCAGGTAGGGGTTACCTGGACTCCAGACATCTATAGAAACATAATAAGAGTTTTAATGGTAGGTAAAACTCCCCCATTATGTGTTCTGAGAGATGTCTGGAGTCCATATTATGAGAGATCTGTCTATTATCTCCTGGTGACCGGGGACGTCTTTATTTGATATTAACTGGTTGAAATAGGGAGGGATCTTCTGGAGCTGTATGTTTCAACATCTCTTTCTGATAGCATTTTCTGAAAGTGTTTTCTATTGGGTAGTTCTCCAGCCAATTAAGTGATGCGACCGCTGAACGTGTGCTGCCGGGAGTGGCCTCTACTCCTGCTGATTTTAGCGTGTTCTTTACCCATCCTCCTATGATTGTTCTTGTAGCTGCCTTCACTTGTCCTCGGGTGCTGATGAACAGGTTATAAATATTTTGTCCTGATCTCCTTTCGCGTGATAGTTCAATCAGCTTCCTTATCCAGAAGACTGGGTTGACGTTGTGTTCCTTGGATTCCAGAAGTGTATCTGTTTTTGATCCAACAAATGGAATTAACACAATTGATGTGCCTTCGTCTAGAATGTTTCCTTCTGTGATATTTAGCATTATTGTACTCTTCTTCCTGAGGATAACAGAAGTAAGATTGCTGTTCTACACGCAACTTCATAGAGAAAATCTGAACGAGGAGTGTTCCTGACTAGCCAGTCTTTCACTATCTGCGAATTCCACACAGGGGACTTAGGAGGGTTAATCCTTACCATTGCTATGGCTTTTAATGTATGTTTCACTAGGAAATCTGAGCTGAGATTCTTTTCCATCATTGGGTTGCAGAAGGTTACGATGGCTGACTTGTGTACCAGTATAGTCCTGTATGACAGTTTTTTGTTTATGAACAGTTGCGCTAGATACCTTGCCAATTGATTAGGAGATGATGTGTTGGGATGGGTATTTTCCGCCAGTATCCAGCGGCACCATCTTTGCCAAGCAGGTTTATATGTGTTGAGTGTGGAAGCTCTCCATCCTGACAGGAGCAGTCTTTTCTCTTCCGCGTTTTGAAAGATTGCGCATGAGTCTGTGGAGTCTCTGGATACGTAAGTTGAACTCATGTGTGCCGTCGTGGATGCGAACAGGTCTATATCTGGTACTCCGAAATGATTGAAAATGGCCTTCGTTGCTGTTGATAAAAGATGCCACTCTGGAGGGGATCTTCCTCTTGATAGGTGATCCGCGTCTCCGTTGTATCTTCCCGGTAGGTACTGCGCTGTTAGCGAGATCTCCCATTGGCCTGCCAGAGTCAACAGATCTTGGGTAAGATTTAGGAGTGTTTTGGATCTGGTGCCCCCTTCCTTGCGGATGTAGGCGACTACTGTCTTGTTGTCTGATTGTACCAGAATTTCGGAGCCAGAAAGGTCGTGCGCTGTGCGTTGCAGGGTTGTGAAAACAGCGAACAACTCTTTTCGTTTGGAGTGCCGATTCTTTTGTTTGAACGGTCCACTGTCCTGACAGCATCAAGTCGTCCAGAGTTGCTCCCCAAGCTTAGTCTGACGCATCTGTTGTCAAGAAACGTTCGCAGGTTTCCCTGTGGATGGAACTTGATTCGTTCGCATTCCCTATCCCCCACTCTATTACTTGTAAGCTGTCCTCGGTCATTTGTCATGACCTTCTTGGTGACAGATGCTTCAGTGGCCTGCTCGCTATCTGCAATTGTCTGCAGTGGAGGCGACCATGAAGCTGGCAAAGTTTAGTCTTCCTAGGAGACTTTCCGCCAGTTTTAAGGACCATTTTCGAGAAGTCAGTATTGCTCGAAGTGAGTGGCACAATGCCTCTTTCTTCCGGTAAGAAAGACCTTCTTGGTGACAGGTGCTTCAGTGACCTGCTCGCTATCTGCAATTGTCTGCAGTGGAGGCGACCATGAAGCTGGCAAAGTTTAGTCTTCCTAGGAGACTTTCCGCCGGTTTTAAGGACCTTTTTCGAGAAGTCAGTATTGCTCGAAGTGAGTGGCACAATGCCTCTTGCTTCCGGCAAGAAAGACCTTCTTGGTGACAGGTGCTTCAGTGGCCTGCTCGCTATCTGCAATTGTCTGCAGTGGAGGCGACCATGAAGCTGGCAAAGTTTAGTCTTCCTAGGAGACTTTCCGCCAGTTTTAAGGACCATTTTCGAGAAGTCAGTATTGCTCGAAGTGAGTGGCACAATGCCTCTTGCTTCCGGTAAGAAAGGAATTTGCAATTGTTATGCGTGTCCCAAACGATTCCCAAGTACTCTAATTGTTGAGTGGGGAAGAGCACTGACTTCTGGAGATTTACATACCACCCCAGAGATTGTAGGATATCTACTGCTAGATGCGATTGCCGACGAAGATCGTCCTTGGATTGGTTCGCAAGGAGGAAGTCGTCGAGATAAACGATTGTCCGGATATCTCGTCGCAGCAGTGAGTAGTTGGGCTACCCAATTTGTGAGGGTTGCAACCATTCTGGGGGCAGATGAAAGGCCAAAGATGCGATTGCCGACAAAGATCGTCCTTGGATTGGTTCGCAAGGAGGAAGTTGTCGAGATAAACGATTGTCCGGATATCTCGTCGCAGCAGTAAGTAGTTGGGCTACCCAATTTGTGAGGGTTGAAAACACTCTGGGGGCAGATGAAAGGCCAAAGATGCGATTGCCGACAAAGATCGTCCTTGGATTTGTTCGCAAGGAGGAAGTCGTCGAGATAAACGATTGTCCGGATATCTCGTTGCAGCAGTAAGTAGTTGGGCTACCCAATTTGTGAGGGTTGAAAACATTCTGGGGGCAGATGAAAGGCCAAAGATGCGATTGTCGACAAAGATCGTCCTTGGATTGGTTCGCAAGGAGGAAGTCGTCGAGATAAACGATTGTCCGGATATCTCGTCGCAGCAGAAAGTAGTTGGGCTACCCAATTTGTGAGGGTTGCAAACATTCTGGGGGCAGATGAAAGGCCAAAGGGCAGACTTGTCATCTGAAGTAATTCTCCTCGATAGACCAGTCGCAAAAATCTCCGATGTGCTATTGGGAGATGAAAGTAAGCTTGCGATAGGTCTATTTTCGACAACCAATCGTTTGGCTGCAGAACCTCTGACACTTTGTAGTGGCTTATGAGTTTGAACGGAGCCGGGTCTAGGAAGAAGTTTTAACGATTTCAGGTTGAAAATTATTCTCGGGGAATCGTCCGATTTGAGTGTTAGGAACATTTTTGATAAGAAACTCTGACACTTTGTAGTGGCTTATGAGTTTGAACGGAGCCGGGTCTAGGAAGAAGTTTTAACGATTTTGGTTGAAAATCATTCTCGGGGAATCGTCCGATTTGAGTGTTAGGAACATTTTTGATAAGAAACTCTGACACTTTGTAGTGGCTTATGAGTTCGAACGGAGCCGGGTCTAGGAAGAAGTTTTAACGATTTTGGTTGAAAATCATTCTCGGGGAATCGTCCGATTTGAGTGTTAGGAACATTTTTGATAAGAAGCTGGGAGATGACTCCGCTGCCTCTATAACTCCGGATTCGGTCATTTCCTTTATTTGAGAGTCCATTTCGGGCGAAAGACTCGTCTGGTATAGCATTAAGTGGCTCCCTCTGGGAAACCAGATAATCTATCCTTGGGTCCAAGACAACCCTAAGCCGTTTCTGACGCCGCGGCGGTGAACCTGATTCCGAAGTGTCATATCCGCATTTTTACATCCACACATTGAGATATATACTATAGAGTCGCAACCATCATACAATCAGGAAAAAAATGTCAAGCCGAAGTCCGTTGGAAACGTTTTAATGCAGATGCAAGGAGACAATCAGTTTTTATCCAGCTTCTGCATCGAATAACGCGCACTGTACTCTCAGGTTAAAACGAGATAGCAATAATTTTAGCAAACACATGGCAGACTTCAAACACGACAAAAAGGGCTGGATGTCATAATTCTCTGATATAAAATTCCCCTACAGTAATACTATTAAAAATGAATGTCAGATTAAAATGAAATGTAACTTTAGTCCTTTACTTTTAAAAATTATATGAGCAAGTCTTCAACCAGCAACCCGGCAGTTTACAACCTTATTGTCGGTGTCAAATGTGTAACATTAATTAAAATATATTTAAGAAAAACTTATTTTTTTCAAAAATAAATTGTTTTAATAATTAATCTGTGCTAGTATGTTGTGTTTTTTTTCATTTGTGCATGTTGTATAATTGATCAAGTTCACAAACAATGGTGTTTGAAAACTCCAATCACAATATTTAGACATTTATGGCAATATGTATTACCACCTGTCACGTCCGTTCGCTGTGTAAGTCTGCGTGAGACTGACGAGCCTCAAAATCGGGTTTTTCTCGAGTACGACTTTTGACTTACTACAGGGTGCTACGTGTTTCGAGCAACGTTACGTCTCTAGTATATATACCTCAATGCATCCACATCACCTGAATCCTGTGAGATTTCGGCGGGAGGTGGCCCTTTTTTGTTATCACAACTCATAACACTGATTTTGATGTTATCTAAAGTAAAAACTCCGTTAAAATAACGAAAAACGTTTTTCGTAAATATGACAGCGTGGCATAACCAAGAAAAATACGTATGCGAACTTTTAACCACCACAATATCACCTGTTTTAGTTTTTAATTGTTCACAAGGACACAAGATGGTAAAATAACACTCTTTTAAATGTTTTTGCCCAGGAATATTGTCAATTCACTCAAATTTTCGAAGGTGAATTCAACTGACATGTGACCACAAGGGAAAAATGACGCTTTATGACAAATGGCGACCGGGTTATGGGGGAACTGGAAATAAGGAAACAGGAAATGGGGAAAAAGCGACCATAGAGTAGGAAAGTGCCTAAAGTGTAAAAAAGTGCAAATCAAAGACCCAGGAATAGACTAAAAAACCACATAAAAGGGAAAAAGTGATTGTTTCTCTCATAATATGGACTCCAGACATCTCTCAGAACACATAATAAGCTAACATGGGTTTCTCAGATAAATGCACCTCTTTCCCTATTTTTTACGAGAGAAAACACTATAGAAGTGTGAAAATCCTGTAGCTTAGATGTTTTCCACGAATAATAATTCATTATGATTAGTTCCCTTACGATGAGAAGTTGCTCGCAATAAAATGTGTTATCCGCGGTTTCTCAAATCAGTGAATCAGCACTTATTCAATTTTACCTTTAAGGCGGCGATATGAAATACATAATTTGACATTCAACTGGACTTCTATTGTTCTTGGCAACACTTTTACATTGCGTATGTGTTTATTATTCCAGTTCAACAGATTGGAGTTTGGAAAGGTGTGGCGCATCTCCCGCGCCAACACGGAGTTCCGGCTGTGCCCCTCCTATCCCCCCCTGCTCATCGTGCCGGCCAACGTCTCCGATGACTCGCTGGAGACTGTGGCCAAGTTCAGGAGCTCCAGGAGGATCCCGGCTGTTGTGTGGAGGTAACCTAACTTTTTCCGTCTTTTTATATTAAATCTAAGATCTGCTTTTTCCAAACTCCCTCCTGTGATGCAGAAAACCAGTTGTTCTTCCATCATATCGGTGTTATGACCGAGGGAGTCAAGTGGCTGATCTGATCTCAACTCCATCTGTCATGGTTGGTCTCACACAAGTTTTATGAATGCATACTTTGCCATTCATCATCATCATTTCTGTCACTTTTGATAGTTCAATGTGAAGTTGGCTGAATTGCTAAAATTTATTTTGAACTTATCGGATAATAGATGAGGCTCGTCTAATACCCTAACGGGGCTCTTAGACATTTTAGTCGTCGGTTGAGCCCACGCTTTGACAAACTAATGATGCATTTGTATGAAGACCTGTCAATCCAAGATGGCCGCACGTGAACAGCTGATTTGTTTTCATACAAATATTACAAAATTCGGTAGGTAAGAATGACTGTGCTGATAAAACTTCCAGCTCAGGCACCATTAGTGTGGGCTCAACAGGTGACTAAAATTTCTAAGAATAGCCCCGTAAAAGTTTAATTACACATCTTTCACTTTCATGACCGGTGTTAATAATTAACAAATGGTTTTTGTGTTCTTTCGGGCTTGACATGTTCTATTTGCAGCTCCTACATCTGCCAATGTTTTGCTTTCACAAGAAGAAAGCATCTTCAAGGCGAGTAATCAGAGCGCATGAAGACAATGAAGACTGCCACGGCGCCACGATGCTTTCTGCTTGTGAAAGCGAAAAGTCGGCAGATGTAGGAGCTGCAAATAGAACATGGTCAAACCCGAAAGAACACAAAAACAATTTGTTAATTATATACAGCTTTTGTTTACCCTATCCTTTGAAAAGCCTTTACCATGTTTTACATTGTATTGAAGGTCATGTTTTGATGGTTTTAGGCACAGAGGTAATGGAGCGGTCATAGCCCGCTGCTCGCAGCCTGAGGTGGGCTGGCTGGGCTGGCGGTCCAACGAGGACGAGCAGCTGCTGGCCGAGATGGCCGCGGCCTGCGTGGAGGACCACGGCAGCGACCCTCCTGCCCCTCCAGCGCCTCCACGGGACCCCAGGAGGGTAAGCACAAAATTTATTTACAAGACAACCAAATTACTCAGTATTTCATATCCAACATATTCTTTATCTTATAGGTTGGTATGAGGCTGACCACCCATACTGTAAAAAATGGTTCACTTTGCCAACACTATAGCAGTAACTTGTAGCAGACCCACACAGTCCAGGGCTGGAAGTCTCACCACCACGGTAATTCTTACCTACCAAATATCGGTAATATTTGTATGAAGACCTGTCAATCTAAGATGGCCCCAAATGAACAGCTGATTAGTCTTCATACAAATATTACCGATATTTGGTAGGTAAGAATTACCGTGGTGATGAGACTTCCAGCCCTGGTTTGTTCTGCTTCACCATCCCTTTCTTCTTCCTTCATCCAATCCTACTTCTCTCGCTTCAGAGGGTAAACATTACAGTGGTCAGCCTCATACCAACCTATAAGTCAAGGAATTACCAACCTATAAGTCAAGGAATTACCAACCAATAAGTCAAGAAATTACCAACCTAAAAGTCAAGGAATTACCAACCCATAAGTCAAGGAATTACCAACCTGTAAGTCAAAGAATTACCAACCTATAAGTCAAGGAATTACCAACCTTTAAGTCAATGAATGTAACCGCTGTATTAGCTAACTTGGGTGTTGTGTGTTGTCAGGTGCTGATCGTGGACGCGCGCTCGTACGCCTCGGCCGTCACCAACAGAGCTAGGGGCGGGGGCTGTGAGTGCCCGCAGTACTACCCCTGCGCGGAGATACAGTTCATGTGCCTGCCCAACATACACAGCGTGAGGAAGAGCTTCCAGGCACTGCGGGCGCTGGCCGCCGAGCCCGCCGACATTGCCAAGTCAGTAGCCACATCACTAATCTATAATCTAAGTTTCAAACATATGTTAACATTTAAGGTTCATATTAAATGCATGCCCACAGACAGGCACAAAATAATAATATTAGGATGATTTATTTGGTGAGTGGTGTTTTTGTGTGAATTCCACCTCAAGAGCCCTCTGCGAGCTTGGTCGTCGCTGTAAAAAGCGCCAATTCTCAAGCAAGACCCAGTTGCTGTAAGGCTGGATGGACCTTTAGTGACCGGTCTTGGTAAAGGTATTTGAATTTTTCACCAAATGAAGAGCATATTTGAAAATATAAATGGTATTTTTTTGTGCTCCGCTGGGATTTGAACCCACCACATTTCATTTATGAGTCAGAAGTGTTAACCACTAGACTACGGACTGGTCAATGTAGGTTCACGTCTACCCATGCAATATGTACGGCTCCTTCATACTTGTCTGACATGTTCTCACGTGTTGAGATAGATTTGAGACGCCAAACTCTCAGATCTGCGGAGTGTGGGGTGGTTGACTTAGTCCAGCCGTCACGTCAGACACGCACAAATTTTGGGGACCGTGCTTTCCGGTTTGCGGGCCCAATGGAGTGGAACAGACTACCACCTAATGTGAGGAAGGCAGAAACTGTTGGTGTCTTTAAAGGAGCACTAAAGACGCATCTTTACAAAAAATCTTATCCGTGATTTGAGAGGGCCCTTGAGGTGTGACACACACAAAAACGGCGCTCTTTTATTATGTGTACCTTATAAATAAATTATCCTTGTCCGGTCGATAGCTCAGTTGGTAGAGTGCTTGCATTCTACCCTGTGAGCTCGGGTTCGAATCCCACCGAGGAGGGTGTCAGAAATGATTTCCTATTTCGGTGTTCATTTCAAACCCCATAATAAAATACCGGCAAGGTTTACTCAGCCTTCACAAGAAATGAGTACCAGCCCCCTCGGGAGCTGGGAAACCCCCACTTCAACTGAAGTGGTTGGCGTAAGGCCGGCCCCCTTACCTGTAAAAATAAATAGGTTCAACTCGCCACATGCGACCCCTTCGGGGATAACGCGGCAAGAAGTTACACTATATGTGTAGCTTAGTTGCGTTTTTTTTTTTTTTTTTTATCCTTGTATATATATATATGTAGGCGTGTTAATATAATCATAAATTGTATAAAATGTGTATTCATGGTTATTTCTCATTTCAGTTGGCATTCTCTCCTGGAGCGCACGCTCTGGCTTCAAGCAATCGGTGGTCTTCTGCGAACGGCTGTCATCGTGGCGAGGGCCGTGTCAGCCGGGCGCCCCACTCTGGTCCACTGCTCCGACGGCTGGGACCGCACCCCTCAGATTGTGGCCACGGCTCAGCTTCTCCTGGATCCATACTACAGAACAATACAGGTGAGTCATCCGTCTGCAGTGTCCTCAAGAGAAGAAAATGTGTCATGTGAAAGCCAAGACTGGAGTAGCAGCTGGGAGCTATATGACATACAAAACATGCCCTGTACAAAACATGCGGATGTCTTCATTATATTTTTGTTTATGGATATTAACCATGGATAAATGTTTGTTTGCTAAATAAATAAATACATAAAGGTCCTGTTGAAAATGACGTAAGTAAGTCAAAAGTACTTGAGGTGAAATAAATGCTCAATTTGTTAAAGTAAAACTCTGTTTTTTTAAATAACATACCCTCTCATGAACATTATTGTTTCTAAAACATATTTGAGTGCCAATGCCTTACCTGCCCATACCATTGACAAATACTTCTACTTTAAATCCTTCTTTGATTTAATCCAGAGTCATAACCTTTTTCATGCAAGCTCTCCTTTTATTGTATCCCTTTTTAAAAAATATATATTTGTGAAGAGGAACGTAATTCACTAACCTATTTTGCCTGGCCAGTTGTCTTCATGCAAAAGCAGAAGCTTGTGTGCATGCAATGACATCTGTTGAACCAGGGTCGAAGTTATGGTCAAATGGGCCATACCGGTCCGTAGTCCAATGGCAACACTTCAGACTCGTAAATAGAAGGTTGTGGGTTTGAATCCCGGCGTAGCACGAAAAAACCTGTACCAAAGACCGGTCACTAAAGGTCCATCCAGCCTTACATCAACTGGGTCTTGCTTGAGTATTGGCACTTTGTAGTGACAACCAAGCTCGTAAACAACACCTCTGCGGCACTACAACAAGTGTCAAAGATCCCTAGAGTCTCTGAAATCTAGGGAGTCTCCCGCACAGGAGTGATTCCAACCAGCGTTATTCTGGTCCAAATACGCTAGTCAAGAATAGGGGCATGACCCCCTTGGCATTCATTTGCTTTTTCAGGAATTTGATGATGATGGCACATTGTGTTGCAGGGCTTCCGGGTTCTTGTGGAGAAGGAGTGGCTGGACTTTGGACACAAATTTGCCGATCGGTGCGGTCACACTGTCGGCTCTGAAGACTTTAATGAGAGGTAAGGGAACAATACCACCTTCTCCAACTGACATTGAAGGGAAAACACCGAGGGCCCGGTATGGGATAAATTTCCTTGCTACAAGATACAAGGGAGTGGATCGGCATCTAAAGTAGAGATGTTTTGAATGTGAAATTTGCATATGGATAATATTATTTCGGTTTCAGATACGTATAGAATGAAATTTTACATAATCCGCTGGTTGCGGATAATAGGCTTTTTAAGGTAGAACTTTCACTTAATTATAGTAACAATTGTCAACACTGTAATATATTCCCACGTTGACTAAGCGATACAAAAAAAATACATACATCAGGCATGGCTAGTTTACTGGCTCGACCGCGTGAAAACAATAAAAAATCCATTTATAATTCACTGATATGCAAAATTATCTAACACTTTTGTATTAGATACGGTTACAGATATTTTTTCATTTTGGATATCTGATTGTTTTGGTTACGGTCCATAACATCCCTGATCTTAAGTATGGAGGAGCTGTTTGGAACGAGGCAGGACAGGAACACGTTTGTTGACCTGATTGCTTATGTTGGGAGGCCTGACAGGGCGTATGAAGAAGAAGAATTCAGCCTTAGCAACCCGGCCGTGTTGCTAGGGTAACAAATTTTCTTAACTTTGTTTATTTAACCCTATGTTTGTTATATTTCAGATGTCCGGTTTTCCTGCAGTGGTTGGATTGTGTTCACCAAATACAAGTGCAATACCCGTGTTACTTTGAATTCTCACAAGCTTACCTGGTAAGTCATTTCCAAATACTTATCTCCTTTTCTTCTGGTCTATATCTATAGCATGTTTGTTGCTTGCATGAGCAGCAATCCAGAAGACAAACAGCTAAGATGGCATGGGTACAACCACAATCCTCCAGAATCACAATCCTCCAGGACTCTCTATCTTGTGCTGCTTTGTCCTATGGTATCTTACTCCCAGGACTTTGGCGTATGTCTGCACATTGTCTGCTCACTGCATCCGGGGACATCCGAGTGCTCTGACACCAGAGAAGGCATTGTCAAAGACATTTCTGATTATCCTGGAGTCCTCTGCATGTTCTACATGTCCGCCCCACTGAAGGGTTTTTGGATTAATCTAATCTAATCTAACCTAAGTTGTAAAGATATGTGTCATTGGGGATTCACATTATATGCATTTTCACAAGCAGACACGTATAAGTTTGCGTTTGCACATGCTGCATATGAACCTACAATATAAAAACCCAAATCTCAAATGAACATACACCCTGCAACTTTTGCGGAGCTTCCCTGAAACAGGGGTGACATTGGCAAAGTGAACCGTTTTCTACAGCATGGGTAGTCAGCCACATACCAACCTATAAGTCAAGGAACATACACGACAAATAACATTTTTGACAGTTCTGGGAAAAGGAAAAGAAGTCAGGTTATAATATGAAATCTAGTCGTATATGGGAGTTACATACAATTTTGATTCACACGTCGTTACAAAAGAGGTTATGTTTATGTTGTTTGTTTTCAGATAAAACTAGCCCAGCACACATACTCGTGTCTGTTTGGCACGTTCCTCTGCAACAACCGGAGGGAGAGGGCCACGCAAAAGGTCAACGAGAGAACGTTCAGTGTGTGGAGATTCCTCAGGGGGTCCGCCTACGTCAACCACCTGTACGAGCCCAAAGATGAGGTACCAAAGCACTTTTGCTGTTACTCCTGTTTTAGCTTTCACATGACACAAAATTTCAGTACTTCAAGTTAGAAAAAAATATTGTTACGTTTTTCCTTAGGGTTCTTTTAATTAAAACACAAGTTTAACACAAGTTAGCCATACAGTTTATTTACACAGACTTTCTTACAATAGATTTATTTCAACACACTTATTTATTTCGTACAGATTACATTTGTTTTACACCATATTGGTCGCCCTAGTAACTAGATACTCCTCTGTGTGAGTTCGAAGACTAACTCGCTTCAGCCCATTGTCGCCCTTCTTATAGCGGAACCTAGGGGCCATTCCGGCCTGCCCTAGAAAGTTCCACTACCACAGTTGTATAGACGATTCTGGACATATTTATTTCATGAAGAGTCCATTTCCTACCTACATACACACCTTACAATTACAATCGTCTGGGCTAGAACATTCTCTCAAAACACACGTACACCAATAAGCATCTACCAGTGTATTTCGTTACATTATCCCCCCCTTAGGCTGTTCCGCCCCGGAACAGTCTTTTCTTTAAGAAGGTACGGGCAGTTTGACCCTTTGTTGCATCCAGTGGTCAGGAAAAATGACGTTCCACGGCACAATTGATTGTACCGGAACTTGAGGTCCTCCATCTTGAACCTGGAGATGGCCACCTCCACGTCGGGGATGTGGTCGATGGGGATGCCCCGGCCCGCGGGCACGGGCACCGGCGGCTCCACGGCCTTCTTCTTCTTGGGAGCCTCCTCCACGGCCTCCTCCGCCTTCTTCTTGGGCGCGGGCTTCTTCTTCACACTGTTGGCCTTCTTGGCCTTGCCCTTCTTGTCCTTGGCGTCCTCATCCTCCTCCTTGGCGTCCGTCTCCTCCTTCGCATCCTTGTCAGCCTTCACCTCGGCCGAGTCACTCTTGCCGTTTTCAGCCGACTTGACATCATCTTTGTCATCTTTGCTGTCAGCTGCGTCCTCAGCCTTGAGCTGGCCGTTGTTTTTGGCCTTCAGGTCTCCCTTCCCCAACTTCTGAGACGACTCATCCTCAGTTGACATATCGGCCTTTTTGTCATCCTGATTATCACTTAATTTTACACTATCAGTGTCCACCGACATTTTTAAGGCTAGGTTTTTAGCCCTCTCCTCCTTCCAACCAGCTAGGTCTTCCCTCAAGCTCTTGAAGTTGGCAGCCATCTTTGTTTTAAACTCTTCCACGGCTCGCTCGCGGTCCCCTCCAGACGCCATGACAAAATATGCCGGGTCTTCGCCTGACTGTTCCAAGGCCTCCATGAGGCGTGCTTGTAAGGCCGCCTTCCCTCCTGAGGTCTCCAGGTCCCTCTCCAGAAGCTCATTCTTAAGCTCATAGGCTTTGAGGTCCTTGATGTTCACCTTAGCCATTTTTTATTTTAACAAAAATTTAAATTTACTTCAAAATAATTTACTTCAAAACAAATTATTTTACAAAAAAAATATTTTTAAATTTCAAATAATGATATTAGATAATGATTATTTACTTTGCTTCGTCAGATCGGCTAATGAGTATTTATTACACTAACGCAATATTATTAACACGTTATCTATGTACACTTCAATCAAATTTTTAGCGGGTAACCACACGATCGTTTTTAATTCAAGTTTAATCAGTTTTATTTAAAACTTTTTTTTTTATTCATCAGTTTTTATTATGTTGTCCACATATATTTTTCAATAGTCTTAAGCACAGATTTTTTGGTACTTGGTTTTAAATCTCACACCGACACCATTGTTACGTTTTTCCTTAGGGTTCTTTTAATTAAAACACAAGTTTAACACAAGTTAGCCATACAGTTTATTTACACAGACTTTCTTACAATAGATTTATTTTAACAGACTTATTCTAACAGATTTATTTCAACACACTTATTTATTTCGTACAGATTACATTTATTTTACACCATATTGGTCGCCCTAGTAACTAGATACTCCTCTGTGTGAGTTGCTCGAAGACTAACTCGCTTCAGCCCATTGTCGCCCTTCTTATAGCGGAACCTAGGGGCCATTCCGGCCTGCCCTAGAAAGTTCCACTACCACAGTTGTATAGACGATTCTGGACATATTTATTTCATGAAGAGTCCATTTCCTACCTACATACACACCTTACAATTACAATCGTCTGGGCTAGAACATTCTCTCAAAACACACGTACACCAATAAGCATCTACCAGTGTATTTCGTTACAATATGTATAAACTCAGCCATAGTTCGCCACGCTAAAGGTGAGTTAAAGGGATTAACCTTCTATATGAGTCCAAAGTCAAGGTGCCACAGCATATGGCTACTACTCCAATCTTGGCTTTCACACGACACATCATTATAGTACTTTAAGTTTAAAACTTCATAGGGGAACTCAACCATAGTGCGACATTTAAAGGTCATAGAGAGAACGTTCAGTGTGTGAAGATTCCTCAGGAGGTCCGCCTACATCATGCAGTCAAACAAGATCCACCCCAGATAGTGCCATTGATTACGATGATTGCACAACCTTAAAGAAATTTCAATGTCACAGCATTAGAAACTGTAACTATAACTCGATTGCCATGCCTTGAAGGATGACCAGAGCCTCAACAGAGATGCCTTGCATCTTTTTACTATTGCATATACCTCTCGGGTCATTCAGGCGATGTCCTACATGTATACTGTGAGCAGCCACAAGGGGGAGAATCTCCTTATTTTGTTAAATTGGGCTATTGTTTACAGGCCATCTATCCGACGCACTGCAACCGCGCGCTCACCGTATGGTCTGCGGTGTACATGGGGGCAGACCCGGACACCCCGGCGCCCCTGCAGCCCCCCGCGGCGCGCCCCACCACCTCACAAGCCGCCACGCATGCTCCCCCACCAACAAACGGTACCTATACATACATAACCTCACTTTATGACCACTCGCTTTATGTGCGCACATAATGAGGTCCGAACATTCAAAATATCCCTCGGCTACGTAATGTCACCCATAGTAAATTAAAAAAACCGATTCCCGCAAAAAACGCATTTAACAGCCACTCCCCAGGTCAAAGAAAACACTAATACAAACAATTACTTTCATAAAATATTGAGAAATACACATAAATAAAGTATAAATTGTAGAAAATATTTATTGTTGTGAAATAACTACATTTCATTCTTTTTAAAGCTAAATTTCTTTTACATTAAAATGCGCTCAAAGTCTGTGAGTTTAATTTTTTTTTTTATGTAACCCAAGTGAATTCAGTTATTTCGGAGATTTAACCAATTTAGTATATGTATTTCCTTAGTTTGCATGAAAACGAACAGATGTTCGTATTTATTCAATTTTATGTTTTTAATTTCTAACCTCCAAATGTAAGAAATATCAAAAAAACGTTAGATTCATACAATTCTGTATGGATAAGAGACCAGCGCCTCTGTCGGTCAGATTTGGAAGTAATCCAACCAGATGAGGTCATTTGGATTCCCGGTTTTCTCAATGTTCGGACCTTATTACTAACAAATGCACCCCTGCAGTCCCTGTGGCGCAGTTCATCACCTCGCAGACTTCTACACATGCTCTCCCTCCCAAAAAATTGTCGGTACACACACATAAACACACTTTATGAGTAGGTACTCGTTTCATTTGCGCACATAATTACTAGCTATGGCTTATTGCTTGTGAAATCTCAAATACATATCGTCACGGCTTAAATTGAACGTGGCGAAAATTGGAACTATCGTGGTCATTTTCTAAAACATTATTTTTGATAGTTCAATGTGATGGTAGCTGTATTTTTTCTAATATTTTTTTGTATAATATCCATTGATTTTAGGAGTTTAAAGGTCACAAAGTCATTACAGCGCCCTCCTTTAGCTGTCATCTAAAGTAATTTTAAGCCGTCTCGATGTATGTATACATGGAAAGTTTTAAATTTCTGATGGGATTCGAAACTGCGCTATTTTATTTTAAACACGCTTAATCGAGATTACCGTCTTGATCCATTTGGCCATAGCGCTGACAGCAACATTGTGCCATTGCCATTTTCTCTTGTAGATTTTTTCAAAGCTGTATGTTTAAAGTTTTTCTTTGTTTGTATTTAAGCCGGAAAAGTGCTAAGGCGGGTCTTAAGAGTTTTCCGTAAGAATAGAAAGTGACAGCTCGATGGGCATAGGCAATGTGCGCGGCGGCCATTTTCGGACAGTGCTGCCACCACACAAATGTTGCCATCCACATTCATAACCCAAATGGTATGATTTGACAGTTCAAACGGGTCAGATCTCATGTATTTTTACTGTTCTCTTGTCATTTTCTTCTGCCATTTGTTCACGTCTTAAATTAACAACTCACAGCATCATTTTTATTTTCTAACATTTACATTGCTTAGTATTTTTTACCGTAAATGTATGGAAACTGAAGTAGTGACTCACAGCTGCCGCTCAAATCTTGGCTTTCACACGACGCAAAAATCTCTGTTTTAATTTCCATACATTTTGTGATAAAACGATATGGTCATATGTTAGGTTTAAGTTAGAATTACGGTCGTTTGACATTTTGACAATTATATTAATTTTTGGATATTTAACGAACCGTTCGGTGAGAACTTACATTATTCTCTACGTTTCGTCAGCGACGTAGCCGACGTCTTCAGGAGAACATCCTATCTGTACGGCGACTGAGGATGAACTCAAGAGTTCATCCCCATATCCGAAAATTAATATAATTGTCAAAATGGTCATATGTATTTAAACATAAGGGCCTTTTCAGACTCAACACATTTTGCTCAGTTTGTTTATGGATTTCCGGACAAACTGTGTGAACATCCCCATACACTACTAGGCTTCCTTGCGACTGGGGACCGGGTAGAAAAAATCATAGACAAACCAAACAGAATGTGTCTAGTATGTAATGGCTGTAAAGTTGTATTCTTGAGTTCCCGATGTTGTAGAGGGGTGTGCACTATGTAGAGGCAAACAATACCAGAAAGAAACATTATTCTAACCTTTGCCTTCTTATCAAAAAAAAGTACACAATTCAAAGGAATTTTTAAAATTTGTGTACCGGATTATGTTTTCATTTTTGCATTCTATTGCTTCTACGGAGTGCTCATCTTTGGTAATCCTAATACCAATTTATGTCTGTGTATTTTTTTAAGGTTTTGGTATTCGTTATGTAGATCTGACAGTACATGTGTAATAATAATAATTCATGCCGTTTTTATGTGGGCAGGAATAAATTAGTTTGAATAAAAAATAGTCAGAATTATTCTATTCAAACTGTAAGGTTTTGTCAGAATTATTGTTCTAATGTTTTGCAAGTCAAAATTTTTATGAGCCTAAAGTTTTGTCAGATTTACTACATTCAGAGTGTAAGTTCATGTCAAAGTTATTATATTTAGACTGTAAGGTTTTGTCAGAGTTATTTTCTTCAGGGTGTAAGATATTGTCAGTATATTTTGGAATCAATGTGTTGACATAGTTATTGTATTTAGAGCGTAAGATTTTGTCAGAGTCATTATATGAGTAGTGTAAAGTTTTGTCAGAGTTGACTGATTTGTATGTGTTTTGCAGGTGTGATGACCAAGACCAGATCTTACGGTGACCTGTTGTCCATGTCGGAGCACGGCAACACTCCCTACAGGAGGTGCAGTGATCCCAGCATCACCGTCGATCAAGCGTAAGACGCAATCTTTTACACCCACTTGTAACTTACATAGAAACAAACCAAGTCACATAACACGCTGGGTATTTGGATATGAGGTCCGAACATTTAGAAAAACAGGAATCCAATTGTTATCATCTGGCCGGATTAGTTCCAAATTTGACTGCCAGAGGCGCTGGTCTCTCATGCATACAAAACTGCTTGAATCTGATGTTGTATACATTTGGAGGTTAGAACTTTGATACAAACACAAAATTAAATAAATAAGTGTGTCTGATTTTTATGTCGTTTTAATGCAAATTAAGATAATATACCTACTTAATTGGTTAAATGTGTAAAGTAATAAAAATATTATGTCATTTTGCATCTATTTCTTCAGCTGTCAAATGCTGTAAGCTAGCAAAATTTCCCTGATTATTGGGAAGTTACAATGAGGTCACATAGCTGAGGAATATTTTGAATGTTCGGACAAAATCACAAATTGCATGATTTTCCTTTTCACCGGCAATCAGAGATTTACATTTAACCATTTGCAGCCAGTGGTTAACACTTCAGACTCATAATTAGAAGCTAATGGGTAGGATTCCTAGCCAAGCAGCTTAAAATATCAGAGCTCTTCACTGAATCCTTACGGGGCTATTCTGAGACATTTTAGTCGTTGGTTGAGCCCACGCTTTGACAAACTAATGATGCCTGGGCTGAAAGTCTCATCACCACGGTCTTACCTACAGAATTTTGGTAATATTTGTATGAAGACTAATGAGCTCTTGACTTGCGGCCATCTTGGATTGCCAGGTCTTTATACAGATGCATCTTCATACATATCATTAGTTTGTCAAAGCGTGGGCTCAACGGACGACTAAAATGTCTAAGAATAGCACCATTAGAGGGTGGTCTACCGTGTATGTTTGATGGTATTTAAAGCCCTTAATGGTTTGGCTCCATCATATCTGGCAGACATGTTTTCCCCCGTTGAGGTGAGTGTGAGGGGGCGGACACTTAGGTCAGCAGGGTGTCGAGCTGTCAGGTTGATGCAGCCTCGCCGTCAAATACGCACTAATTTTGGGGATCGCGCTTTCCGGTTTACGGGGCCGATGGAGTGGAACAGACTGCCACCCGGAGTGAGGGTTTCGGAATCTGTTGGCATTTTTAAGGGAGCACTGAAACGGCACCTTTATAAAATATCTCATTCATGATTAGGAGGGCCCTTGAGGTGTGACACACACAAAAACGGCGCTCTTTGGTCATGTAAAAATTAAATAAATAAATTATCCTCATATATATATATATATTAGAATTTCAAAAGCTTAGCTGTGAACATTGCAGATAAAACGCCATTTTTTCACTCCTTGCATATTCCTTTCATTCATAACCTTGTTCATGTGTAAAAATTAAACTAAAATAAATTCTTCAATTTTCTGAGCAACAGAACTGTTTTTATTCCTCTTGTCATTTATATGTTTGTGTCTGGTTTCCAGAAAGCTGAGTTCCTTGAGTATATCAGGCAGCAACGGGGAGACCTCAAACAACAACAATTCAAACGAACAACCGCTGATCGACGAATATTCCGACGACAGCGCAGCATCCGACATTATCCTGGGACAGCCCATCCCAAACGGCAACAGCTCGAACTACGTGCAGATGCAGAACATGCTCAACAGCACCGAGGGCCTCATCAACATGACGGTGCCCAAACAAATTGTCAACGGCTACTCCAAATCCAACGGCAACATCGCCATCCTCAACGGCATCACAGACTCAAACTCCAACACGAAAGCAAACCTGGAATACGACCCAGACTTCCGGCAAAGCGACGTATACGAAAACGGAAACACGCCGTCGATCAGCGAGAACAGACTGTTTATTGATTCACCAGATCAAATTGACGGAATCGCGATGGAGTACGCGGAGCAAGCTGTTGAATCTGTCGCGAGTTCCCCGGAGGAGAGACCCATGAGAATCGTCACGAAAGACGGCGGGGTTTCGTTCAAATCGGGGAATGTTATCTTGGGGTTGACGCCTACGGAGGAAGGACCTGTTTTCATCGATGGCGGGATTTCGGATCTCGCCGATGTTGCTAGTAACAGTGGGAGGATTCGCAATGAGAGTGTGACTTGGAGGAGTATAAGCGAGTGCACGGACTCCAGCAGTGGGTGTGTGGATCTCGGGGCAGAGCTGAACAGCTCGGGGGGTACGCAGGTTTCTGCGGAAGTGCACGCGGTGAAAGGCAACTCTAGAAGGCAGAGATTGGATTCAGTGCAGAATGGAGGGCTCAATGATACGGCTGCCATCCTCTTGGAGAATGAAATAGGTGAGATTTGATGAAGTTTGTTGATTAGAATTACAGTCAAAAATATCGGCAAGGTTTACTCGGTCTTTACAAGAAATGAGTACCAGCCCCCTCGGGAGCTGGGAAACCCCCACACAACCACATTCAAATGTGGTTGTGTAGGGGTTTCCTAAAAGTGGTTGGCCGGTCCCGTTACCTGTAAAAATAAAAGTGTATTAAAATGAAACACATGTCACATAATATAACACTTTTGAGGAAAATGCGCTTAGTTGCACTATATGTGCAGCTTAGTTACATTAGCGACCAACAACCCAAGAAATTTGTAGCATTGTGTTATTCCTTGACTTATAGGTTGGTATGAGGCTGACCACCCATACTGTAAAAAATGGTTCACTTTGCCAATGTCACCCTTGTTTCAGGGAAGGTCGGCAAGAGTTGCAGGGCTTATGTTCATTTGAGATTGGGTTTTTTATATTTAAGTCCACATGCGGCATGTGTGAGCGCGAAATTATGCGTGTCTGCTTGTGGGAATGCATTAAATATGAATCTCAAATGATACATATCTTTGCAACTTAGATTTAGATTTAGATTTTTAGTCTCCACATCTCAAAGGCAGTGTTTTCATTCTTGAGTTCACTGTGTAAGTGTCCACCCTCCCATGCCATAGAGTACAATCGGAAAGGTGTAGCATCTCATCGTTCGCAGACGTAACTCCAGTTTTAGGCTTCCGTTAATCAAAATTTTCATTTTAAAGAAACTAAAAATGCCTCCTCTTGACCATAGACTAAATTGATGGTTTCTCTTCCCGTAGGTAAACTTCTCTCATCAGAACAAGCTGCCAACAGGCTATCTGAGCACCCCAATTCCGTCACCGCCCCGCACAGCGGTCATCGGCGGCAAAAGTCTGAAGGCGGCAGCGTGCCGGGTGGCCATTTTGAATTGTTCCGCACGTCACCGACAAGCGAGGATCCCAACAACTGCTCCGACTCCACCCTCTGTCCCAACTCTCCCCTGAGAGCCTTCAGGACACAGTCAGCTGGAGGTAATGGACCTATCTAATCTAATGTAATCCAAGTTGCATAGATATGTAACATTGGGGATTCACATTATATGCATTTTCACAAGCACGTATAAGTTCGCGCTTGTACATGCCGCATGTGAACCTACAACATAAAAACCCAAATCTCAAATGAACATACACCCTGCAGTTCTTGCTGACCTTCCCTGAAACAGGGGTGACATCAGCAAAGTGAACCATTTTCTACAGCATGGGTGGTCACCCACATACCAAGCATTCAAAATACCAAACTCACATACGAAACAACAACAACAAAAAGACCTAGAACATTCAACATATCCCCCTACTATGTGACGTCAACCATCTTCTTCTAATCTATATCTATAAAATCAAACGGATATATGTATCTTTGTATGTCTCGTATGGACTCGTCTTCTTCTATCTAATATATTAAATCAAACGGATGTATGTTTGTCCTGTATGGATTCCTAAACTACTGAACAGATTGCAACAAAACTTACATGAGTAATTCTTTACATGCCAACTAAGTCTTCTGTATAAAAAAATGGAGCAATAAAGGAAATGAGAGCAAAACTGTTGACTATTACTTCAGTAAGTAGAATTAAACAGTGTTTGTTATCATATATTTTTTTTTATGTGCTATCACTTCGTTGATCCGTTTAAAAGTAATGTGTGTTGTGTTGTTCAGCTGCTGGGCTAGGCAGATGGCAGCACGGTCGCTCCATATCCGTCCCGTTGGCCCCTGCACCTGTGGCAGGAGGAGAGCTGGAGGCTTCTCCCTGCAGGCTGTGTGGGCCCCAGCTGGAGGGGGCCTGCTGGGGGGGACACTGCACCAGGAGGACACCCGACACCATGCACAGGTGAAGCAATGATTCTTCTTTATCTTCGTCTACTTTGGCAGCCTCTTTAGTAAAGATTGGCGGTCATCTTTGCAATTTGCACTTTCGGTATCGATTCCTGCTCCACAGGGATCTTGTGCCTCTGCTAAGCCACTGTCTCAGGTTCTTTAATTTTTTTCGACGTGGAGGTCGTTATGAGATGAAATATGAGATGTATGAGTGAGTATTTCTCATTTCTTATTATTTGGCTGAAATAAACCAGTTTTTGCATTTGGGAAATATAGATCATTTGGAAAAAAGAACAGCATTTATAAGAGTCTGTGCAAAAATTGCATCCGACGGTGCACTCACAGGTAGTGATTTTATTTTAAGTAAAGTGGACCGGTCGGACTCATAAATGAAAGGCCGTGGGCTGGAATCCCGGCGGAGCACAATATACATCTCATTTATACTTTCACATATGCTCTTCGCTGGGTTGAACAATTCATATACCTTTACCAAAGACCGGTCACCAAAGGTGCATCCAGCCTTACAGCAACTGGGTCTTCCTTGAGAATTGGCGCTTTCTATTGTGATGATCAAGCTCGCAGAGGGCTCTGATTTGTGATTCACACAAAAACAGCGCTCACCAAATAAATCATCCTAATATTGTTATTATTATTGCAGGTAAATCAACTTTTTTCGCTGTCCTTCTTTCATATTCGATGATGATGATGTTAACATCCTTGTGCTGTATTATATTCCAGAAGGGAGTGTGCCGTGAGCAATGGCTCCAGCAACACCGCGGGAGCCTTGGACTTGGTGGACGGGCTGGTGTGCCCCCAGAGCCCCATACAACATAGGCTGCACCAGATCATCTTAGACCACAAGGTAAGGCTATGCCCTGTTATATCCTTTAAAATAACTCATTCAAAATTGACTGAAGTGCTAGCAATGGCTCCAATCAAACTTAAACTTTGAATCTATGAATATCAAGCTTAAATGTTTTTTTACTTTACGTATATTGCATACCTACTAGGTGCATGTGCCTGTATGGGATGCACGCCCTTGTAAAACAGTGTGATTGATTTTCTTTACAGTTCTTTATAAAATGAAAAATCAATTTATACACTGTCAACGACGTTAGCCATGTTGAAAGCACCGGTTTCCATAGATCACCGAAGTTAAGCAACATTGGGCGTGGTCAGTGCTTGGATGGGTAACCGCTCAGGTACACCGCGTGTCGTTGGCATCTTGGACCGGTCCGTAGTCCGTAGTGGCAACACTTCGGACTCGTAAATGGAAGGTTGTGGATTCGGATCCCGGCGGAGCACAAAAATATACCATTTATATTTTGAATGTGCTCTTCGCTGAGTTGAAAAATTCATAAACCTTTACCAATGACCGGTCACCAAAGGTCCATCCAGCCTTACAGCAACTGGGTCTTGCTTGAGTATTGGCGTTTTGTAGCGACGACCAAGCTCGTACACCTCTGCGGCACTACAACAAGTGTCATAGACCCTTTAGAATCTAGGGAGTCTCCCGCACAGGATTTCTTAAAAAAAAAAAAAAATACACTCATAAACCATAAGAAACATAATATATTGTTTTTCAGTTAAGAGAAGAAGCCCTGATGAGAGAGCTCCACGCTGCCAGAGTTGAGCTGCTGCAGCGAGCCTGCAGGACTGCCAGGCAAACTCCTGATCACACCGTAAGTCACATCCATCACTAGCGCATCCTCGTCCACAGGGGAAATGCTCAACTTGTGGAAATAAAACTCTTTTTGGTTTTTAAACTATACTTTCTCATAAAAATGTAAATACACAAACTCTTAAAAGTTTGATGCTGGAGTGATGTTTTCCGGGATCTGTTGCCGTGGTCTATGGGCACTGGAGCTTCCAGACGTTTCACCCATGTCTACGATGGGCTTCTTCAGCGTGAAGTATGATGATGAAGATGATCTTGATGAAAAGTGTGGAAACTCACACAGTTTTCATCAAGATCATCTTCATCATCACTACACACTTCACGCAGAAGAAGCCCATCGTAGATATGGGCAAAACGTCCAGTAGCTCCAGCTCCGATAGACCACGGCAACAGATCCCGGAAAACATCACTCCACCATCATCAGCCGGCCGTGTAAGCCTAAAACTCTTAAAAGTTTCATCATTTTCGTTGTTTTTCACACTTTGCTCCTCATTTACTTCCAATGGAGTCCAACATGCTTACTACCATAGTCAATTATCCAGATTATTGTAGGAAGAATGTTGGACTCCATCACTAGGGGGACAGGTCTGCCACATTCATATCTTCCCTTGAATTAAGCTCACCTTTCTGTATCAGCCAACATTGCTTAGTCCAACACCAAGCTTTTCCATTTGCTAAATAAGAACGCATTGCTTTCAATGGACTCGGCACAAATTCAAATTCAAAACTAATAGTAATGTTACACAGCCGGGTTGCTAGGGAAATGATCTACTAATATTGTGTTATTTGTTGCTTAAGTCTCTAGTTTTAGGCCTGTGAAGTTTGTATTCCTGATTTCAAGTTTGTGCCGCATCCATTCTTGTTTTTCGTTCCATTTTTTTTTTGCACTTGAAAGGTTTTTCATTTTGATTTGTAACATTTGAGAATTCATCCCTTATTCATCAATAAGTCTACTATATGATTTGTATATTTCCAAAGTATGTTATCTCCGCAGACAAGCTATTTGAGAATTTACATTTGAAGAGCCTTTTCGGACACAATGCATTCTGCCCTGTTTGTCTATGGATTACTGGAGAAACTGTGTGAAATCTTCCATACACTGTTGACTTCCGACTGGAAAAGGATAGAAAAAAACATTGACACACTCTACAGAATGTGTCTAGTGTGTAATGGGTGTAAATGGGAACAGAATTGGGAACAAACCATAAAAAAACTGGTTTTTTAGTCAAGATATAGTTGTTCCTTGACTTATAGGTTGGTATGCGGCTGACCACCCATGCTGTAAAAATGGTTCACTTTGCCAATGTCACCCCTGTCTCAGGGAAGGACGGCAAGAGTTGCAGGGTGTATGTCCATTTGAGATTTGTTTTTTATGTTGTAGGTTCACATGAAGCATGTGCAAGCGCGAACTTGTACGTGTCTGGTTGTGAGAATGCATGTAATGTGAATCTCCAATGTAACATATCTTTGCAACTTAGATTAGATTAGATATAGCAGACAAAGGAAGTGCACATGCGTTAGAGTTACTTATCCATTGACAAGAATATGAAAAAAACATTTTTCACTTGACTGTTAGTGGTGATAGCGGCTTTTGGAAATATATGACTCTGTACCCCTAGCATAAAACGTTGTGTCAAACTAACCTCAATTGCGTAAATCAAAACTGTATGAAAATTAAATCACTCTCCAAGAGTACCGTCGTGTATACCATACATTTTTCTATTTACGCAGTCGAGGTGAGATTTACGCAATGCTTTATACTCAAGTACTTGCATCTCACATGATGAGTTGTTATATCATTAGCTGTATAATATTGTAGTTAACATTGTGTACGGGTCTTGGTATTAAGGTATCGCGCGGGGGCCTTCTTTTACAGGACGATGTAGGCTTTGAACCCGAGCATCCCGCCCGAGACTGGAGCTCTGACCCGTTGGGCTACATGCCCCTGAACCTCGACCAGTCCCTTTACCCGAGCCCCGGCGGCAACGGCAAGATCAGGATGGCCGACGATTACTGGGTTAGTCTGCAACCGCCAGAGGAATGCCCGTCATCAGATACAACTAATATATAATATACTTCATCTGTCCTGAGTGCCATGGGAGAGATCATCTTTGTTGTCATCTCAGCAGCTGATTTGTGTTGGTTGAATGAGGACTTAGAGTCAAACAGCGATATCTATAAAAACATCTATTGCCACTTTCTATCAGAGTCTCAAAACAAAAGCAATACAACACAACGCAGCTAACAGCCCTGCTGCAAAAGATCAGGGCATCAACCGCATACCTCTGCAGTACTCCAAAAAGTGTCATAGACCTCTCTATTCTCTGAAATCCCTCTGTGAGTCTGCACAGGATTCCTTAAAAAAACTATATAATCTAAGTTGCAAAAATAGATCAACATTTAATATGTCCTTTCCTGAAATGGGGGTGACATTGGCAAAGTGAATTATTTTTGACAGTATGAGAGCCAGATTCATACCAGCCTGTAAGTTAAGGATCTATGAATTGAAATTGTTTTTATTGACTAGGTCTGTCTCTACAGGTGGCCCAACCTCTTAGCATTCAGGGCATGTGTAGATAGCAACTTGGCTTCTTTGTGCAAAAAAATCTTGCTTTTTCTTGTCTAGCATCTGGCTAATGGAATATGGTACTCTCTAATAAAGTCATCAATGGCTTAATAGAGTCTCACCCTGTTGGAGAGTTACAGATTGTATGTGCCTGACGATCACTGCAGTAGGACATGACTTAGTTCATGGACAGAAAAGCTGTAATGATGTCGTTAGGCAACATCCTGTGACTTGGAGTGTGAAACTCTTAAATAAGTCTAATATAGACACTATTTATTGTTAGCTACTGAGATTGTGATAGTACACTGTTATGAGGGAGACCTGTGGTGCACAAAAAATGTGTTTTCCTCTTGTTCTCAGTTGGCCCACTATGGTGCTTGGAACCTTTTTTGAACCAACCATTCATTTGTAGATACCGTTGTTTGACTCCCGAGTCCTCTATATATTGTTGTACCTCATTGTCTTTGTGCTCATTCTTCATGTGGGATTTATTTCAGATAAAATAACTAACTTATATTTACAAACTATAAGAAAATATTGTATTTTCAGCGGTTCTTAAGTGTAATTTTGATAATTTTCACTGCTTTGTCTTGTTAACCATTCTTTTAGGAGCGGAAGTCCGTTTTCACACGATACGGATCGGAAGTTGTAAGCTTAGTGTTTGGGGATCATTGTGTTATTATATTGGAGGAGACGAAACTAGCTTACGGCATTGAAACATACTATGAGACAAACCTGTCAACCACAGAGCTGTCAAACACCACAGAATACTTAATAATCACGTGAAATCCTATGTTTTCTTGCTTTCTTTATCTTGTGTTAAGACACCCACTAGTTACACATGCCGTTATATTTTATAATAATGCCATTTTTCTGTCAAAATTGACAAATCTACTGAGCATAACAATTGTAATGCGTGCACGCAATTATGCACAAAGATGACATTTTAGTAATGCCAACAGTGCAGAAAAAATTGTATCATGTGAACTTTTTGCCTGTTAACAGTGTGTTGACATTCGGAGTATCATTGTTCTCTTTCTAACAATTTATGTTGAGGTAGGTTGAAACGGATATAACGTCTACTTGCTTCAAAAAAGTTTTGACTCCACTATATTATAACTCAATGATGGGGATGTACATTTATTATGCTAGCATTCACATGATCCGGATCAAAAGTTGTTAATGTATTGTATGGGGATGTATGTTAGCTTTCATGTTGTGAAAAAAATAGTAATAATTGACTCTTGATAATGACCTGAATATTGAAGGTCGAAAGTACTTGAGGTAGAAAATATTATTGTGAAAATAAAACTATGTTTTTGAAAAAAAAAAAAAAAAAATTTAACAATTTAGTGTATTTCTTTTTTTTTATTTCAATTTTAAAATGTTGAGAATAATGTAAGTTCTTTCATAATGGTTCCTGTAATATACAAAAAGTATAACTATTTTTGAAAGTTGATTATAATCTGTAAATTGTAATTATTCTTGATTTATTCACATGCATATATGCACATTCTAATCCTGTTGAATCCCATAACAGAACAGTGTTTGGGCATGACTTACTGTATATTTATTGGTTTTATAAACTAACAATACCCTATCTTTCATTTATGGACAGATATCATACTAAAGCACTGGCGAAATAATGAAAAACGAAGAGTATTGGAAATCACTACTAATCAAAATAATAATGATATACTTAGTAATGCAATTTTAAATCAGAAACTCATATTTTTATTTATAGCTCATAACTTGTATTTAATCTATTGATATTTACAATAAATATTATGTTCATACGTTAGGCATTTCTAAAGGCTATCAAACAGGAAGCGTTCTTAGCGCGCGTCTAGGCATCATCACTGGAGCGCCGTAATGTCGCGTACTTTGTATTTAAACGGCTTCGACGCTATTCAGTCGTTGTGATCTTGTCACGGGCCAACTGGTCACAATGTCCAGCCGCTCAGAAGAAGATGAGTTATTGCTGCTTTACGCATTATCTAGCAAAATCTTGTCTCTGTGTAAATAGTACTAAAAGCACTGTCCCTTGTATACAAGCACTGGTGTTTATGAACACATTCAATAATTTTTTTAAGAACCATTTCCCAAGTAACCTTGCAGGTTTTAAAAAGGTTACTTGGGTTTTTATTGCTAGCATAAAATAACGCACGGTGTCATGAAAATTTTAAAATAAATTTAAAAATGCGATGTTCAAATGCAGCGACAGAGTGTAGCATACTGGTAGTGTGTCTGCTCTGCTTGACAGGTGGTAGACATGCTCAGTACAACACAGCGCAGCGTTGTAGCGCAACTTTAGACCGGGACGCTTTAGCACCTTGACGCTCGCTAAGAATGCTTTCTGTTTGACAAATCTTAACTTATAGGATATTCCGGGCCAAATCATCTATATTGTTATAAGTTGGGGCCGTAAAAAACCAAAGGCCAAAAATTAAAAAATATATATGGTTAACCAATTACATATCTCTTCACAAATTTATTGAAAAAAATATCTATTGTAATCTGTTTACAATTTCCTTCCAGGACTGCTACCCCGGTTGGGAGTCTGGCGGCAGCAGCATCAGCAATGGCGTCCGCTGGGTGCCGGACCACGCAGTCTCGCGCTGCACACGCTGTGACACACACTTCTGGCTTGGCAAGCGGAAGCACCACTGCAGGTGCGAAAACGTTTGTGGACTCTCTTATATCATACGCAACATATGTCAACTGTTAACCAATGCATCGTGTTTTTGATTTGTTGTTTGCGTCATCTCTTAACTTTTCTGTGAGTCTCTTTTGTAATTGAAACTGTTTCATCAGGCTTAGTAGAAAGATATTTGTTATACTCGTATTACATGTCATGCTGCATGTGCACTTACAAAAAAAACCCTCAAATCAACATAAGCCTTGCAACTCCTGTTGCCTTTCCTTGAAACCAGGGTGGCATTGGCATTATTTAAACTTTTTAACCTCCAAACGTATGAACTGACAATCATGTTAGGTTCAAACGGTTTTTTGTATGGATGAGAAACAAATTTGGAAATACTTTTTTCCCCGCATTTCTAAATAATCAGATTCCATTGTTTGTCTGTTTGTGTCGCAAGACTTTGCAAAAAGTTTCTAAAGGAGGAGGATTGATTTGCTCAATATTTTATATCTATAACAGCAAGGGTGTTTTTAGGTTATGTTCTACAGACAACACATTTTTATTTATTTAATTAATCAAATTTGTAATTTATTTTATTAACGGACATAATAGTCCAATTACAATGAATGCTTACTATTACAATGCCTTATATTTATGGTTTCACAGAATGATCATGTATTTAATGTAGTCTAACAAGTCTGTTTGTTGGTTTCCAGGAGCTGTGGTGGGATATTCTGTGCGGAGTGTTCAGAGAACAGTGCGCCCCTGCCTGCGGAGCAGCTGTACAGCCCGGTGCGGGTGTGTGCCGAGTGCTACGTCCTCCTGGCGCCCAGCAACACGCACACGCAGGCGCCGACAGAGGTAAACACACACCCATCCAACGACAAAACCCATCAAAGCAAACGTATATATAAATGCTTTGACTTTATTGGTTCATAGTTTCACCCAATGGGATTATGTTGAATGATTTTCCTTATAAGTTGGTATGAGGCTGACCACCTATACTGTAAAAAATGGTTCACTGTGCTAATGTCACCCCAGTGTCAGGGAAGGTCGGCAAAAGTTGTAGGGTTTATGTTCATTTGAGGTTTGGATTTTATTTGCAAGTACACATTCAGATTTGTCAGCGTGAACTACACGTGTTTGTTTGTGGGCATGCATTTGATTTGAGCTTTAAATGTTAATATATCTTTGCAACTTAGATTATAGATTATAGATTCTCAATCTTATTCCTGTTAGACTCCAGAGTGCCGGAACGCAGATCCACCCTCTTAGTACTCATCGCAATTTTTTTCGTTTTTCTTTAGTATTTACACAGAAATAAGATTGAAATGTTTAGTTTTGAAAAACAATCATTCTTATATTGGATAAACTACCAATCAAAAAACTCAAAGCATTCATTTTAAATTATGATTACGGTCGTTAGACATTTTAAAGAATGAAAAAACTTGACAAGACTTGTGAAAAACTAGACTTGTGAAGGAAGCAATCGAAATACACAGGCACCCCAACTTTAACAGAGATGATAGCTACAAGCTTTCCAGTATATGGAGGCCAGTACTAACTTCAATGATCCACCCTTTCATTAATCGGACGATTTCACAAGAAGACATAATATCGTCCTTCTGTACAACTGGAGCTATAGCGACATCTATGGATGTATCTCCGAAGGTTACTAAAAATACCTACAACCTTCGGCCTCGATCTTACAACAATAGTTCAACAGTTCGTGGTTCCTCCTTATAAAGGACACACGTCTCCTGAGGACGTCGGATATGACTCCGACGAAACGTAGAGAAAATCATTCTTTTCTTTTGCACGGTTAGTAAAATCCGTTTTTTTCATTCTTCAAAGCATTCATTTTCGTTTGTGAATATTTAAAAAAAATATTTGAAGTTGACCCTGTAAACTGGAGAGTCTAAAGACGAAAATTAAAAAAAATCACATGACACACACGCACAACGAAACAAGCTTTTGTTTACATTACAAAGGCCACTGCTCCCTAAAATTTATGTACCTAGCTGTCTATGTGACTAGGCATGATAATTTATACATCTATTTTTAGAACACAATGTTTTTTTTGTAATCATAATATTATGAGACAGTTTTTACTAAATTATGCACTAAAAAAACTTTATTTCACTGACTTTTGAGATAAAAAAAAGAAACAAATAGGAGACATGTTTTTTTATCTTTGAAGATATTTAACACATCGTTTGCGGGAAACTAGTTAACTCGTCATACACCTCTTTATAGTAACGTGCGGGAGACGTATAAACTCGTTTCGTCGCGCCTAGCAGTAGGGCGCGGGAAACTTGTAAAAACGTGGCAAAAATTTCAAAAATAAATAAATGAAAAGGTGAAAATTTCAAAAAACACCCACTCTACGCCGCCATCTGGCGGGAAAATGCTCGCATACATAGTGTTAAAATCAAAACCAAGAGTTCGGTAGCTGTATAATGGTTAAAAATCGCCAGCACACTACAGGTCAAAAACTTAAGAAAAATGAAAAAAATCGCGACCGGTGCCATGAGCGTGGAGGAGGGTAATATTAAGTTTTTATAGTAATTATTTTTTTAAATCTAAATTCATAAACATGTTTGTTGACAGGGCCGCCACATGCGTGACTTCAACAATTGCAAGCAGTCGGCGACGAGCGAGCAGCAAAAGCTGACGAGCACATCGCAAGTGACGACCGCTTCAAACTGAGCGAGCGACTAACGACCTGATTGTCTGCCTGTTTTATATACATACTCCCACATAACGACTACATTCATTACAGAATGCCTTCAGTCTCCTATCATTAAAAATTATAATAAATGCTACTGCCATCTATTGGGAAAAAACAAAGCTTAACTGACTTAGGATATTTCAATATGGAAATTTGCTGTAAAAGATTACTGAATTAATTTTGTAAACAGATGTATTCATGTCAAAGCCTAATTTCAAGAAAAAAATGTTATTTGTAAATTGCAAAATTAAATTTGATCCGAAAAGAACCAAAGGCGTCAATCTAGGTTTTTTTTAGGAACTTAGAATACTATACAGAAATAATGAAAATAATATTTCCAGTGTTTCTGCATATTCATCGGATTTTTGAAAAAAAAATAGATTGCCGCCTTTAAAAGGAGCTTTGACTTTTCATTAACCATACTTTTAAAAATTTTATTAAATGTATTTCTACTATGAAAATAAAATGGAATCTTTTACAGGGATCATAATTTAGTATGAAAAT
The DNA here is from genome assembly GCA_951799405.1 of Agapetus fuscipes. Lineage (NCBI taxonomy): Eukaryota > Metazoa > Arthropoda > Insecta > Trichoptera > Glossosomatidae > Agapetus > Agapetus fuscipes. The sequence continues at coordinate 6,975,151 of OX637352.1, read as the reverse complement.
CAAACTTTGATTATCTTTCAATAAACGGCAGTACACTTCAGCTTTTACTTTCAACAGTACAACGCCGATCTACCTTAATATAACATTATAATGAATCAAACTGAATCCTGTCTTTGTAGGACAAAAGACCCATGGTAATATAGACCCTGGAACATTTGCGCTTGTCACTCCTGAATGAATTTGAATGAATCAGCCAACTACTGATTGTCATGCATTTGTTTCGAGTTGACACTTTTGCATGTCACTCGTATTTCAGAGTTTTATACATTAGAGCCTCGATTATCTGAGCTCAAACTTTATTACATCTACAGTCTATAATCTAAGTTGCAGAGGTGTATTAAAATTGAAGATTTATAATAAATGCCTGCTCACAAGCGGACACATTTAACTTGGCGATTACACATGCCACATGTGATCTTACAAACCCTTGCAACCCTAAACAGGGATGTCATTGAGAAAGTGATTTATTTTCACAGGTTGTAAGCCTCATACCGACCTTTTAGTCATTAAAAATTAAATACATTAATATCTGTAAAACAATACATAATTAACTTTCTTTAAAGTGATTTGTAATTATTTTTTTCTTGAGCTCCAATAATCAAGGTTCTACTGTGTAGGGATTTTTAAACGATACAATGCCTATACTTGTCAAATACATATATACTGTAAATGTGCGTCCTTTTCTATATAAGTTACTTATTGACAACGGCAATGAGATGTGATGTTTGGAGTTTCAACGGCTTTCTTGTCGTGTACATACTTGTCTATATCTGCTATGAACGTATACCACAAACCACAAACAATGAAAACATGACTTCTCTCTTGCTTTTCATATTTTACTTAGTTATGAAATATATGAGAGTATGGAAAATTTATTGTTGAATTTGTGTGAGAAATTTGGTTAACTTGTATAAACTGATGAAATGAAATCGTTCAGTATTATGCACATAACTTAGTCTCAAGCTAACACTAAAATTAAAAATGTTCTTAATTTGAATTCAAATGTTAGATTGTCACTCTTAATGTTCTTAATTTGAATTCAAATGTCAACTTGACCCACTAAGATGCAAGCAATGTTCTTAATTTGAATTCAAGTGTCAGCCTGACGCTTTTTGATGTAAACATTGTTCTTAATTTGAATTTGAGTGTCAGTTTCACGCTCTATGAGTCAAACAATGTTCGCAATTTGAATTCAACTGTCAGTTTTACCTCGTCACATTCAAGCAATGTTCTTAATTTGAATAGATGTGTCAGCTTGACACTGGTGTATGTTCTAATTACTGATTCCCAATGTAAATAGCCGAGAATGACTTTGTATAAATGTGTGCGAGTTGCTCATTGTATAGGAGAGCCTGACAAAAGTATCTCAAATGATTTTTTGAATGTACATAAATGCTCATATTGAGCTCCTAGCGTAAACATATTACATTGATTTATATATATTTGAATATAATAATATTAATAATAATAATAATATGAATGTTTGAAGTTGATTATGGATATATTTTGTTTAAAGTTTGCAAGTTGATTTATCAATATTATATATATTATTACTAACTACTATATAATTATTATTGTACTCGTAATGACAGTGATGCAAAATATGTGATTATAACGATGTTAAACTATGTGTACGAGCAGAGTTAAACGAGGTATTCCAATTTGTCTGCTGGGCAGTCGACAAACAAACAAACACTCAAACAAACAAACAAACAAACCCTCAAACACATAATCATATCTTCTTTTAGATCCAAGATCTGTACCCTGAGTATAAAAGGTTGCGTAAACTCGTTTATTGTGTAAATAAAAAAAAGGTATGAAAACTAAATCACTTTATAGGAGTGCTGTCGTATGTCCCATACATATTTATTTACGCATTCAAGGGGAGAATTTACGCATTCAAGGTGAGAATTTACGCATTCAATGTGAGAATTTACGTATTCAAAGTGAAAATTTACGCATTCAATGTGAGAATTTACGCATTCAAAGTGAAAATTTACGCATTCAAGGTGAGAATTACGCAATGCTTTATACTCTGGGTACCGTTTTCAAATTGCTCAATTTTGCCAGGGTTGTTGCTTTCAAATTACCGCTGAGTAGCGACAAACAAGTATGCAGAGGGCTCTTGAGGTGTCAACAACAATCTAAGCTGCAAAATGTATTAACATTTTAGATTATATTGAACCTGTGCCCACAAGCAGACACTTGTAAGTTTGCACTCACACGTGCTGCATGTGTACGCACAAATCTCAATTAAACATAATCCCTGCAACTCTTGCTGATCTTCCCTGAAACAGGGGAGATATTGACAAAGTGAACCATTTTTTATAGTATGACTGGTCAGACTCATACCAACCTATAAGTCAAGGAATGTGATACACACAAAAACAGCTAACTCATCCTGAAATTTCATATTTATTTATTTATCTTTGCACACACACAAACAAGCATTATTTGTCGACTCCAGCATGACAAAATCAAATTTTAAAAGTACCTAAAGAGCTCGTCTTGCGTCCCTATCGCTCTCGCATGTACATATTAGAGTAAGAGTGGGATGGAAACAGAGGTAAGTATGTTTGTCAATAGAAAAGGTGCTTTTTTTCATACATAAGAAAAAGGAGAAACCATTTTTTTTTAAATATAGATTTGGTACTTCTGTAGTGGTTGTATAAGATTTTTTTAAATTTTCGACTGCAATAATGCGGAATAGAGTGTTGAAAATATGATGCTTACGTCCTTGAATAATTGAGTCCAAACGATAATCACAAATTTGATCTTTTTCTCGCCGGGCAAACGTTGCAAGTCTATTTGACTTAGAGCCCGTTCCCACTTGTCGGGTGTCAGATCCGTAGATTAATCGGAGGTTCCAGTGGCAGAACATTATGTATGAAGCTATTCACACTTGTCGGAAACCGATTTGGTCCGAAATGTTCTGCAACTGGAACCTCCAATGAATATACGGATCCGACACCCGACAAGTGGGAACAGGCTCTTAGGCTGGTTTTAGTGTCGCGCTGACAACGCGCTGACCGTTCAAAATATATGAACTTGTAGGAAGCGTTTTAGAATGGCGCGTAGCTGTCAGCGCGACAAGTTCATATATTTGGCTGTCAGCGCTGACGGTCAGCGCGTTGTCAGCGCGACACTAAAACCAGCCTTAGGGTCCTCAACTGAAAAAAATATTAGTTTGCTTTTACCCTAGAAACCTGGCCGAGTGACATACTTAGTTATTTTTTTGACTCTATATAACTTTCTGTTTATTGGTATTTATTTTTAATCAATAAAGTTCTTGTAGAACCAAAGGTGGTAATTTAGATTTTTTCTAATGAAATAATTATTTAAAAGAAAATGATATTCTCTCGGTTTCCATTATCTTGTTTTAAAAAAATCTTAGATTTCCATCTTTGTTTGTATGGGACTAATTTCAAATATATTTTTATTGCTGCGATTATCTAATAATAATAATTTTATTTTATTCTTTGTGTACATTTTGCATAAATTTGTTGTCGTTTCTTTTGTGTACATATTATTTGTAAATTATGAAAAATTTATGTCCAGTTTATGTGAAAGTCTGAAAACCACAGTGGTACAAGTGGCATTTTTGAAAATATGAATAAAATAATTATAATTCGTCCCTTAGTGCTGGTTTGTCTTATCTCGAACATAAGTAATTTCAAATGAGCATTTATTGGTTTATATGTGTACTAGACCAATGTGTCTTATGAAAACTGGAAATTAGTTTTAAAAATCATTTAAAACAACTCTCACATTATCATGTTTTGCATGGTTTTCTTAGCTCAGATTGTGAAGAATGTGATTCTGAAGACAATATCATTGAAGGTCATCTTTGAATCAAATGGAAGATAAGCCTAACAAGCACTGGGGGGACGAATTAACTTCACTGTTAGGTAAATAAACTTTTCGGATATTAGACGAACCATTATAGGAGAACTTACGTAATTCTCAATGTTTCGTTGGCGACGTAGCCAATGTCTTTAGGAGGCACCCTCTCTGCATGACGACTGAGGATGAACCTAACACTGAAAGTTAATTATAATTTATAAACATGTCAAACAACTGAAATTCCAACTTAAACTGAACAATTACATAGCAGCCTATATAAATTCTCATTTCTCATTCTGTGGCCGAAATAAACCAATTTTTACATTTGACGGACATCTGGAGTTTGGCTCTGGTATACATACGAGAAAGAGCCTCTGCATTTCTGACTTAATAATATAATATTAGGATGGTTTATTTGGTGAGCACTGTTTTTGTGTGTATCACACCTCAAGAGCTCTCTAACCCATTCAGAAGATCCTAGATCCATTCAGAAGAGTTTTAGAATCCGACACACATCGCAAAGGCAGTGTTTTTATTATCAAATTCACTGTGTAAGTGTCCACCTTTCCATGCCATAGAGTGCCACAATCAGAAAGATGTAGCGCCCCACCATACGCAGTAATACGTAACTCCAATTCAGGCTTCTGTTAATCAACATTCTCATTTGAAATGAAATGCTCTTTTTGATCAAAAATATTTTATGCTTTTCTGGGAATCAAACCTACTACTTTCCGATTACGAGTCTGTAGAGTTTACTACTAAATACTACCATTGTGTCTTGTCCGATTCACTTTGTCCGAAGACATTTTGCCATCAAAGGTTTTATCCAAAATGTTGATGTTTTTTCAGCGCCATCTTGGATATCTTACTTATCAGAATTTTACAATCACAATAATTGGTATTTTTTATTGCTAAAAAATAATATGAAATGCTTCTAAAATTTTCGCATTATGTGAGTGGTACAATAGAACCAAAGACGACAATCTAGGATGTTGTGGAAATGAGATAATAATGTATAAAATCAGAAAATAATTTTCTCATTTTTTCCATATTTTTATCTCATCTATAATCTATAATCTAAGCTGCAAGGATATGTAAGCATTTAAGGCTCATATGAAATGCATGCCCACAGACAGGCACATGTAGGTTCGCGCCTACACATTCTGCATGTGTGCATACAAATAATGAAAACCTCACATGGACATAAACCTTGCAACTCCTGCCGCCGTTCCCTGAACCGGGGTGGCATTGGCAAAAGTGAACCGATTTTTACAGCACGGGTGGTCAGCCTCGTACCAACCTATCAGTCAAGGTCAAGTCTCATTAAAACAACAAATTGCCATCTTTATTAATTTGATTTTATACAACTAATTTTAGTAAAAAATAATTAAATGTAGGTTTTTTTCATACTTTTGCCACTTGTACCAGTCTGGTTCTCTAGATTTTGAATCAATTCCAAAATATTCATCGCAAGTAACATCTGTTATATTATTTAATAATTTATTTCACAACAATTTTTTCAATTTCAAAAAAAAAATACGTACACCTAAACATATCCAATTTTATCCTACAAGAAAAGAATTTTTAATATATAATGCAGATTTGTAATGTGTTTTATCATCTGTCCATGTTTTGCAATTTTATTTATTTTATTTGATTTTAAGTTATCAGGAAAGAGAAATGCTTAGCCATTTTTATATATATATAGTCATCATACAGGAAGAAGCTTTCTATAACATTTAGAATGGACTCGTCACAAATTTGAAAATTGATTTGTTTTTCTTTAACTCCACACTTCTATGTGACTGTGGTCCTAAGCAACTTATAGCAAAACATGCCTATGCCTATTCCTTAGCAAATCGTTCATGTGATGTTCGCCCTGTTCTTCCTGTATGAAAATTATATATTTTTCCAAATCGGTGGTTTCACCATGCAATCCTAAATAAATCCTTTAAAACTCTCGAGTATGATGTATCCTTGCCAGGAATGTGCGAGGATACCAGCAATAATGGATTCCAAACAGAACCCTGTACACAATAGAAGAGTTTTTTTAGAACACACTATGATGATCGATCCATTGATTTTTTCCTATTGGCCCTGTCTTGGGACATTGTCACTTCAAAGGCTCCAAAAAAAGATTCGGTGAACACATCAGTCTTGAGATGTCTCTTGAAGTGACTGCTGTCGGCAGTCTCTCGAATCACAGGTGGCATTGTACAAGCACGCTCACCAAACACTCATTGACCAATGTTCCGGCTTCACTTTCCGCAGAGCTCTAATTGCCTGCTATTCAAACAAACTCGAAAGCAAACTTGCTTGTTGAATTCCGCAAGGTGAAGTGGTGTCCTCTCATCATAGAGTTATAAGGTTAATATGTCAATGCCTCTCATAGAGCGCCCAATGTGTCATTGAGCGCAAAATTGATACTTGATGCACTGTGGGACACAAAGCCAATTCAGCTTATTATTATGTACTATCCAGAATGTATTCACTGATGGTATTCTTGGAGTTTTGAGAGAACAGTTGATCAGATGGAAGATGTACCTTGCAGATTGCAGATGATGTAATACTTATGATAGGGATGCGTTTTGATTCTGATGAATGAAATTTTACCTGTTAATAAATTATGTTACTGGAATAACTGACTAAGAAATTAAATCTTTGTTTTATTTTTATCCTGAAATCCCGATGAAAATAAATTGTCCAAATTAATTTGGGGACAACTGTCCGATCGATAGCTCAGTTGGTAGAATGCTTGCATTCCATGCCGAGAGCAAGGGTTCAATCCCCACCTAGAGTGGTATAATGATATCCCATTTTGGTGTTTATTTCAAAACCCAAAATAAAATACTGGCAATGTTTACTCAGCCTTCACAAGAAATGAGAACCAGCCCCCACAGGAGCTGGGAAAACCTGTAAAAAAAAAAAAATACGTTCCATTTGACACATGTAAAACCCTTCGGGGATAACGCGGCAAGAAGTTACACTATATGTGTAGCTTAGTTACGGATATATTTTATTTTGATCATCCAACAGTTTCGGATATCCATAACATCCCTGATCTAATCTAATCTAAGCTGCAAGGATATATCATTTAAGATTTGTATTAAATGCATTCCCACAAGCAGACATGTATAATTTCGCACTAACACATGCCGCACGTGGACCTACAATATAACAACCCAATCTCAAATGAACATAAGCCCTGCAACTCTTGCCGTCCTTCCCTGAGGGGTGACATTGACAAAGTGAACCATTTTTTACAGTATGGGTGGTCAGCCGCATACCAACCTATTAAGTCAAGGAACTTTCTTTAGATGCAAAGCAAGGAACAAGATTTAGATGTATAAAGGCAAAGAAGATGTAAGAGCTCTTACCCATAGACAATACTACCTAACAATTTACCGATGGTGAAGCCAAGTTTGACTCCACCAAATGATGAAGAGGATGGTGCAGATTCTTAATTCTGTCGTGTTTTGTGCGAGCTGCTCAAACATAAAATCTGCCAGAGTCGCAGACCATCCGGGAAACAAGGATAGGAGCCAAGGATTAATTACACAGGATTCACCACACTGCCGTGTGATCTTTTGAGTATTCTTCGTATTTTCTGGTCCCGAAGATTAGTGCATGTCTGACGGTACGGCTGGACTAAGTCAACCACTCCATACTCCGCAGATCTGAGCGCCTGGCGCCTCAAATCATCTCGACAGGTGAGAACATGCCAGACAAATATGAAGGAGCCGTACCATTTACAGCTTTATAAACCATCAGACAAACATGGTAGACCACCCTTTCCGGAAAGCGAAGCCAATGCAGTTTTTTTAACAATGGAGTAATGTGAGTAAATTTGGACATCCAGAATATGAGTCTTACCGTCGAGTTCAGCACAGATTGAAGCCGGTTGAAACTGTCGGCTGACCTATATACAGCGTTGACCAATAGTCAACTCGAGACACCTCAAAAGCATTAACCAGGGTCCTGACCGCCCCTGACGGTAAACATCTCCTGACTGCCTGTATCTGTCGAAATTCAAAAACAAGGAGGATACAGAAGTTTTCAACTGCTCTTCCATTGTGACTCCTAAAAGTCTCACTGAATCTGACGGCTGAATCAGCTGTCCCCCAATGGAGAGTGGTACGCGAGTTGTCAGGAGATGATCACGCCTGGATGTAGCCGCTCACATCACTTCAGTCTTACCCATGTAAGGATTAGGCCATTGCTTGTCATCCATTCACCGATCTCCGCAATGCAAGCTGCCACCCTGTTACTGAGAGCTCCTGTTACTCGATGTTACAGATGCACTGATGTATTGTTACATGGAAGTAGGTGATTATGATAGAGAAGGCTAAAGGATAAAGTAATTTCATAGCCTGTGACCCATAGACAAATCTACCTAACAATTCGCTCAAACAACCACAAAGAAGAAGAAGAGAAAGAAACTACCGCATGGATACACAAAATGATTATTTTATTTGGATGAAACTTAAGATTTACAAATGATATTCTTACAGCTAGGTATTTTATATAAAACAATCTGATTCCATTACACTTACACAATTAAAGGGCGTTTATCTATACATATAATACATATACATACACAATATTTAAAATAAATACATAGTATGATCTGAAAGGAGCGGAAAAATATGTCTTTAAAATATACATGGCCTTACAATATTTGAAATGTGGGGAATATCTGTGATATCACCTGGCCGGGCTAAACACAGTAGGTACAGATGGTCATAATCTCAATACAATATATGTAGGCAGGTGAGAAGACACTAAAGTGCACCGTGCTGCATTTAGCATTTCTGTTATCCCTTGACTTATAGGTTGGTATGAGGCTGACCACCCATGCTGTACAAAATGGTTCTCTTTGCCAACCCCACCCCTGTTTCAGGGAAGGTCGGCAAAAGTTGCAGAATTCATTTTTTAATTTGTAAGTACACATGCAGCATTCGTAAGCGCAAACTTACACGTATCTGCTGGAGTGAAGTTTTCCGGGATCTGTTGCCGTGGTCTGTGGGAGCTGGAGCTTCCGGACGTTTCGCCCATTTCTACGATGGGCTTCTTCAGCGTGAAGTATGATGATGATGAGAACTGTGAATCATCACAGTTCTCATCAAGATCTTCATCATCATCATACTTCACACTGAAGAAGCCCATCGTAGAAATGGGCGAAACGTCCGGAAGCTCCAGCTCCCAGACCACGGCAACAGATCCCGGAAAACTTCACTCCAGCATCATCAGCCGGCCGTGTAAGCCTAAAACTCTTTTTACACGTATCTGTTTGTAGGCATCCATTTAATATGAATTTTAAACGCTAATATATCTTTGCAACTTAGATTATATTGATTTTATAGATAGTTAAATGTATGGACTGACAGTGCTGTGAACTAGAAACAATCCCTGATTATCAGGAATCCATTTTTCTGGGTGACGTCACAAAGTCGAGGGATATTTTTAATGTTCCAAGTCCATTGGGAGTTTAATAAAAACCTCAAAACCGAATGAGACGATATTCTTTAGAATTCTAGGAATATTCTGGGGTTTGGCTTTATATCTATTTTTTTTGTAACGTACATCAGGCATATAAACACATGGACCGCCAACACATAAGTTGCGCCCACCGAGACTTTTGAAAACATGTCAATCTGGCCTTTTCAAATTGTTGCTCATTTTGTTGTTGATTTCCCCCGTCGACGATTTTTATGCAATGGAAATTTTTGGCCTTTGATACTTTGAGCACACAACTTTTTTTATGAAAAAACATAGTTTTCTCAGACAGATAGGCAGACAATTAATTGCTCTCGAAACCCTAAACCTTTTTTAAAATAACTACACCTGAGGGCGAGGACATGATTTATTTAATGTTTCGAAAAGCCGTACTGATGTCGTGGCGCAACACCCTGTGACTCGGAGTATAAAGCTCTTAAATAAGTCTAATATAGATATTTTTTAATGTAATTTATTAAGATTTAAAAATCCAGCAATAGAGTTCCTCCCAGCGAGTTGATAGCTTTGAGGGTGCACTGTAGCTAGGGTAACCTGTTGTGCACAATAAAAAAAATAAAAAATATATTACTAATAAACCGCTACTTAGTCCGTCTCCCCTACTAACAGCCCTTGCAGTGACAGTAGTCACGAAACGGCGCTATAAAAATCATCATCATCATCATCACCTGCCTGAAAATACCAGGTGCGTGCATAGGGTATAGGCAAATATATTTCAGAATAAATATTTTCTCCCATTCTTTAAAAATAACTCATTTGAAATTGACTGAAGTGCTAACGACGGCTCCAATCAAACATAATTTTTTAACTTGAAATCTCAATATCAAGCTTAAATGCGTTTTTTACCATATCGCACATTTAATAATAAAGAGAAATAACTCGAAAATTGGGAAAATCGAGATTTTGTAATAAAACGCAAGAACAATGCGAGAAGAATAGGTAGAATGCGACAGCCGTTCAATTTGGACGAATATGACCGAGATAAAACATCGGCCGCCTTTTTCATCCCATACAAGTTGTACTGGTTGTCTGAACTTCAAACGTGATTTCCCAACATTAATGTTTTTTGAGTTTTTGCTCTTTATTATTAAACGTGCGATATATTGCCTACCTATTAGGTGCATGTGCCTGTATGGTATGCACGCCCCTGGAAAATACCCACCTACTTTCTCTTCCCGACCTTGAATTTTAATCCTTTTGGTTTCTACCTCAGTTAGCCTCTGAAGATGGACGGATAAAGTCTGTAGCGCTTAGGCATTTAGACTCAAAATCAGTGAAAATAAAACTATGCTTTTTCATAAAAAAAGTTATTTTTGATTAAAAATTTAATATATTTTTCTATCATATATAGCAGAAATAATATTCATCTATAACTTAATTGTAAATATGGTGCAGGCCTACACCACTGTTGTGTTTGGCAGGATTGGCTGACAGCTGTGACGGACCATGCCCATCGCTGCAAGCAAGTTTCTGGTATACATAGAAATTCATTCTGCTAGTCAATGGATTCCAGTATACATAGAAATGATAAACTTTCACTAATTAAAACTACAATTAAAAATAATCATAAAGTTTCTTTCACTTTCCAAAGATAAATATAATAGGAAATAATTTTCATTTCCAAATCTTAAAACTATCTTATTTAAAGCAAAATTACAAAAAAACAAATTTAATCTTATTTTGTTAGCATTCTTTTTCACACATAGTACAAAGCATTGTGTAAATTCCCCACAATCGGGTAAATAGAAAAACATATGGGAGATATAATAGCACCCTTGATGAGTGATTTAGTTTTTATACATTTTTTATTAAAGCCATTTTAAAAATCCATGATGATCGCCGATCTTTGATAGAAGTGGCACCAAGAGAAGAAGTAGTACAAAGTGGTAAATATAAAGAGTGCACAAAGGGAATGGAAAGGAATGAATGTATTGATCAAATAAATGAGATTGCAAATGAGTGGAACCTGCAGAGTGAGAAAAAGAGACGAGTGATGAATGTCAAGGAGATGAAAAGACAGAACAAAAAGGTGACAAATCTGTAGAGCTGTTGGCCATCTCTAGGGTAATGGCGGCTGGATACAAACAAACAAACAAGTGGGGAATTGATGCAATGTTTTACACTAGGAGCACTTATGAAATCCACTACATTAATGATATTGGAGCAGATACCAAATATGTTTATTATAAAAATACCAAATAATGTAGCCTATTTATTTTTACAATTGAAAATGTGAAGCAATTCATTTAAACATTAGCCTTTGAAATGGTGCTTTTTAATCTGAGCTCGGTCAGTCTATGAATCTTTTTTATCATTTGCCACATATCTTCCATAATACGAGTTAAAAATTGAACGGCACTGTTAAGTTGATCAATGTATACAACCAAACGCGGCTAGCTAGGATTTTTTGAAAATGAAGTAAATGTATGAAGCATGTCGGTGTAATGGACGTGGGAGTCAAGTCGCTGTTCTTGACTCACGTATTTGGAACAGAATACGTTGGTTCGAATCACGTCTGGCCCATTTGACCATAACTTCGACCCTGGTTCAACAGATGCGATTGCATGCACGCAAGCTTCTGCTTTCATATGAAGACAACTGGCCAGGCAAAATAGATAATTGTGAATGTAAAATAATTTGTAAATGACATCTACAGAGGATATTAAGTCATGTAGGTCTGCTTGTGGGCATGCATTTAAAGTGAATCTTACATGTTAATATATCTTGGCAACTTGGATTATAGATACTTATTATCTTATCTTATCTCATATACTTATCTCATTTCTAAAAAATCCTAGGTTAGAAAAGCCCTTAGTTCGCATACGACTCATTAATTATTTTATGATTAGGCCGATATATACTAAATACTATTTCAATATAATTATAACACAAAACATACTGTATCCCTAGATCTAAGGTGCCACAAGATAAGAATATGGTGCTTTGAGTTAAATATACCATTGGATAATATTCCATACTAAAAAATTCTAATAAAATGAGAGGCAAGTACATGTGGTATTATTTTCCGGTCATAGCTCAGCTGGTAGAATGCTTGCATCCCATGTTAAAAGCTATGGTTCCATCTCCACCGAGGGTGTAAGAAATTATTTTTCTTTTCGGTGTTTATTTCAAACCCAAAATAAAATACCGGCAAGTTTTACGCAGCCTACACAAGAAATGAGAACCAGTCCCCTGGGAAGCTGGGAAAACCCCCACTTCAACTGATGTAGTTGGTAAAAGGCTGGCTCGCTTAGCTGAAAAAGTAAATAGGTCCCAATCACCACATGCGACCCCTTCAGGTACTTCACGGTAAGAAGTTGTGATATGTGTAGCTTAGTTGCACTGCTTACTCAGCCTTCACAAGAAATGAGAAATAGCCCCCTTGGAAACCGGAAAAACCCCAATTCAACTGAAATGGTTGTTTTAAAGCCGGCCCTTTTACCTGTGAAAATAATAAAGGTTCACATGCGACCCCTTCGAAGACAACGCGGTAAGAAGTTGCTTTATATATGTTTGTAAGAAACTTCCAACTTATTGTTCTCACCTTTGGCACCCTAGATCTACAATATTTTTCATGGAATCACACTTTGACCTAAACCTGTGTACATAAGGCTCAACAAATTTGTAGGGATATACTTTTCTAAGGTCCGACTCCAGTATACGAAATTCTAACATGATCACCGCATGGAGCAAAAACAGAGCAAAGCAGATTGGATATTTGTTTTAAGAATATGAAAGTTCATACGGTAGAAATGGATTATCTAAGAATACGATTGGGAAAAAAAGAGGGATTGGGTGATGAAACCATTTTGTGCGGGATTTTGGACAGGAGTCCTAGGTTACTGGTTTCTTGGAGTTTGATCTTCAATAAAAATCTTGAAGCTCGCTTGATATCTTGGTTTTGTATTTCAGGTATATATTTTACAACAGTGGATTGGAGAATTTCTGACTAAGTAACTGGGCAGAATAGTTACTTAGTCAGAAAAAAAGAAAAAAACAGTCCGAGTAAATGAACTACTCAGAATTTAACAAGAAACGGAATCCCAATCACTAAGAATGGAATATCCAGAGTCATAATAAAAGGAGAGTCTGTATGAAGAAGGTTATGACTCTGGAGGAAATGAAAGAAGTGTGTAAGGACAGAAATAAATGGCGGTTAATCTGTGATGTTGGCGGCTAGGGTTTTTAAAATTAGAATTTGTTTTCTGTTAGTTTTTGATGTCCATACATGTTATAATTTGTTAATTTTAAAAATGTAATTTGTTGTTTTTATTCCTTGACTTATAGGTTGGTATGCGGCTGACCACCCATGCTGTAGAAAATGGTTCACTTTGCCAATGTCACCCGTTTCAGGGAAGGTCGGCAGGAGTTGCAGGGTGTATGTTCATTTGAGGTTCGGGTTTTTATATTGTAGGACTACATGCGGCATGTTTAAGCGCGAAATTAAACATGTCTGTTTTGTGAAATGCATATAATGTGAATCTCTAATGCCACTTATATTTTGCAACTTAGATTAGATTAGATTGGGTGAGGAATGATTTTGCAAGAGAAGAATGTGGTGCAAGGGAAAGTGTGAAAAGTGGCGATTAAAAGAACTTTATTAATATGATTTGGACATATGGAGGGAATGAATGATGAAAGGCTGACGAAGAAACTTTATGCAGCAAGAATAGATTGATAATGTGGTAAAGGAAGATTGAAAAAGGTATGGATGGATCAAATTCCTAGAATAGCAAATGAAAAGGATATTGTGTCATAATACAAGGAGAGCTTTTATGAAAACGGTTACAATTGATATGCAATGTTGGCGGCTAAGGTTTGTAAATTTTAAATATTTATTTTAATAAGTAAATTGTATTCTGTGTACAAAACAACCCAGCCTGGTATAAAAATAACAATCACAAAGGAGGACAATATTACTTATAAAGCTTTTGTTTATAATTTTTTAGCACTCACACATCTCGTAAAAAAAATATCCAAAACCTATGAATCGTAACTGATATGGAAACGATAATTCTTCAGTCGTTTCTGCGACTTTTTGAATCAGCACGAATTCTGTCCAGTTTGTTTATGGATTACAGGACAAACCGTATGAAAGCTTTAATACATCCCCATACACCACTAAACTTCCAATCCGGCACCAGATAGAAAAATAAACCATAGACAAACCGTACACAATTTGACCTTTGTGAAAAGTCTCTTTTGTTTCCGCAGTGACAATATTAGAGTCGCGTTGTGGTCAAAACCCGCGGGCGTCATCTCGAGCCCGACGAAATGGTCGACGTCGCATTCTCCGGGCTCTGCAGATGATTGGGAGCGTCGGCAAAGACAAACTTGAGCCTGTAGGCTTCGGCGACTAGAACGCCAATGTGGGAGTCCTGCCAGCAATGCGTCGGGACATTCTGAAGGAGAATCATCAAGCCCTGAAAGTCCCGTTCTTGCATGAGCCTGTCTCGCCAGTGCAGTAAGAAGGCAGCGCACACGTAGAGTTGAAAAGTGGCAAAACCGTCGGATTCTGCCAGATACGTGTCCCATAATCTGATGGTGCAAGGGAGAGGAAGTTCTCGTGTCAGCAGGTTGTTCATCCAGCGGAAGGAGAACTGCAGGTAGTCGACGCCGTGTGACTGGAGGTGCTGGTGCAAGGGGAGATCGATGCGGCGAATCAGTTCTTTCAATTGATTAACCTGAAACAATGTACTTGATTAGATTACAGATTTCTGATATTCCAACATTTGATTTATTTACATTTTTCATGTCTCAATGTTGCGTAAACTCCCCTCGATCGCATATATAAAGAAAATGTATGGTAGATACAATAGCACCTCTAGTGAGTTATTTAGTTTTCATATAATATGTTTTCTATTTACATGTTTGAGGGGCGTTCCTTGACTAATGGGTTGGTATGAGGCTGGCTCTCCATGCTGTAAAAACTTGGTTTACTATTGCCAATGCCATCGCGTTTCAGGGAAGGCGGCAGGAGTTGCAAGGTTTATGTATATGATTTAGTTTTTTTTAGTGTCCATGTATATATTATTATTTATTGATTTTAAAAATTTAATTTGTCATGTATGTTCCTTGACTTATAGGTTGGTATGCGGCTGACCACCCAACTGTAAAAAAAAATGGTTCACTTTGCCAATGTCACCCCTGTTTCAGGGAAGGACGGCAAGAGTTGCAGGGCTTATGTTCATTTGAGATTGGGTTTTTATATTGTAGGCCCACATGCGGCATGTGTTAGCGCGAAATTACACATGTCTGCTTGTGGGAACGCATTTAATATAAATCTTAAATGATATATATCTTTGCAGCTTAGATTAGATTAGAGGGTTGTTTTCTTTGTGTGTTTTAAGTGCACATGCAGCACGTGTAAGCGCAAACTTACATGTGCCTGTGGGGGTGCATTGAATATAAGCCTTAAATATTAATATATCTTTAAAAAATCAATATATCTTTCCAACTAAGCTGTTCCAGGCAAAACAGCCAAAATAGTGAATCATATTGTTTTTCATAAATTTATTTAAAAAAAAAGGATAAATACAAAAAATGCCATTTTTAGGTTACCTTGTGCTGGATGCCCAGCTGCGCAAAGATGTAGTTGTCCTGGATGCTGTCCAGGAACCTGGAGAGGCACCAGAAGGAGTCGGCCTCGATGACCCTCTGCTGCTCCTCGGGCAGCTCCCCCACCGGCCAGTCTTCAAGGTCGCGGCCCGCTGGCACCACCTCCTGGAGGAAGACCATGAAGAAGGGCGTGACCAGGTCGTTGATGCCCTGCACGTAGCCGGAGGCCGGGTGGCGGATGGCCCAGATGTACAGGATCCGCTCAAACATCATCTGGACCTGTAGGACATTGAATATTGTTTAAAAAATGGTGGTTAATCTGCAATGCTAACCGCTAAGGCTTTTAAATTTAATTGATGGGATGCCAGACTGTCCTGAGGACTTTTATTTTGAATTTTATTACCTGACTGTACTTTTTTTTTGTGAAAAACGTTTGTAATTTTTTTTTTTAAATAAATTATAGAAGTAAAAATAAAACAGTGTTTGATTCGAATCTAAAAAATTAACAATTTATTAATCAATATGAATTTTCACAGTGTTAATACACAAACAATACAAAATATAATTTTATATTATGGATCTTCGGATATTATGTATTTCATACAAACCCACCGAGGCTTCCAGGTAGCCTGGCGGATCCATCTACATCACTTTGACGTCACGGCTTGGCTAGCCGGCCGCGATGTGTTTTGGCAGGACTCAAATCCTCGGCATTTTATTTTAGAAAATTATCAATGAAATCTTTATTTTTACTACTTAAAAAATATATGGTTGTGATCCTTGAAATGTACTCTACACAACCATAGTATTTTCACCGTATTCCCCATCACTGCAATTACCCTATTACTGAGCTATCGACCGGACAAGAGAGATTCAAGGACATGTGAAGAGTGAGGTTACGGTTGGTTGCTGGAAGAGCGCTACGAGGGGGCTCATGCGCGGGATGTCGATGTGTATCTGGCGATAGGTCTCGTCGTCCCTCTCCGTCTCGTAGTACTGCCGCACCAGCTGCCAGTAGTCCTCCCGCTTCCTCTCCAGGATCTCCTGGCGGCGCTCCACGTTGGCGGGCAGGTAGCCCGACAGCAGGCGCCATGTCACTGCTCGGATCTGAGACAAGCAATGTGTCATGTTTTAATACGTTAAAATAAAAATTGCTTTGTTTTAATTCACATGAGTTTATTTTTGTACACGACCAGTTTCGGGAGAAGCAGTACCTCCCATCTTCAGGTGTAAATAGAAACCTGAAGATGGGAGGTACTGCTTCTCCCGAAACTGGTCGTATCCAAAAATAAACTCATGTGAATTAAAACAAAGCAATTTTTATTTTAATGTATTAAAATGAACTTTCACGAAGTTACTGCTGAAAATCTAGATAATATGTCATGTTTTATCTTATTGCTGTGTTTTTGGTTCTTTTTAAACTAAACAATGCAGTTTTATTGATTGCAGAGACATTCACTTTGTAATCCTTCATCCTTAAAGATAAAAAATAAAAATAACTTTGTATACGATTATATACCTAAGTAATCAAAAACAAAGTTGTTTTTATTTTATATCTTTTAAAAAATGCAGATTTATTTCAGCAGTTTGTATATTTATTTCCAACACAGAATTATTCTTCAAAGGTATGGCATTCCTTGACTTATAGGTTGATATGAGGCTGACCCCCACACTGTAAAAAGTCATTCAATTTGCCAATGTCAACCTTGTTTCAGGGATGATTAGTGTCATAACCTTCTTCATACAGACTCTCCTGTTATTATGACTCTGGTGTAAATGTCAATTTTTAGAATTGGGTCTTTATTTTGTAAGTGCACATTTAAATATAGCACATGGCGTGTACGTACACGTGTCTGCTTGTGGGCATGCATTTAATATGAATCTTAAATGTTAATAGCTTTGATTACATATTATAGCCTTTAGTTTGGTTATATATGACAAGACATATAATTTACATAAAAACAGCCCCCAAAAAAAACTTTTACTATTAAAAACTGGCTTGAGCACTACGAGTTGAGTAACTCTGTTGCCATTCCACTAACAGTCTCATCAGCATCATAATCATCACGCTGAAGAAGTCCATCGCAGACATGGGAGAAATGTCCCAAAGAAAGTTGCACAGCAGCAGATCCCGGAAAGCAACGCAAACTAAGCTACACATATAGTGTAACTTCTTGCCGCGTTATCCCCGAAGGGGTCACATGTGGCGAGTTGAACATATTTATTTTTACAGGTAAGGGGGCCGGCTTTACGCCAACCACTTCTCTTTCGACTCCCGACAGGGCTGGTACTCATTTCTTGTGAAGGCTGAGTAAACCTTGCTTGTATTTTATTTTGGGGTTTGAAATAAACACTGAAACGGGAAGTCATTTCTGACACCCTCGGTGGGATTCGTACCCGAACCCACGGCATGGAATGCAAGCACTCTACCAACTGAGCTATCGACCAGACTCAAAGCATGTAATCTAATCTAATCTAAGTTGCAAAATATATGTAACATTAAAGATTCACTTTATATGCACTTTCACAAACAGACATGCACAAGTTCGCGCTTAAACATGCCGCATGTGGTCCTACAATATAAAAACCCGAATCTCACATGGACATACACCCTGCAACTTCCCTGAAAACAGAGGTGACATTGGCAAAGTGAACCATTTTCTACAGCATGGGTGGTCAGCCGCATACCAACCTATAAGTCAAGGAACATACACAACAAATTACAAAACAAATTATAATATGTATGGACATCAAAAACTAACAGAAAACAAATTCTTATTTAAAAAACCCTAGCCGCCAACATCGCAGATCAACTGACATTTTTTTCTGTCCTTACACACTTCTTTCATTTCCTCCAGAGTCATAACCTTCTTCATACAGGCTCTCCTTTTATTATGACTCTGGATATTCCATTCATTCGTAATTTCGGAAATTTGGTCCATCCATAGAGTGCTTACATTCTACCCCGTAAGTCCCGTCGATAGCTCAGTTGGTAGTGCTTTCATTCTACCCCGTGAGCTCAGGTTCGAATCCCACCGAGGAGGGTGTTAGAAATGATTTCCTATTTCGGTGTTTATTTCAAACCCCATAATAAAAATACTGGCAAGGTTTACTCAGCCTTCACAAGAAATGAGTACCAGCCCCCTCGGGAGCTGGGAAACCCCCACTTCAACTGAAGTGGTTGGCGTAAGGCCGGCCCCCTTACCTATAAAAATAAATAGGTTCAACTTGCCACATGCGACCCCTTCGGGGATAACGCGGCAAGAAGTTACACTATATGTGTAGCTTAGTTGCGTTGCATACCTTTCTTGGTCTTCCTCTACCACGACATCCATCTATACTTGCAACATATACTTTCTTCGTCAGTCTTTCATCATCCATTCTTTCATTATTCATTCTCCAATAATGAATATAGTTACCTTGACGGGGACGCCAGACCAGCAGAGTTGCTTCAGCTCGTTCAGATCCAGAACCTCGCACTCGCTGAGCTGCTTGAACCTCTCCAGCTTGCTCTCACAGTTCTCTTCCTTTCCACTCAAGCTCGAGAACTTAATGGCTCTGGGCCGTCCAGGATAATGACGTAACGGCGCCCCGGGGGACAGGGGGCGCGCGGCGGGGCTCACAGGCACACGACTACACTCCCCCGCAGACTTGAACGCCCCTGGTACCTCGGATTTCTTGACACTTTCAACTTTAGCGCTCACATTCGAACTAGCTTCGTTTCTATGCGTGTTTATCACATTTAACGCGGCTGAGAGCGATATTACTTTAGATATTTTAGTGTTGGCCATTCCTGAGACGATATCGTCGTCTCCCGCGTCCCAGGCATCGTTCACAGACTCTTGAAAGTCCTGAAATGACGAAGTTCCAGACATAACCTTTCCGAGGCGGTTCTCTTTGCGTGGACTCAGCCTGCCCGGCACGGCGCGGTTGCTCTTCTTCCAAAATGAGTTTTTCTGGTACTGATCATAATTGTCTGTAAGTTTTCCCTCCATAACAGGTTGGATCCATCGGTTTTGATGTTTTTTTTTCGTAGCGAGTCAGTCCATTACGAGATTGGTGACCTGTCAGACTGGCACGGCCGCAAAACAATGAATAGGTGGGTCATGCGGATCAAAACAGATCCGGATCAATCTTTATTTATTTTAAATCTAAAAAAAACGTTTAAAAATTTTAAATGAGGCCTGAGGCCCACATAAATTGACACAAACAAAAATGTGACGTCACACGGCTGGGTTGCTAGGGAAAAGGCAAACCAATATTTTTTTTATTGGTTGCTATACGGCAGTCCCATACGTGTGTGATGTTTGCTCGCCAAGAAAAAAATCCAAATGGACTCCGCACAAATTGAAATAGACAAAAGTGTGCCATCACACGGCTGGGTTGCTAGGGAAAAGACAAATATTTTGTCATCAGTTATTAAGGACCATACAAGTGTGGCGTTTGCCCGTTTAGAAAAAAAAATTCAAAATTCAGATTTCTTATAGTCCATTAAAAATGAGATTCCATAAAAAAACTAGCTTTTTGGGTTTATGTGGCCAAATAGCTAACTTCACAATGAGGTCGGAACATTATTGAATTTGGAACTTTTTCTTGGCGAGCTAATGTGAGTCTCATTGAGACTACCGTCCTTAGCAAACAATATTTTTTTATGCCTTTTCCCTTGCAACCTGGCCGCCTGACGACACAATATTGTCGATTCACATTCACATTTGACTGCACATATAGTTAACAAGTTCTTGCCTCCAAGGGCGCCCGCAGAATATTTTCCCAGGGGGGGCAAGGCCACCGGGGGGTCTGGGGGGTATGACACTTTACAGTAAAAAAGTAGGGTTTGGTTATTTATGTAGTCATGTTTTTCGTTAACGTAACCTTATCCCGGCGTTTATGCGGAATTGCCGATATTTATTCATTTTGGACATTCTAAATTTTTCAAAACACTAAAACCTGACAAAAATTTATGCGCACTATCCTGATTCTCAGGGGGGGCAATGGCCCCCCCTGGCCCCTCCCTGCGGGCGCCCATGCTTGCCTCAAGATGTTGGGTCAATTTACTATAAGAAAACAAGGGAATGGGAAATCATGTTCAACACTTAAGTTTGGAATCGAACCCAAGCCCTTTTGTCTCCCAGGCAAGTGTTCCACCAATCGAGCCATTGATGGTACACGCCCTGCTATTTTGGTAGATGGCACGTATCGCGTTCAAGTGCTTAGTTGACACCATACCTCTCTAGCACACCCCACATCATACTTCTATCCACCGAGTCAAAGGCCTTCTCAAGATAAAGGAAAGCCACATAGACCTTTTTATTTACATCCAGCTTCTTTTCGACTATCTTTTTCTCCATGTACTCTTAAATGAAATACAAGATGTATTTTCATGAGTTTATTTCATAAAAATAAATCATTTTACAATCAAATATCAACAGGCTCTTACAATTTTTTAACAATTAATAAGTAAAAATTCAGATTTTCATTTGATTTGTTTTTATTAATAAACTTTTTACATTTTCCCTTTCGCAGGACATTTTTTTACTTAGGAGAGCAATGAAAACGTTTTGAGTCATATAAAACCAAAATTGGCAACCTAGGATTTTTTCAATGTTGCAATAAATATATTACCGTCATGTAAAAACTGACATTTTCTGTGTCTCCATGTATTAATCTCTTTTTCAAAAAAGTCCTATATTGTCGCTTTTGGTTCTATACAAATCATTTCAAAGAAGAAATAAAATAGTATGTAGAACAAAAAATATAGTATGAGAAATCAATAATAAGCAAGCAACATTGGGCGTGGTCAGTACTTGGATGGGTGACCGCTCAGGTACACCGCGTGTCGTTGGCATCTCGGACCGGTCCGTAGTCCGTAGTGGCAACACTTCGGACTCGTAAATGGAAGGTTGTGGATTCGGATCCCGGCGGAGCACACAAAAATACCATTAATATTTCGAATGTGCTCTTCGCTAGGTTGAAAAATTCATAAGCCTTTACCAATGACCGGTCACCAAGGGTCCATCCAGCCTTACAGCAACTGGGTCTTGCTTGAGTATTGGCGCTTTGTAGCGACGACCAAGCTCGTACACCTCTGCGGCACTACAACAAGTGTCATAGACCCCTAGAGTCTTCAGAATCTAGGGAGTCTCCCGCACAGGATTTTCTTAAAAAAAAAAAAAAAAAAATATATAATTTTTGAAAATGAATTTCCCAAAATACTTACTAAGGTACCCTTCTATCAGAACTATAGATTACGCGCATTTCACACTAGATGCATTCTGCATTTGTCTGTGGTTTTTGCATCATACGATATGGGGCCGTCCATAAATTACGTCATCGATTTTGGCCGATTTTCGACCCCCCCCCCTACAATCATCATATAGTCATTATCTAATGACCCCCCCCCCCTCTTGCTGTAATAATGGATGAGCTTAATAATTAATGTTATATTACTTGCATACTATTTTGTATATTTTGTAAAAATTGGTATTTACAAGAACGACGTCACTTCTGGTACTCGTACATCATTTACCATCATCCGCAGACCAGACCCCCCCCCCCCCTAAATGCGAATGACGTAATATATGGACAGCCCCTATGTATGATTGTCTATGAAAGCTTACATATAGTTTGACCGGCAATCCATAGACAAACCGGGCAGAATGCGTTGTGTGGGAAATGAGTCTTAATTTACTTATGGTATTAAGATTGGACAAAGTTGGCCGCTTGTAGAGAGAGAGCAGCACTTTGTACAATGGAGTCGACACATTCAAATTATCCGTCCATTCCAGATAATCAGGGGTTTATTTCTATTTTACAGCATTTAGAAACATGTGTACTTTACTAATATAAATGTGAAGACTCCATTTGAAAATAAGGTAAAAAAAATGATTGAATTTTATATTTATTTAAAGTATAATAATTATAAAAATATATGTCTTGTTTGTTTATGTTTGAGTCCATGATTTTTTCTTTTTAATAAACAATTGTGTCTGTTTAGCATTTCTGCAGAAAAATGTGATTTTCTGATATCACTATACGATGTACACTACCTACTATAAGGCTAGGTGATGGCACAATGATACTTGTGCAGACTCCAATGTTTGTTAAAAATATATTAAATTATTGAGTATGTAAGATGGAATATGTCGTATTGCTAATTCATGTAAAAAATTAAATCTTTTATATATCCCGAAGAAAGATATGTAATTATGTAAGGTGCATTTGAGTAATTCGGAAAATAAACAAAATCTACAAAGATGAAAGATATTTTGTTACTAAAAGCACACTCAGTTATGAAAAGAACACTGATTGTGTCTAGGCTTATGTTTTTAGTAAAAACATATCTTGTAAATAGGTAGATTTTGTTAGTTTTTGAAATTCTCCCATTGACGAATAAATGTATCCAGGTGCATTTCAATTTATATTAAATCTAGTAATTTATGATTGAATTCAATGCGGAATCATGATTGTTTGGCACATTTACAAATTAAAATTAATTAAAACTTTGGATATGAGACGAGCGTTATTGCAGAACTTACATTATACGTACGAATATTTCTTTATTGGTTGCTAAGGTTGCATACAAGTGCGATGACAAAAAAGATCAAAGTTCAAATTTGGCAAAGCCCATTATAACGTACACTTGGGTGGCTAAGATAAGAATTTGTGTTGTGTTGATTAGTTCATCCTTGCTTACCGCACAACAAAGCTGTCTCCTAAGATATTGATACCAACAAAACATAGCGGGTAAAGTAAGTTCTCCAATAATTCTTTATTGATATCTTCACATTAATTTGTACCAACACAGGTAATTTATATTTTTTTACTTACATATTAAAAACATATTAAAAAATATATTTAACCCTCTGTCGGTCGCACATGTGCAAAAACCCGTAGTGTTTTTCGCTAAAGTCTCTAAATCAAAGGCGACTCAATTTAATCTTAAGCTGCAATAAAATGTTCAATATTGAAAAAATGCACATATTCCTTTCATTCAGATTATCAAGAGTTAGTGTGCAAGAAAGTCTCACAGAAAATAAAGTGATTCTATTAGAAATTATTAGCAACATGTTTTTTTTTGGCACATTATGTTCAAACGACGGTGTTACAAGGTTGCGACCAACGGGGTAAGTACTATAAAATACATATCTTTGTCATACGAGCTAAAGGAACTAAATGTATAACTAACCCCCCCCAGTCAAACCCAGTCATAACGAGCAAGAAGAAACCAACCAATTTTGCTCCTTAAAGCCGTTACTCTTCATAAATGCTAGAGCGTAAAAAGTACCTAAATACTTTCTTGATATTTACGCCAGGGAACATGAAAGTTTGCTGCCGAATTGGTAAAGAAGCTTTCTTTGTCTTGTTGATAATAAGCTCTTTCAATATTTTTTCATCTGGGTAGATTGAGCTGACTTTACTATTTGGTTCCACGACACATTGGTCTCAGAAAAGCCATCCACATACAGCTCAGTCACACGACAGCTCATCCACACAACTTTTAGCTCAATGACATTTCAGTCACATACAGTATCAATCCAGACAGCTCCATCACAGAAAAAAATCTCTCCAAAAAAACCTTTGTTATCACTGTAGTTGTCATAAATTGTTGTTTTCTGTGATGGATCTGTCTGTGGACCTATAATTAATCTGCCTGTGGATGAGTTATCTTTGACCGATTTGTCGTAACACATTATTTGGATGCTACATTTGGACTGGTCTTTATGAGAATAAGCCCGAACCAACATATCAGTACGTGATAGCTCGTTATAGCTGTGAATTTGCTTCATCCGTGATCGTTTTTACTGAGTTTGACTGTAGTTTCTCCTTACAGACTAACTTAAATTAGAAACATGGCACATTTTTCCAAATTTAAAAGATCAGTATTTTAAACAGCCTTAATTTATAAGTAAACACTGAAATAAAGATATACATAATCAAAGAAATATCCTTCATTTGATTTTAAGTTGGACAAAAGGAGGATAATAAAATATAAAGTGTCAATTTTTATTGATTGCTCTTCTATCATTCTTTCTTTTAAGGCGCTAGTGTTGTCAACAGGAGCAAGCTCAATGGCTGCTAGAAAATACCGCATGAACGGATGCAGTTTATATTTTCATTAAAATAGTTTCTAGTCCACAGATATCGTGAGTGAATGCTTATAACACAAATGATTTGGTACTCCGAATGGCTTTGATGTTCCATCTATTACTTAAATATTGATCACTACAACAACAAATACATAGTAAAATTTAAACTGGAAATAAGTCACTTGAGATTTTTAAAAAAAAATTAGAGTCAGAAATTGAACAAGAATGGAAAGTTTGAGAAAGAACTCTTCATAAAAAGTATGAATACAGTTCCTTCTCGTTCGCTCGGAAAAACAGTCTTTTGAAGAAGTTGACTAAGAGGTTGTTAGCAAAATGTCATGAGACTGAAATAAAGTTTAATCTCTAAGAGCCCGTTCCCACTTGTCGGGTGTCGGATCCGTATATTAATCGGAGGTTCCAGTGGCAGAACATTATGTATGGAGCTATTCACACTTGTCGGAAACCGATTTTGTCCGAAATGTTATGCAACTGGCACCTCCGATGAATATATGGATCCGACACCCGACAAGTGGGAACGGGCTCTCAGACTTACAGCATAAATATCTGTTCTACATTTACACATTTTTACCTACGCCAAATTGAAGAAGTTGAGGACGGAGGTGAAATCATGGGTGACAATACCCTTGGTGGGGTAGTCAAGAAATGAGGATATCTCAGAGACTGAAAATCAGGGTTGGAAGAACTCTGGTAGAATTCCAGTGCAGATAAATTCTGCGGATATTCATTAAGTGTCAACGGATGATGCACAGGCGAGAAAGTCGGTGAAAACGACATCGGAGGAGAGAACAGAGGAGCTGATACCGTTTGGATCGGGTACATGGATGGATTAAAGCTTTGTGGCGGAGTCATTCTCTGCATAGGCACGGCAGGAGTTGGCGTAAAGCGTTGCGTAACTGGAGTT
The DNA here is from genome assembly GCA_951799405.1 of Agapetus fuscipes. NCBI lineage: Eukaryota > Metazoa > Arthropoda > Insecta > Trichoptera > Glossosomatidae > Agapetus > Agapetus fuscipes. The sequence goes on along the minus strand of OX637352.1, from coordinate 6,949,228 downwards.
CCGACGTTGGACTCGAAGAATCTCGCCCATTTGACGTGAAACTGTCGACGGAACTCATCAGAAGATTGCACCATCTTGAAGGCTGCGCTTGCGTCGGAATATGTGTCGAAGGAGACGTAGGCGAAGCTGCTCCTCGTAAACTTGATGTGGGCGACTTGGTAGGGATAGAATATTGCTTTGATGCTCTCCATGTCGGTGGACGTCAGCCCGTTAACAAACAATGTCTTGAGCTGAAAAGAGAACAATAATTATTTGCTGAGTTTGAAAACAATCTCTTACATTTTTTTGATGTTTTAAAAATGCATATGCAACTAAATAGACTGTCTATCTATAATCTAAGTTGCAAAGATATAGTTCATGGTATGCTCCGTAGTCTAGTGGTAACGCTTCGGACTCGTAAATGGAAGGTCGCTGGTTTGAATCCTGGCGGAGCACAAAAAATAAACAATTTATATTTTCAAATGTGCTCTTCGCAGTGTTGAAAAATTCATTAACTTTTACCAAAGATAGGTCAACAAGCCCTACAGCAACTGAGTCTTGCTTGAGGAATGCGCTTTCCACAGTGATAAACAAGCTCGCAGAGGGCTCTTGAGGTGTGATTCACACAAAAACAGCGCTCACCAAATAAATCTATAATCTAAGTTGCAAAGATATATAGTACAGTTAGGTTTAAGTGAGAATTACGGTCGTTTGACATTTTGACAATAATATATTATTTTTTTAAACTGAACAACTTTAAAACTTAATTTAAATTGGATATTTAACGAACCGTTTAGAGAGAACTTACATCATTCTCGACGTTTCGTCAGCGACGTAGCCGACGTCCTCAGGAGAACATCCTCTCTACGGCGACTGAGGATGAACTGAATTTGAAAAAACACTTTGTCACAAATCACTGCCTACCTTCGAACGAAGGTAGTAATTATGTTTTGGTCTGTTACACTGTACACATACCACTTTCATCTTGTTTGTATTCCACGATTTGTGACAAAGTGTTTTTTCAAATTCAGTTCATCCTCAGTCGCCGTACAGAGAGGATGTTCTCCTGAAGACGTCGGCTACGTCGCTGACGAAACGTCGAGAATGATGTAAGTTCTCTCTAAACGGTTCGTTAAATATCCGATTTAAATTCAGTTTAAAATTGTTCAGTTTTAAAATATTAATATAATTGTCAATACATATATAGTACATTTGAGATTTGTATTAAATGCATTGCCACAAGCAGACGTGTATAATTTCGCGCTTACACATGCCGCATGTGGACTTACAATGTAAAAACCTGATCTCAAATGAACATAAGCCCTGCAACTCTTGCCGACCTTCCCTGAAACAGGGGTGACATTGGCAGAGTGAACCTTTTTTTTTTCAGCATGGGTGGTCAGTCTCATTTATTATTATTACTTGGGTATAACTTAGCGCTTACGTGTGTCGCATATGACCTATCAGCATAAAAACTGAAATCTAAACTGAAAACAGAGCACTGCAACTCTTATAGACTATTCTTGAAACAGGTGTAACATTGGCAAAGTGAACCATTTTTTACAGTATAAGAAATAAGTTAAGTTTACAAGAATGTATATAAAACAACAATACCTGCCTAAAACACATTTAAAAAAATCAATCTTTTAATATGTACCTATATAAAATTGAACGGATGTATGTATGTTTGTCCTCTATAGACTGCTGACCTAATGAACTGTACCCTTAGTAGGTACGAGTTGCAAAACTTGAGTAATTTAAAGTTACGGCAATTATTAAAGAGTGATTTTCCCCAAAATCTGCCGTTTTTGTTTGTTTAAACTTGATTTTCTTCATCACTGTAACTCTTTTGCTAAGACCATGAAGTGTAAGAAACAAAAACGTCAGATTTTGGGAGAAATCACTCTTTAATCTATAATCTATAATCTAATTATAGATTATAGATTAAAGAGTGAATATTTTCTGTAAACTTTACTTTTCTCAAGTTTTGCAACTCGTACTAAGGGTACTAATTGCGATGAAACTTACAGGAGTTATTGTCAGGCCCAGATACAGGGCGGTTCGAGTGGTGCAGTCGATCCAGGGCCCCCAAGACGTTTTATAAAAATATTCTTCAATAACTTACTTCAATACTTTTTTTAATCCCACTGTCTATACTCGTTTTTATGGTAGGCCAGGGTGAAGGGGTGGGAGTAGGGGAGAAGGGAGTTGGGGTCCCTCATGACTTTCCCCGCAACAGGGTAACACACAGGTACCAACAGGTAAACAGGGCAACAATAAAATAGACACCAAAACGGGAAATCATTTCTGACACCCTAGGTGGTGCTCGAACCCTTGCTCTCGGCATGGAATGCAAGCATTCTACCAAATGGGCTATCGACCAGACTTTTAACGAGCCTGGTCGTCGCTACAAAGCGCCAATTCTCAAGCAAGGTCCAGTTGCTGTAAGGCTGGATGGACCTTTTGATGACCGGTCTTTGGTAAGGTTTATGAATTTTTCAACCCAGCGAAGAGCAAATTTTAAAATAGAAATGGCATTTTTTTGTGCTCCGCCGGGATTAGAACCCATAACCTTCCATTTACGAGTCAGAAGTGTTAACCACTAGACTATGGACCGGTCCCATGATGATTTGTACTTTGAGTTTGGTGACAAGGAAAATAAATCTGGTACTTTTGCCAAACAACTGATTTTGGTTCTTTAGTGGGACGATATCAACTGTTGATCTCTTTGATCAGCTTGAAATAAGTAAGCGAGCCCTCTGTCGTGTAGGAATGACAAACTAAAATTCTCCCACAACGTGGGATATCAACCCCGCCCTTTTAAGACACGCCCCCAACCAATCACAGTGAGAGAAAGTCGCTGAGCAGGAGAAAGTACTTAAATAGAATCTCGATCGCCTTATCAGCAGTCTAGGCTGGTATGCCAAGCAGTGAGAGGTGTTTTCGTGCTCGATTTCGTAATTTAAAGTTCGCGGGTAAATGTTATTTTTTTACAACGCGCTTTTTGAAATGTTGAAAAGTGATAAAAAATTAAAAAGTGTACACAATAAATCAAATTAAATAAAAAAATATGAAAGAAACTTATTATACTTCGCTTTATTATTTAATAAAATAATTTTATTGAACGTAATAAAAAAAAAATTGTTGTTAGTGTTTTTAAAATAGGTGTTGCGTTAAAAAAAAATAGTGAGAAGTGCGCCGTTTTCTTCTTCATTCAACTGAGCACCAGCATGAGAAAGCCTAAAAAAGTGCGATATTAATCATTTTTCTGTTAAAATAACACGTAGGGCTATAAAATATTTTGTATCAATGGATAACTTGAAATAAAATAAAGTGCCATGTGAAAGCCAAGATAGGAGCAGCAGCCGGGAGCTTGCGCTATCACCTGTAAATTACAATTTATTCATACTCGCGTTAAGTATAAAGTGTGTTCCAGAGGCGGTTTCAGAACAATGTAAGTCATTTTGAATTCAAAAAATGTTTTTACATTAAAATTATTGTATTTTATTATGTGTTGACCTTTTTTTTTTAATTATGAAGGTTTTTTAAAGGAATCCTGTGCAGGAGGCTCCCCGCTTCTTGAAAGGCTTGGGGGTCTATGTCACCCCGGAAGGGTGTCGCAAAGGTGTTGCTTCAATTGTTGCTTCTGTCATGGGGTGCTGCAAGGAAGTGGCGATTGGTGTTGGTTTTGAATAAAATCGGATTAAATTGAGAAGAGAACACAGCCGCTGGTAGATCATTCCATTAACGGGCAGTTTGGCAAATGAATGAGTCATGAAAAGCCAAGTTCTCATAATTTTGAGGTGTGTCTGTGTTTTATGAAAAATTGTAAAAAAGGCTTTATTAAGGCAGGCCCAGACTAAGGGCAGTTCGTGCTGTGCGACCGAACCAGGGCCCCTGTATCTTAGGGCACCCCGAGACGTCTTTGAAAAATATAGACATAAATTTGTTCGAGGGCTCAGGTTTTTAAAAAATTCACGACCACGCCCTCATAGACTTTTTGGAAATTAGTTATTGGGGTCCGAATCAAAGCAGCCTTCGAGACCAAAGACGCTCATGGCGACTTATATGAAATTGTAAAGAAAAATATTTCAATTCATTTTTGTTGGTGCGGGGAGGTGTTGGTGGGAGGGGATAGAGGGTTGGGGGCCCCCTGACTTTCCCCGCACCCGGGCCCCTAGTGGTTTTAATCCGGGCCTGATTATTGTACATATGCCCACTTGTTCTTTGGTACAAAAAACTACAAAAAAAGGAAATGAGAGCAGTAATATGTTTAAAATATTTTTACCTTATTACGGGGATTTTTTCAGACTAACAGACGTGTGCAAAGACACAACACAGTGGAGATACATCTGAAATACTGTAAAGGCTAGTTCGGACAAGGCGACTATTTTAGTCGAGTAGCGAGTAATTTAGTGGTGGGCGGGGCGCTACTCGCCCGTGAAGCGTTCGCATTACGGTCCAGTACAGTACACAAGTGTGAAGTTTGCAAGATGAAGAGGCTGCAACACGAGAATGAATGGCGGCAAATTTAAATTGGCTGCAGTTTGAAAATATTAAATGAGTATTAAAATCATGTTATTATTAAGCCCTGTCTATAATGGCGGCAAATTTAAATTGGCTGTGGTTTGGTAATATTAACTGATTTATATTTTCAAACTGCAGCCAATTTAAATTTGCCGCCATTCATGCATTTCCGTTTCCCCGCCAAGAGTGAGCGGCCAATGGCGCGGCCACTAAATGAACTCGACTCGGACTCGGGCTTGTCCGTTGCCGTTCGGACTCGGACTTGTCCGTGGCTACTCGGCCACGGACGGTGGTGGGGGGAGCTACTCGCCCGAAAAAATAGAGTGAAATGGATCGACTCGACTAAGCCATTGACTAAACTACTCGACTAATTTTTTGTAGTTTGCACACGTTTAGCCACTAAATTACTCGCTACTCGATTAAAATAGTCGCCTTGTGCGAACTAGCCTTAATACGTAGTATTATAGCACAGATCAAAAAAAGAAGGAGATATGGTATGAGGGCGTTCCCTAGGTAAATCAATTATGCTTAAAAAAATCTTGGTTGAAAATCCGTATTATTGCGCAAATCAGTCACGTTTATACTGCTGTACTAGCAACTGCTCTTGGTTTTTATCAAAATGCCGTGTTGCTGTGTGGTCAAGTGTAACAATGTAAGTCGATATAAAAACTTTAAGGATCACGGCATCACTTTTCACCGGTGAGTAATCAATTCCACACGTATTAAACGTTTTACATCGATTTCAATCTTTTAGGTGTCTTGAATTTTTGACATTTCTACATAGCATCACTAGTGTTGTGCAATACGCGTTTGTGTATGCCAAACATCGATACCTTTTATATTTATTTATTTTTCATAAAGAAATAAAATATCAAGCCGTAGTCTAGTGATTAACTATACGGACTGTAACTGTAACTCTGTCGCCATTCCGATAGGGGTGGCCAAATTTGACGAGCAAATTTGGCAGGCAGCGTCTTAAAGAGAGGCTTGCGTTTCTACTAAGTTGATTCAGTAATTCATTTTTGCTGTATTTCATTGATTTTAGTTTTTATGGATCTTTTTATTTCATTTTATTGACCTTTCAATTGTTATACGTGTAAGATTTTACCTGTAAAGTGTCATATATTTATTTTTCAAATTTTTGTGGTGAAACATTGTGGAATTCCATTTTAAATATTTGATTACAAAAAAAGTTTTTAAGAAGTCTTAATAAAAAACCTTTGTTTTATTCCACTGATGAGAATTTTTGTTAGAGATATTTCTGTTTCTTCAGTTTCTTATATATTTATCTAGATACCTATTGAAGAAACGAAAGGTAGGTACATATCTAAGGTATATGAAGATTCGATAAAAAATGCACATCAGTGGAATAAAACAAAGTTTTGTATTAAAAGTTTATAAAATTATTATTTTTTTAAATCAAATGTGTAATAAATTTAATAAAAATAATTTTATTTTGTATTGTATACTCGAGTTTTCATTTAAATGATCTTTTTTATTCAAACACTCCAAATTGTGTGTTTTTTTGCGTAACAAACTAAACTTCGTTTTTGAATGCTTTCTTCTCATTTGAACTATTTTTTACACCTTTTTCTAACTAAATTTACCAAATTGATTGCAACGTACGTGGACAGAGAATGCTCTTCTCTTTACTTGTCTTTCTACTTTCATAACGGGTTATAGATAGCTAGTTTATTACCTACAAAAAAAATTGAATCTGGTCGATTTTCTAAAAATTGATTCGGAGTATTTATTTCATTTCAATTTTTTATAATGTAAATTTAAGTATATATCGTAGGAAAAGTAATGAAAAAATGAATTATTTATGTAGACATAAACATATTTTCAGACATCAAAAAATCGTGAATATCGAGTGGGTATCGATCTAACGATGTATCGATGTATTGAATTTAGTCACATCCCTAGGCTCGAAATAGGACAGTGTTTCTCAAAGCGTGCGATAATATGATGGCTGACATGTAATTTTATTTTCTTTACAATTTTAAAATTCACTTCAATTAAAACCTACCCTCAACATTGAAACTATTTTTTTGTTTATATTTCAACTCTGTATGATTGTATACGAATAAAGAATAGCAAAACTTTCATTGGATCTCGTAGGTGAGTTTCATAGTTTTCCCAATTTATAACTCTTCGGCAACAACGACGACTTTTTGTTCACTGCCAACATTAGGGAAACCTCCAACTGATTCGTTAGAAAGATTCTAAGACATTTTGGAATTGGAAGCATCAGAATGGATATATCTACACTGCTAAACAACTTCTAGCCTATAGAACTAAAGATGAATGAAGAAATAATAATGTAATTCAAAAGTAGCAATCAGGAATTTCAGCTACAAAAGCCAATCTCGCAATTAGATTACCTATCTATATTGTTTAGTATTTGAATGAAAGGTATTTTTATAATACTAAAATTATAAAGTTATGTTTTAATTGCTCTCATTGGTAAAAATGTCTCATTTAGAATTAAATGTAAGCTCAAGACCACACTTATAAAGTAAATTATAATTTAATTAATGAATACCATTGTGGGTTTTCAGTTTTGGAAATGTTAAAAAAAAATTGGGGAGTGTTAGAAAATAATAGATTTTCAGTCAGCGGTATTGTTTGATATTCTCTGGTATGATATTAGGTCACTCACGCACACATATTGAAATGCAAAGGAAAAACGTCCCTATGCATTAGTGGTTTTGATAACGTTATTGTTTTTAACTTTCTTAGCCAATCACAAGTCACATTTGTTTGTATAGGAGTGATACCTATGCAATAGGCGGAGCTTTAAAAAATATGAGAACACGCGTTTTGTTCTACGGATGAATCCATACCACATCTCTCTATTCCGTTATCTATGTATTATAGTATACAGTGGAACCTCTCATAACGAGCATAATTCGTTCCAGAGTCTCGCTCGTAATGTGAAACACTCGTTAAGCGAAACTAAATTTCCCATATAAATCAATGTAAGTAGAAAACGATAATGCGTTCCATGCGAAATATATATTTTTTTTAACGTTTATTCAAATAAAATAACGTGATATTTTGTACCTGACGATGGAAACATTGTTTCCGAAACCGGACGTACATTATTAAATTTTACTCGCCCCGTAACCTAACACAATTTGTTTTTATTTTTTATTTTAATTTTTTTAAATAACGTGCTTTAAATTGTGAATGATCGTAACAACCTGGATAAAAACATATTTAAAAATCGAAATTAGATTATTTTTTATTTATTTATGACAAATTATTAGTAATTATTTTTACCAGAAAGCTGTTAACAGACGTTTGTTTTAGCCGACTCTTGATACAATACAAGTAAGGCCCGGTAGTTTCATCGTTAGCATATGCGCCTAACAAAAATGACTTACTATAGCTTAAAATCTTAAAAACGGTATTTTGAAATATGCTTTAGCAAGAAAATAGTCTAATAGCAACGATATTTTTGCCAGCCAATTTTGCGGAGCATAAGTTTTATGCTATAGCTAGGGACTGGAAAATTTCGCGATCGCGATAAAACGAATTTATTCGCGAATTTTGATGTTTTTACGCGAATAACGCGAAATTTGAGGTTTTACGCAAATATCGCGAATTTCCGTAGTTTTGGTAGAAATTGTGCGAAAAAGTTGTCATGTGTCGCTTTTGCAACGCAACGATTTTGTGGGAAAGAAAAGATTCCTGCGAAAACCCTTTGTAAGGTGCAAAGCACAGGAAAATTGGTCGGTTTTATAGCCAAGGGGGCCAAGTGGGCTGATCTTTCAACGTTGAAACACGCTAGTCGCGGGGTTCGATCCCCACCTGGGTCATTTGACCCTGGTTCAACAGATGTTATTGGGTAAATATTGGTAACACTTCGGACTCGTAACTGGAGGGTTGTGGGTTCGAATCCCGGCGGAGCACAAAAAATATACCATTTATATTCTCAAATTTGCTCTTCGCTGGGTTGAAAAATTCATAAACCTTTACCAAAGACCGGTCATCAAAAGGTTCATCCAGCCTTACAACAACTGGGTCTTGCTTGAGAATTGGCGCTTTCTACAGCGCCGACCAAGCTCGCAGAGGGCTCTTGAGGTGTGGTACACAAACAACAGCGCTCACCAAATAAATCAGCCTTTTTTTTTTTTTTACTGTCCTGAATCATTCAAGCAGACTTAAATCGTGACATCAATGAAAGAAAATATTTCAAGGAGTGAAACTGTTGCTGGATTAGCCAAGAGCACAACTTGAGGTTTTCATAAAAGCCAACATCCCTTGAAAAATTAGATAACCCTCATCTGGAGACTAAATGCACAAAAATTAAATATTTTAAAAGGATACTGCAGGGTATTCGGAGTGTCATTGAAATATTATATTAATACTTTTTTCAATCAATGGTTTTTTGTAAGTTAGGTACTCGTATGGATTCAGATGTTGTTTATTCATTGTTTCTGAAGGTACATATTGTTGTTTATATAATAAATTGTAAATATTAGTAATATCTTTTGTTTGCAATTATACAAACCTACATTTTGATCAAATCAACCCTAAAAATTACACCGAATCTCCCTGTTTATCATGAAAAATAACGCGAATTTCCCTGTTTTCGATCAAAAATAACGCGAATTTCCCAAAAAAATAACGCGAATTTCTCCAAAAATAACACCACTATTTTCCAGTCCCTAGCTATAGCTAATTCCAATATGGCGTCTTTTCACATCTGTTATTTACAGCGGCTATGTAGTTTTCAGACGAATTTTAGCAATTATTCCCTTAGAAACACACAATATTTACTTCAATTTTGTCATGGAAAGCAACGGTTCAGATGTCGAAAGAATTACTGATTATGTTTACATGTGCAAATCAAAAATATTTTGTCTCGAAATATTTGGTAGGAAAGCGGAAGAATTCACTGGGCACAACGTTTGAAATTATTGGCAAGCAAATCAAAACGGATTTTATGAATCTATCTACAACACAGTTTATAAAACTCGTTTTTAAATGTTTCGCTAAATGTCTTACGCACTTATAATTTAAAATCATATGAAAACATTAATCCACCGCATTAATTATATCACAGGGCGCCACGCCATCATTGTTGATGCATGGCATCTGACAGTTGACAGTTGTAAAAAAAACTACCATAGACAAAAAAAATATTGAATTCGTGGCTGTTTACCATATTATTTATGTGACCAAATGCAGTATTTAAGGTTTTTTTTTACATTTTTCAAGTTTTGTCACGATGGTAGCAATGCAATTACTTCGGGTATCTTCGGTGTATACTAAAGATAGCCTATAGGCAAAATGCGAATGAAAATACTGTTTTCGTGTTACTATAGCATATCTCGGGCGTAAAATATGCTATATGGGTAACGCCGTTTAAATTTGTACCATAACTGTCGACCGGCAAGATTCAAGAAAACGAAAACATCGTGAGTTAAATTAAGGTCTATTCAAAATGACGGACAGGTTCGAAAAATTAGGTTTTTTTACATTTCGATATCTCATTTCTTTTTTCGACGACGAATACAAGATTTTATAGCAGTTCGTAAACACTGTTCAGTAAAAATATAAGAGCACCATTTTGAATGTCTATAAATATGAATGTTGTTTGTCTATGAATGTTTAATAAAAATATGAATACGCACATTTAATAACTACCTAAAATCGTTCGTTTATTGTATTTCAATAAGTTTCCTTGACTTATAGGTTAGTATGAAGCTGACCACTCATACTGTAAAAAATTGTTCACTTTACCAATGTTACCATTGTGTCAGGTAAGGTCGGCAAGAGTTGCAGGGCTTATGTTCATTTGAGATTGGGTTTTATATTGTAGGTTCACATGCAGCATGTTTAAGTACGAACTTAAAGTCTTAAATGCAATATATTTTTGTAACTTAGATTATAGATTATCATAGATTTAGATAGATAGGCAATGTTTTTTTTGCGTACATTTTTCACAGTATCCAGCACCGATATAAAAATTAGGTACCTCTGTGGTCCAAATTACATTTAATCGTTTAGCCCACAGATCACGGAATAAACCTTTTTGCTATTTTGAATAACAAACATCAAACGGTGCATTTAAAATATTAATAGCATGTAGTAAGGTTGATTAGATAGTTTTATGTTTCAATTAGGTACGTAAATGTTATTTGTTAGTCAACCATAAATTAACGGTAAGTAGGTGTATTTTTTTAAACCTACGTGAATACACCTTAATACTGGTAACATACGGTAAAGATTGTAAATAAAAAACCGCCCGACATTACCTTAAACTTGTGCCATTTGAAAAATAATACTGTCAGCAATGATAAAAACATACAATCATTAGAAGAATTAATGGATCTGAGTAAAAAATATACAACTGACAACATATTCGAATACATACCTTAATAATGCCAAGCTAACTTCCACTCAAAACATTCACGACAAATTCCCGAGTCTGATGTAAACGTTCTCAGAAGAAAATGAAGGTATCGAATGAGTTTTTTTGTGTTGTCCACACTACATCAAAGAGTTACCATACGTGAAGAAATACTTAAGATTGCAAGATTTTTGTCAGTTCCAATGGAATTGGTAACATACTAAAAGAAAAATTTCGGAGCCAAAAATGGAGACAACCCTTAGCAATCAATATTTCGTGTTTAAATAAGTAAATATTATTGTGGCTAGTACAGAAAATGAAAGATACGTTACTAAGGTATATGCAAAAATACTCAACTTTAAAAACGTTTGACTATTTTGATCGTATCATGCCATCAAAGGGTCAAAAATGGGTTGCGGACATGTAAAATTTGTATGGGAATGGAAAAAAGGCGTTTTTGTTTTATTTTTTAATTACATCGCCACTTAATGCTTTTTGCAGTTTTTTTTTGTATTTCGATACGCTTTTTATTTACTTTACTCTGATAATTTTAGAATTCAGTAGAGATCACCAGTTTTTATGAAAAAGCTGAAAATCATTAGGGGACACACGCACAAGACAAAAGGTACAAATTTCGACGGCGATACCCATATAAACTACTTTAGGTTAAAATGTGAAAATACTGGCCATAAAGACCCCTGGGGGGTCGCGAGAGATCGAGAAAACTTCAGTTTTTTTTTATTTAACATATTTTGTGAGACTTAAATAAAAAGTCGATAAGAGTTAAAATTATTATATTTAACAAATTTTCCCTATAATCAATCATACAAGTCAGAAAAATGCTAGTTCAAAACATGTTATTACAAAAAAAATATATATTAAAAATGTGTTTAAATAGAAAATGATTACATCTGTGCTTGCTTATCTTCGTTCATTTTAATGTGAAGGTTGCGCTTGAGTTTCTGCAATTAATTTCTCCCATCTATAATCTATAATCTAAGTTGCAAGGATATATTCATTCAAAGCTCTCAGATGTATGCCCACAAACAAACACGTGTAGTTCGCGCTTACAAATGCTGATTGTGTACTTACAAATAAAATCCAAACCTAAAATGAACATAAGCCCTGCAACTCTTGCCGACATTCCCTGAAACAGGGGTGACATTGGCAAAGTGAACCATTTTTTACAGTATGGATGGTCAGCCTCATACCAACCTATAAGTCAAGGAATACGAGTAATAAATAACATTTAAGGGTGCGCTCCACGCATATTCAAGATTTTTTTTTTTAAAGTATGTTTTCATTTATTTTTTTAGAGCATCATTAAGACATAAATTAATATTTCAAAAAATTAAGTAAGATTAATCAACATTTAAACTATATATCATATTTTTTTCAAAAGTCAAATAAATTATTTACGTATATAAATCAAAGCTTAATCTGGACTTGTTTTTGCTAGTTGCGGAAAGAGCTTTGCTAAAAAGCATATCCTCCAAAAACAAAAAAAAAATCTTAATTTTTTCTATGATAGAATAATTTTAAAAGAGTTTGTTGAAGGCATGATCAGATTACTTTTTTGAAATTTGATATTGTTTTCATTATTTTACCTTTTGAATATTGCAAAATTTCTTTTTTTTTTGTATTTTTCGTACACGTTTTTTTCCGACATTCAATGTTTAAAAAAAAAAAATGAAAAAAATCCCATGTAGATAAAGTCTTTTTTAAACCTATAACAACAAAACAAATAGTCAAAATATTTTTTTTCATGGATTTTTTCCTTATTTCGCAAACCTTTAAAATTCTGTTCAAAATGAATCAGTCTCCCTTTGTTCTTCAAGGGGCTCGGACGTGGGATCTGTGCCGCTTGCTTGTCCAACCTCTCTACCGCACGGTACTTCTCCCTCACACACGCAGAGCATATGGGTTAAAGACAACGTGTATTACAAAAACTATCTCCTCGTCTGCTGCGATACGAGCGTAAAAAAATACGAATAAAAAAATAAATATTGAAAATAACACATTAAAACTTTGAAGTCGGAAAGTTTTCTTTCTTTTATTAGTATTGTTTGTAAACACAAAGCAATTGTATGTGGTCAAATAGGTTCAAAACGCACATCTAAATCTAAGTTGCAAATATATGTATCATTTCAGATTCATATTAAATGCATTCCCACAAGCAGACACGCATAATTTTACGCTCACACATGCCGCATATGGACCTACAGTATAAAAAACCCAATCTCAAATGAACTTAAGCCCTGCAATTCTCGCCGACCTTCCCTGAAACAGGGGTGACATATTGGAAAAGTAAACTTGGTTCACTTTGCCAATGTCACCCCTGTTTCAGGGAAGGACGGCAAGAGTTGCAAGGCTAATGTTCATTTGAGATTGGGTTTTTATATTGTAGGTCCACATGCGGCATGTGTTAGCGCGAAATTATACATGTCTGCTTGTGGGAATGCATTTAATATAAATCTTAAATGATATATATCTTTGCAGCTTAGATTAGATTAGATTAGAAACCATTTTTTACAGTATGGGTGGTCAGCCTCATACCAAATAATAATAATAATATTAGGATGATTTATTTGGTGAGCGCTGTTTATGTGTGTATCACACCTGAAGAGCCCTCTGCGAGCTTGGTCGTCGCTGTAGAAAGCGCCAATTCTCAAGCAAGACCCAGTTGTAAGGTTGGATGGACCTTTCAGCGACCGGTCTTTGGTAAAGGTTTATGAATTTTTCGACTCAGCGAAGAGTACATTCGAAAGCACACTGGTATATTTTTTGTGCTCCGCCGGGATTCGAATCCACAACCTTCCATTAACGAGTCCGGATGGTTGCCACTGGACTACGGACCGGGGCAAGATGCCAACGACACGCGGTGTACCTGAGCGGTAACCCATCCAAGTACTATCCGCGCCCAATGTTGCTTAACTTCGGTGATCTATGGGAACCGGTGCTTTCAACATGGTAACGTCGTTGACCTATAAGTCAAGGAGTTTATTTTTTACACATAGGTGTAATAAATTTACAGTATGGGTTACTTGATTAGTACTTTTATTAATTTATTTAATAAAAAATATTAAAACTTAATAAAAAGTTGATATGCGAAAAAAAGTGTTTTTTTTTGCTCCTGGCGAGAAATTGAATTTTATTTATTGGTAAAATTGACCGGTCCGTAGTTCAAATGGTAACGCTTCGGACTCGTAACTCGAAGGTTGTGGGCTCAAATCCCGGCGAAGCACAAAAAATATACCATTAATATTTTCAAATTTGCTTTCGCTGGGTTGAAAAAATTCATAAACCTTTACCAAAGACCGGTCATCAAAAGGTCCTTCCAACCTTACAACAACTGGGTCTTGCTTAAGAATTGGCGATTTCTATAGCGACGACCAAGCTCGCAGAGGGCTCTTGAGGTGTGATTCACACAAAAACAGCGCTCACCAAATAAATCAGCCTATTTTTTTTAAGCCTACAGCTCCACAGTAATAGGGGCTTTCTTGAGAATAGGTGCATTCCATAGCGACGGTAAAGTTCGGCTCTTGAGGAGTGTTTCGCATCACCTTAGAATAAACACAACTAAGCTGCACATATGGTGTAACTTCTTGCCTGCGTTAACCCCGAAAGGGTCGCATGTGGCGATTCGGGACCTATTTATTTTTACAGGTAAGGAGGCCGGCCTCACACCAACCAGTTTCAGTTGAAGTAGGGGTTTTCCAACCTCCGGCTGGTGCTCATTTCTTGTGAAGGCTGAGTAAACCTTGCGATCGAATCCTTGCTCTCGGCATGGAATGCAAGCATTTTACCAATTGAGTGATTCCTTGACTTATAGGTTGGTATGAGGCTGACCACCCATACTGTGAAAAATGGTTCACTTTGCCAATGTGTCAGGGAAGGTCGACAAAAGTTGTGGGGCTTATGTTCATTTGAGGTTTGGATTTTATTTGTAAGTACACATTCAGCATTTGTAAGCGCGAATTATGTCCATGTATATATTGTTATTTTTATTCTTCGATTTAAAAAAAAAAAAAATGTAATTTGTCATGTATGTTCCTTGACTTATAGGTTGTTATGCGGCTGACCACCCATAATATAAAAATTGGTTCACTTTGCCAATGTCACCCCTGTTTCAGGGAAGGACGGCAAGAGTTGCAAGGCTTATGTTCATTTGAGATTAGGTTTTTATATTGTAGGTCCACATGCGGCATGTGTTAGCGCGAAATTATACATATCTGCTTGTGGGAATGCATTTAGTATAAATCTTAAATGATATATATTTTTGCAGCTTAGATTAGATTAGATTAGAACTACACGTGTTGGTTTGTGGGCATACATCTGAGAGCTTTAAATGATTATATATCTTTGCAACTTAGATTATAGATTATAGAGCTATCGACCTTTTTACGAGCTTGGTCGTCGTCGCTACAAAGTGCCAATTCTCAAGCAAGACCCAGTTGCTGTAAGGCGGGATGGAGCTTTTGTTACCGGTCATGAGTAAAGGGTTATAAATTTTTCAACCCAGCGAAGAGCAAATATGAAAATATAAATGACATACTTGTTGTGCTCCGCCGGGATTCGAACCCACAAATTCCATTCAGAGTCCGAAATGTCACCACTGAACTACGGACCGGTCATCACCAGAATAATTTCTATTATAAGGATTATGAAAAAAAAGACAATTTTTTGTGCAAAATATTTTACTATACTTTATTATAATATTTTTCTATTTGGTGGTCATTGTAATATTATGTCTTTCAATGGAAATAGGATAATATGTTAAACAATGGTTCTTTGTTCAAATTTTACCTACCCCCATAAAAAGGATTCTCGATTTTTGAAAGACATTTTTCTATGACTTATGCTTACCAAGTGATCTTATCTAAACTGCAAGGATATGTTACATTGGGGATTCACATTATATGCATTCTTACAAGCAGACACGTACAAGTTCGCGCTTAAACATGCCGCATGTGTACCTACAATATAAAAACCCGTATTTCAAATGAACATAAGCCCTGTAACTCTTGTCGTCCTTCCCTGAAACAGGGGTGACATTGGCAAAGTGAACAATTTTTACAGCATGGGTGGTCAGCCGCATACCAACCTATTAGTTAAGGAATATACACGACAAATTACATTTCTTAAATCAATTGTTAAAATTTGGCCAAACGCTATATTTTTTGTGCTCCGCTGGCATTCGAACCCGCAACCTTTCATTCAGAGTCCGAAGTGTTATCATTGGACTACGGACCGGTTTGTTTTAAATAATATAAATTATATTCCTTTGCACTCCGTGGGGATTCGAACCCACGACCCTTCATGTCAATTTATTTATTTTTAGATTGCCGCCTTTGATTCTATACGACTCATCTATAATAGACTTCAGGTAGAGTCTTTTGAATTACCAACAAAGAAATTAACAATACATTAGTCCGACAAGTTAAGCTGATTCCTAGAAAACCCTGTCTACCTTAGGACTCATTTTGTTGACATAATGACTTGTGTTTATAGTTACTTGCAGATTGTTTTTTTTTACTTTCTTGCTATAGCCGAAGGCTATAAAGAAAGTTATGATTGGTGTGAAAAAAAAATTTCGAGGTTTTCACGGAAATGAGTTGTCCTGGTGCAGGACATGCCAAAAAACACTATCTTTTAAAAACGTCCGTCTGTATGTATGTATGTATGTATGTATGTATGTATGTATGTATGTATGTATGTATGTGTGTGTGTCACTTTCCAAAGTATAAGACCTAGAGATACCAAATTTTGGCTACATCAACTTTTTTGGACATGTATTAAGTATGAATAACATGGCATTACACCAACTTGAAAATTCAAGATGGCTGCCATACAAAAAAAACATAAAATTGCACTTTTCTCATAAACGACTCCAAGAATTTTTCTTAAATTTTCAGAGTTGCCACTAATTAATTTTAAACTTAATAAATTAGTTATGACAACACTCTTACTAATCTGTGTCTATGGGCTGCCATATGAAAAAAACAAACAATTGTGATTTTCTCGAAAGTTAAGGGGTCAACAAAAATATAATGTTCTACAATATTATGAACAACATAAATTTGCACAAATTTACAAAAAAAAATTTTTGAAAAAATAAATATAAAGCACCGTTTACACGACCTGAAATTTTAAATCGAAAATATTACAAAAACCTATTAAAATGCAAGATATTTAAATTTGTTTTAGATTTGATAGAAAGAACAAGCTTATTAATTTAATTCGTAATCATTTTTTTTTTACTTTTTTGAGAATTCAAGATGGCTTCCGAAGAGCTGAAAATTTAAAATGCGATTTTCTCAAAAACGGCTCCGACGATTTTTCTTAAATTTTTTGTGAATCCATTTTTATAATAGTGCTATCTAATAATTATAATCATTTCTTCATCATAATCTCGGTTTAGGGAGTTGCCATATAAAAGAAAAAAATAATGGAAAAATTCTCGGCAGTTAGAGGGTTGATAAAAAAATAATGTAGCACAAATGTAAAACAATAATAATAACCTATATATTGCCATCATTATTTTTTCCAAAAAGTGAATCAAAAGTATAGCCGCCATACAAAGTGAAAATTTTCCATACAAAATGTATTAGCAATTTTCTTGGTAGTCAAAGGGTTAAAAATAGATAAAAGGCTGCGATTCTTGAAATTTTATAAATACCAATAATAATCAGTCGTTACTTTTTCAAAATATAACTAAAAAGTGTACCCACCATACAAAGTCCTAGTTTGCATACAGAAGGGTTTAATGACCATCTATAATAATCTAGAATATAAGTTGCAATGAAATATAAACATTCAAAACTAATATGAAATGCATGCCCACAAACAGGTACGTGTAAGTTCGCGCTTACGAATGCTGAATTTGTACTTACAAATTAAAACCAAATCTCAAATGAACATAAAACCTGCAACTCTTGCCGACCTTCCTTGAAACAGGGGTGACATTGACAAAGTGAATTATTTTTTACACTTTGGGAGGACTGAGAAATGCGAGAAAATTGAGATAAGACTGAATGAAAAAAGAGTGGAGGTCGTGAAAGAATTTGATTATCTGGGAAGCAAGTTTGAGTCGAATGCGAAATTGACGAAATAATTGGAAAAGCGCGCTAGTAGAGGAAGAAGTGTGATGGAAACGATTGGAAGAATTGCAAGAAATAGGAAACTTACGAAGAATAAGAGATCGGCGGTCCACAATGGCATATTGGTTGGTGGAAGTGAGGCTTAATGAATGTGAGCTGAGTAAAGTACGGTTGAAATGGCTTACCTGAGAGCAATGGCTGGAAAGACACTGAGTGATAGAGTACGTAATGCTTGAGTGATGAACGAGTGTGGTATAAAAGAGAATATGAGAATGAAAGTACAAAAAAGTACAATGAGATGGTTCAGACATCTTGAAAGAAAGGATGATGAACAACTAACGAAGAAAGTGTACAAAG
Organism: Agapetus fuscipes; assembly: GCA_951799405.1. Classification (NCBI taxonomy): domain Eukaryota; kingdom Metazoa; phylum Arthropoda; class Insecta; order Trichoptera; family Glossosomatidae; genus Agapetus; species Agapetus fuscipes. Next base: position 6,930,901 of record OX637352.1, on the reverse strand, counting down.
GAAATGTCAGAGGAAAGCGCGGAAGGGGAAGGCTGAGGAAAGAATGGTTAGACCAAATAGGTGAGATTGCGAAAGAATGGATTCTGCAGAGTGAGAATAAGAGAAGAGTGTGTATGAAAAAGGTGATGAATATTGAGGAAATAAAAGTGGTTTGTTAGGGCAGAAAAAAGTGGAGGCGCATCTGCAGAGGTACCGGTCACCCCTAGTGGAACGGCGGCAGGATACAGTACAGTACAGTACAGAGGTCAGCTTCATACCAACCTATAAGTCAAGGATCTTTCTTGTGTAATTGGCGCTTTTTCCAGAGAAGACCAACCTTGCAGAGGGCTCTTGAGTTGTGATTCACACAAAACGGCGCTCACCAAATAAATCATCCAAATATTTTTTATTCACTTAATAATTTTAATGGCTTTATCCATATTGTACGAGCATGCAGGTACACACCGCGGTGGAATAAAATTGATTTATTATCGATATATTATATTTTCATTGAAACTGCATAAGCTGGTAGATGATTCTAGCTTTACATACGTCATACAGTGGGTTAATTTTTGCAAGAAAGTCGAGTACAGATTCTGTGCAATTTATTTGTTTTCTGGTTTTTATTTGGTTGGCACTGTGTGACTGCATAGTCACAGATTTCATTTTTTAAAAAAGAAAAATATATTTTTTTCCGGTCGATAGCTCAGTTGGTAGAGTGCTCGCATACTACCCCGTGAGCTCGGGTTCGAATCCCACCGACGAGGGTGTCAGAAATGATTTCCTATTTCGGTGTTTATTTCAAACCCCAAAATAAAAATACCGGCAAGGTTTACTCAGCCTTCACAAGAAATGAGTACCAGCCCCCTCGGGAGCTGAGAAACCCCTACTTCAACTGAAGTGGTTGGCGTAAGGCCGGCCCCCTTACCTGTAAAAATAAATAGGTTCAACTCGCCACATGCGACCCCTTCGGGGATAACGCGGCAAGAAGTCACACTATATATGTAGCTTAGTTGCGTTTTAATCTAATCTAATCTATATCAATAGGTACAAAATATTTTTATTATGTATTTATCTACTTTTAATTAGTTACTCTATTCAAATGTCACTATGAAATATGTAATATACTCGTAATGTCGGTGTTATAGCCGCGGGGATCGAGTCAGGTTATTTGGAACCGGATAACGCTGGTTCGAATCCCGCGCCGATAACTTCGACCCTGGTTCAACAGATGCCGTTGCATGCACACAAGCTTCTGTTTTCGCATGAAGACAACTGGCCAGGTAAAATAGGTTGGTGGATTGCATTCCTTTCCACAAATCTATTAAAAAAAAATAAAAAAATACTATAGTAGCCATTTATAAAAGTTCAATATATTATCTCAAATTCATAAACCTACCTGCTTACATTTTCGGGATAAAAATAAGTACAAAGTGGAAATTATGGGAAGAAGCAATGGATATAAATGAACTGAGATCAGTATGTAAGGATAGAAAAAAGTAGAGGAGACTTTTCTAGAGGCTCAGGCCACACTTAATGTAAAGACGAAAGCGTTATAATTTTTTTTTTTTTTAAGAAATCCTGTCCTATAGTCCGGTCGATAGCTCAGGTGGTAGAGTGCTTGCATTCCATGCCGAAAGCTCGGGTTCGAATCCCACCGAGGGTGTCAGAAATGATTTCCCGTTTTGGTGTTTATTTCAAACCCCAAAATAAAACACCGGCAAGGTTTACTCAGCCTTCACAAAAAATGAGTACCAGCACTCTCGGGAGTTGGGAAACCCCACTTCAACTAAAAGTTGTTGGTGTAAGGCCGGTCCCCTTACCTGTATAAATAAATAGATCCCGAATGGCCACATGTGACCCCTTCGGGGATAACACAGGCAAGAAGTTACACTATATGTGTAGCTTAGTTGCGTTTTTTTTTTTTGCGTGATGGGAGATCCACAAAAGTCGTATGTAAAAAAAAATCTTCAAACGGCAATAGCAAGTCGAGCATATTTTGTGGGGCTAAATCCATACGGTCTGAGGCGAAAGGGGATGGGGGGAAACGGGTCGCAACTTTGACAGCTTTCGGCGCGGTGCAACATGAGAGCGCCCCCTTAAGTATAAGAAAACAACAAAACCTTAAAAATAAATCTATACAAAAAAAGTAAAAAATGTCTTAATGCAAAAAATGTAGCCTTCGTGAAGCGATTTCTTAGTTTACATTTTATTCGCGCCATTGATGAAAATGCCAACTCGCACAAGTAGATACGAGGTAGAAAATGGAATCAAACACTTCAAAGACTCGGTTGTTAATTCCGGATATTCTGTTTTTCTTTTTAACCAAAACGTTTCCAAGTTTTCAGACTTGAATCCCAAGTGTAACATCCCATCGGCAGATAGTTCCAGCAGATTGTCTTTGAGCTTAGTTGCTAAATTTGCCTTGTTTATAGCTGCATTTAAAAACGGATTAAGGATCCATCTTTGCCCAGTGTTATCCGATATCTCTCGGAAAAAAGGGTTGGGGAGTCGCGATATATTTTTTGGTACTATGGGGGTCGTGTCATGAAAAAGGTTGAAAAACACTATTCTATATTATATCGATGGTTGTTAAATACCATTTAACTACTGACAAAGGGGGCGGGGCATAGGGTGAAAGAATCCAATGAGAATCATAAAAGAAAAAAACTGACACCCCCCTTTTGAATTTGACAATCTATAATCTACTTATAAGTTGAAAGATATATTGACATTCAAGGCTTATATTGAATGCATGCCCACAAGCAGGTACATGTAAGTTCGCGCTTACACATGCCGCATGTGTACATGCAAAATCCACTAAACCTCACATGAACACTACTTTAGCAACTCCTGCCGCCTTTCCCTGAAACCGGGGTGGCACTGACAAAAGTGAACCAAGTTTTTACAGAATTGAGTCAAGGAACCTAGTCGTTACGATTGAATGTTAAAAAATAAGGATAATTTATTTAGTGAGCGCCGTTTAGTGTTAATCACACCTCAAGAGCTCTCTGCGAGCTTGGTCGTAGCTAGAAAAAGCCCCAAGGATGGACCTTCGGTGATAGATCTTTGGTAAAGGCAGATTATTTTTTCAAACCAGCTAAATCTATAATCTTTGATCTAGGTTGCAAAGAAATACTTCATTTGAGATTCATGTTAAATGCATTACCATAAGCAGACACGTATGAGATCGCGCTTACACATGTGGACCTACAATATACAAACCCAATACTCAAATGAACATCCGCACAGCGAGGAGCATAATTCAAAATTGCTATTTTTTTAGTGCTCTGACAGGAATTGAATTCACGACATTCCGATAACGAGTCCGTAGCGTTGACCGCTAAACCACAGACCAGTATAAATTGTAACATAAATTATTGCATTGCTTGATGAATGTGGAGCTAAATAAATCTGCCACGGCCGATTGTCATGCATTTGTTTTGAGTGAATCGCTTGCGCAGACCACATAAAACGTTTCTTTACATCTCAAGAGCTATCTCCTGTCGATAGTGTACATTTTTTCATAATCAAGGCCCAGTTGTTGTAAGGCTTTTTGGACTGTTGTGGCCGGTCGTTAACCCTTAACTTGGCAACGTATCTTATTAGATACATCGTTTTTATTTAAATCTGTGACCAAGACTACAAATATTAAATATTTAAAAATATTTGGATCTTCTTCTTTAGGTTGTATTGTTTATGATAAAAAATAATGAACCGTCTGTAAAAAGCCTTTGTGTGTTTTTTTCAAACGAGATGGCAACGAGGTCAAAGGGTGGCGCGGGCGCTCCAGTAACTTTTACTTTTTTTTTTCAAATGTTGTATTAAATTTAAATTAAAAAATATTTTTATAGTCTCAAATAATTAATGTTTCAACATGTATAGTACAATTTATTTTTTATTGGTCCAATAATCTGTTATTCCAATGTTTATTCCGCTGTATCCAATAGGATACATTGCTAAGGGACTAGAGAAGTAGTGTTGCCGGGCGATGTATATTATTAGATACGCTGCCAAGCGCTGGGAGAAGGACTGTTTGTATGCATTTCATACAAAAGCAAAAACTGACCAGTTCTGAGAAAACAAGTTTTTGCATTATTTCCAGAAAAAATGGAATTTTAGTGTTTTGTAATAATACTGAATGGTTTGTCTTATCTTGATCGTTTATTTGCTTAGTGTTGTACTTCTTATTTTTAAGAATACGTAATTTATTATTCCCCTTTTCCTAGTATATTTTGGGGTAATGCTCTATAGAACTAATCTTTATTTTTTTTTTTTTTATGTTTCTTTGTTGACACAATGGAATGCTTTCTTTCTTGGAAAGTAAACCGCATACACAAATAGAAAAAATATAGAGCTTAGTTCCTCGCATGCAAGCATCATCAGATATGAGTGATGAATCCACAGACGAAGATGAGCTTCGTTCTCTATCACCGTCTACAAGCTCAGCTCCTTCCTTGAATTCCTCCTTGGAAACAATGAATATTTTAAATTCTGACACTGATGAAAAAATCAATGATACCTACTGCAACAATCAATTAACTCCCATCATTACACGGGTTTATCCGAGCCCAAGTGCTGCAATTAGCAGTTACAGTGCCTTGCCATCCTTATCATAATTTACATCTGTATCGGCTTCCATTTCTCAAAATGTAACGACACCCATATCAACTCATTCAAAATTATAAAAACGGAATATCAGGTCTTATCCTTGACTATTTAGTTTATGGTGGTCAAGATACTTTTCGGTTAATTGATTTTTTGTAACTTTGATTTTTTTTGTATAAAAATAAACTTAAAAAATGTTTTATTTCTTTCATATCATTTGTAATATTATATATATCATTGATTTATAATAAATAAAGTCGCAATAAATGAACCCTTTAATAATATATACATAAAATTGATTTAGAACTAAATCTCCGGTCGCCTGGCAGTGTATCCTATTGTATACATAAAACAGCGCGAGTGGTTCTCCAGGAGCTTGGCAATGTATCTTATTAGATACATGCGATTTCCAGAAAAGTGAAAATCTAGGATTTTTAAAATTATTTTTCCCGAAATCTTTGATTTTTTTTTATAGACAAATTTTATAAAAAAAACTAAAAAAATAAGAATTTTTGCCTCTGCCAAGTTAAGGGTTAATGAAGATAGATTAATTTCTACTTCATAAAAACTTCAAAAAAAGTGTTATGGCCGAACGGGGCAAGTGAGCTTATCTTTCTAGCGTATTTGGAATAGAATAACGTTGGTTCGATCCCCGCCTGGCCATTTGACCATAAATTTGACCCCGGTTCAACAGATGTTATTGGGTAATTTTTAATTCATAATTCATTAAAATAAACAATAATGAATTATTAATTCATGATATTTATGCCTGTTTCTGGCCAGATAGAACAGGTTGGTGAATTGCATTCCTCTTTACAAAACTATTTAAAAAAAACGCATGGGGCAATTCCTTTTAACTTACTGTAAAAAATTATTCACTATGCCAATGTCCTTATCCGTGATTTGAGAGGGCCCTTGAGGTGTGACACACACAAAAACGGCGCTCTTCAATTATGTGTACCTTATAAATAAATTATCCTTGTATATATATATATATAATGTCACTCCTGTTTCAGGGAAGGTCGGCAAGAGTTGCAGGGCTTATGTTCATTTGAGATTAGGTTTTTATGTTGTAAGTTGTAAGCCTACATGCGGCATGTGTAAGGGCGAACTTATGCGTGTCTGCTTGTGAGAATGCATATAATGTGAATCCCCAATATAACATATGATGATGATGATGAGTTGATGATTTCTTTATAGCGCCGTTTCGTGATGTAGTCACTCCAAGGGCGCTGAAATATCTTTGAATGAATATCTTTGCAACTTTGATTAGAAGTCCACATACGGCATGTGTAAGCACGAACTTATGTTATAGCATGGGTTTTTCAGATAAGTGAACCTTTTTCTACTATTTACGAGAGACAATACTAAAATAGTGTGAAAACCCTGAAGCTTAGAAGTTATTCATGAACACTTCCTTATAATAAGTTCACTTCCTATGATAAGTTACCCTCAATAAAATGATTAATCCACGAATTATCAAATTAGTGAATCAGCACCAAATGAAATATGTAAGGACCGAAAAAAGTGGCGGCTGATCTGTATTGTAGGCGGCTTAGGTCAAGAATCAATTTTCATTTTTATAGATGTTTTGTAGATTTTCTAGTGTTTGTTTGTTTGTATAACTGGATGTAATTAATTGCTTGTATTCCTTGACTTATAGGTTGGTATGAGGCTGACCACCCATATCTTGCCAATGTCACCCCTGTGTCAGGGAAGGTCGGCAAAAGTTGTAGGACTTATGTTCATTTGAAGTTTAGATTTTATTTGTAAGTACACTTAGTTATACGTACAGTACGTATTTGTAAGTACACTTAGTTATACGTCCTTAAACTGTTGCCACTTGTCAGGAATGTTTTCTGTTTCAGTGGTTACTTCAAGCCCAGAATAAAAATACTAGCAAGGTTAACTCAGCCTTCACAAGAAATGAGAACACAAAGCTGCTCTCCAGTGTCAACCACGAGCCGTGTAAGCCTAAAACTCCCATCTATTATCGAAGTTGCACAGATAGATAAGCATTAAGGATTCCTATAAAAAGTCTGCCCACAAGCAACGCAACTAAGCTACACAAATAGTGTAACTCCTTGCCACGTCTCCCCAAAGAGGTCGGGCGATTCGGCCTTACACAACCACTTCAGAGGAAGTGGGGGTTCCCAGCTGCCGAGGGGGCTGTTTCACAATCAATTACAGTTAAGTCATAGTTAAGTATATAAAACAAACAATAAAATTAAGGAGAAAAATAATATAAAATTAAAATAACTTGTTAGAGTGATAGCATTCCATGCCGTGAGCCCGGGTTCGAATCCCGCCGAGGGTGCCAAAAATGATTTCCCGTTTCGGTGTTCATTTCAAACGCAACGCAGCGTAAAAAAATTAAAACGCAACTAAGCTACACATATAGTGTAACTTCTTGCCGCGTTATCCCCGAAGGGGTCGCATGTGGCGAGTTGAACCTATTTATTTTTACAGGTAAGGGGGCCGGCCTTACGCCAACCACTTCAGTTGAAGTGGAGGTTTCCCAGCTCCCGAGAGTGCTGGTACTCATTTCTTGTGAAGGCTGAGTAAACCTTGCCGGTATTTTATTTTGGGGTTTGAAATAAACACCGAAACGGGAAATCATTTCTGACACCCTCGCCTCGGTGGGATTCGAACCCGAGCTCTCGGCATGGAATGCAAGCACTCTACCACCTGAGCTATCGACCGGTACCCCAAAATAAAATACCGACAAGGTTTACTCAGCTTTCACAAGAAAAGAGTACCAGCCCCCTCGGGAGCTGGAGCACCCCCACTTGAACTAAAGTGGTTGGCGTAAGGCCCCTTACCTGTAAAAATAAATAGGTTCAACTCGCCACATGCGACCCCTCCGGGAATAACGCGGCAAAAAGTTACACTATATGCGTAGCTTAGTTGCGTTTTTTTTTGTACAAAATACATTCTATACAAAATGATCATTAAAAACTTTATAAGCCTAACAAAGTAGAGAAATATCTGCGGAGGTACTGGCCACTCCTAGCTGAATAACGGCTGGATACCATAGTTGCAATGTTAAATTAAAAAAAGATAAGTACCTGCATTCTCAACGCGATTTCCTCCATATTCGGTTCCGCCCAATCTATGGTCAGTTCTCCGTCCCACAAGTTGCAATGTCTTGGGATCAGGACTCTCCTGGCTTGGGAGGCTGCATGGTGGCTCCAGAACTCCAACAGAGCATATCTCCCAGTGGAAGACGCCTTCATCATGTTTCTCACTTTTATCTCCTTCAATCCTTCCACCAAACCACAGATATCCGCCTTAATCCGCTCCTTTTCAACCCATTCGGGGATATTCTTGACAATCAAAGTGGCATTATCCAGACTAACAGTCACACCGATTTTGATATCAGGCCGGATGCAATGCCCATTCAGGCAGCACACCGCCTGTCTTGCTTCGCTTGGTGAAGAATATTTCACGAAGGCGAACCCTCTGTTGTTGCCGGAAAAGTCCATCATGAGACGCAGCTTGTGGATGGATCCGAAGTTTGAAAATAGAGGGATCAGTTCGTCTTCTAGTAAATCCCTTGGAAGTTTTCCTACGAATATTTCACTTCCCCTTGGGGGTGCGGTGTGTCTCGCAGGACCCCAGTAGACTCTTTGTCCATTCACCTGTTCTATTCCGTACGTAGAATTAATTTCACTGAGTTTCATCATTTTAGTTTTTTTGGTGTTGATTTAAGCGCGAAAGTGAGTTTTTTTGGTCGGGAGTACTACACGGCACGAGTGTTTGTTGTCAACTGAATTTTTGTGAATCGGATTTGAAAGGCGGGTCAAATTAGGCTCCTCCTTTCTCCGTAGTGCTGCCAGGTTTGTTGGAAAATTGTTTGTTTTCAAAAAGCTCTCATTTATATTTTTAATTATTTCTAGCCGGGAAAATATGAAACATACGACTCTACGGCAGCCATTACAAGATTTTTCAGTTTATATTGTCCTTAGCAACCCGGCTGTGGGACGTCACAATTTTATTGTACATGAAATTTATGTACCAGCTTATTATCCTAACATTCATTTGGCTTTTGCTGTTTCGCAAAGATCCATCAAACTTCACAGAAAATGAATCTTGTTAAGAATAGGCACTTTTTTATGTCGAGGACAAGTTTGAAGAGGGCCCTTGAGTGATTCACACAAAAACAGCGCTTACCAAATAAATGAACGTAAATATTTTTCATTTATTTTATTGAAATTTCAATAAAAACAGTATCACAGGATTCCTTAAAAAAAAAAAAAAAAAAAAAAAATCACGAATTTAAACATACGCTTTTTTGGTGCTCCTGTTGAAATCTATGATTTTTCCTAGTACACGACTTCACATGTGAATTGACAAAGACATAATAGTGACGTCTTACGGCCGTATTGCTAGGGAAAAGGCAAACAAATATCTTGTAATTCGTTTCACAAGACTGTTGTCCCTTACAAGTTTAGCCGCCAAGAAAAACGTTCATACACAAAAGAGTCCATACTTAATATTTTATTGCAAAACTCACATAATTATTATAGAAGGCTACATTCGTTTTTGTTTTCTTTTATCAAGACATTTATTCGGTAAAATTTAATCCCACATCGATAGAGGAACTTTTCAGAAATCAAAATCAATTAATATATTTTTTCAATCCATTGTGATTTTATTAGTACGATTTTGAAAATGCATAGTTGGCAGCGTGTTTGTGGGAGGTGGATGAATGGAGGGGAAGATTTTGAGATGACAACGTTGCTAAAAAGTTGCGATAAAAAGAGAAACAATTATTGGAAAAGTATATGGAAATATCACTGCATCTCGCTCTAGAATATTCATAACTCTATTCAATCATCATAATATTTTCCTCGTGTATAAAACATTACGCGCAAACTAAACCAAAAATGTATGAAAATGAAAACAGCGATTATAGCTAGCGTTTTAGTTTTTAAATATTTTTGTAAAACGCCACGGCTGAGTTGAAACGTATATATTTAGGGTAATATTTTGCGAAGCTAATGAAACGAATTTAAGAATTAGCTTTTTCTGTGTTTTAATTAATGCACTTAGATTTTTCCTGGTTATAGACTACACAGGTGAATTGAAAAATACAGAACTGTGACGTCTAACGGACAGGTTGCTAGGGAAAAGCCAAAAAAATATATTGTTGCCGATAGCTGATTTTTTATTTTTTTAATCTGAAGGACGGCAATCCCATACAAGTGTGATGTTAGCCCAGCGGGGAAAAATAACGGTCGATCTGTAATGTTGGCTTGAATAGGACTGCCGTCCTTAGCAAGCTATAATAACTCTAATCGTATACCTATAACTCAATGTAGGTAGGTACCTACAAAAGATTAAAAAAGCTTAAATAGATTTAAAAATCTAAGTTGCAAAGATTTCGAGTCCACGTCACCAGACGGCATTTGTTTTTTTTTAAATAGATTTATGAAGAGGAATACAATTCACCAACCTATTCTGCCTGGCCAGAAACAGGTATTAATATCATCAATTAATAATTCACTATTGTTTATTGAAAAAAAAATATTAATTGATAATTCATAATGACCGGTCCGTAGTTCAGTGGTAGCACTTCGGCGGACTCTGAATGGGAAGGTTGTGGGTTCGATTCCCGGCGGAGCACAAAAAATATACCATTTATGTTTTCAAATTTGCTCTTCGCTGGGTTGAAAAAATCATAAAACCTTTACCAATGACCGGTCACCAAAGGTCCATTCAGCCTTACAGCAACTGGGTCTTGCTTGAGAATTGGCGCTTTGTAGCGACGACGATCAAGCTCGTAAAAAAGAATGCTTGCATTCCATGCCAAGAGCAAGGGTTCGATCTTCCCTTCGAGGAAACGCTGGCAAGAAGTTACACTATATGTGTAGCTTACTTGTAAGTTCGTGATACATACAAAATAAACCAAATCTCACATGAACACAAGCTGTGCAAGTTGCAGCGGCTCTAGCTAAAATCCGGGAGAGGGGATGAATTTGGAAAATTGTTTGATGTCCACCCTTTAGCGCTTCACGTAACGTACACCAACGAATTGTTACCTAAAAATCTAAGCCAAGCGCTTGTTTAGTAAAATTCGTGAAATGTACTTCACCTCTGATTTTTTTAGAATTGTAACTTTTTTATTTTTAAAAATACGTTGCATTTGAAAATGTGTACGTCAGTTTGTAATTGATTGATTTTTGTTGTTGAATTGTTGTAAATAAGACAATAATTAGGTTGAAAAAACCACTACAATAAGCAAGTACTTGCTTACCAGTCTGTTTTGGATGTTTCTTTAAAAGATGGCGAATTATCAAAATAGTCCTAAAATTTAATATCCTGTTCACACAGTAATTTCAAATGGAAATACATACACTTGCTTTTAAATAATCACTTTGTTCATCGTGCCTCTGACTGGATTTTTACAGTTTCCAAGCAGAGGTTATTTAAATGTAATCTTAAAATGAAAAAAAAAATGTTTCTCAAATATTTCCGATTAAGGGAAGCACTTCTGTTATTTCGATCTTTCCATGGCAAAACACGCGCCAGAACTAACTTTTAGCCAAAGAACAATATATTTTATATTTGTGTAATATTATGATGGCAGCTCCTTGTGAAATACTGGATCGAGGAATTCCCGAAAAGAATAATCTCATTCATTCATTTATAATATCATCATGTTTATGTTTCAACGCGTCATACCGTTGTTCGTGAGGTATAGCCCGAAAAGTCCCTACAGACGATCTATGGGAAACCAATACGTACACAGGCGCCAACAGTTTATGTATTGTACATTACGTCATACTTACAGGCTCTCATGTACACATACATCAAAAACACCAGTGGGGAAAATCTAAAGATCACCTCTCACCCGAACCAGCCCGAACCACTTCGTTTTAACATGTTTATATTGTGTTTGTGCAGGGAACGAGGCACGGGGAAAGAATGAAGAGGGCCTCATATTTCATACATACATGCAAAACAATAATATGGACCTTTAGTTTTACCAATTATTATTATTTTTATATCAACAAGAATAAAGACAAGAAGAAAGTTTCTCGCTGCGTGCGACGTTTTATTATGAAATATTTTAGCCTCTTCGGTCAGTAAAATTGTTCAGAAAATACTTCGCTTACACTCTTTTTTTGAGATTTTTCAGTTTCTTCACATAAAATTATATGTTTCCAATTTCATTCATAGGGATATTCCCCACTGTCCCCTAATGAAGAGCCGCCACTGTGTGCAACTACTGCCGCCTTTCCCTGAAACCGGAGCGGCATTGTCAAAAGCGAACCAAGTTTATACAGCATGGGGGGTCAGCCTCATACCAATCTATTAGTCGACGAACACAACATTTTCGGAGAGTACTAAACAAAATATTCGTATGCCTTTTCCCTAGCAACCCAGCTGAGTCTGGGTGAGGGCACAATATTGCCATTTGCCTGTATAGGTATTGAATCATATAATAAAACGCAACGCAACTAAGCTACACATAAAGTGTAACTTCTTGCCGCGTTATCCCCGAAGGGGTCGCATGTGGCGAGTTGAACCTATTTATTTTTACAGGTAAGGGGGTCAGCCTTACGCCAACCACTTCAATTGAAGTGGTGTTTTCCCAGCTCCCGAGAGAGCTGGTACTCATTTCTTGTGAAGGCTGAGTAAACCTTGCCGGCATTATTATTTTGAGGTTTGAAATAAACACCGAAACGGGAAATCATTTCTGACACCCTCGCGCTCGGTGGGGTTCGAACCCGAGCTCGCGGCATGGAATGCAAGCACTCTACCAACTGAGCTATCGACCAGCAATGCTCATCCATAATTATAATAATAATAATACATTTTTATTCCAGCCCGGTCACGCGGGGGATGCAATACGTGACCAGCCATATAAAAACATTGATCGAAAAAAAAACATGTAAGAAAATAGAAACATATAAGAAAGTAGAAACAGATGACAGCGTGGAGATGAAGAATGCGCTGTGGCTGAAAACCCTATGCTAACGGTTTAACAAAAGCATCAAATCCCTGTTGTGAGCTGCAGCATCTCAGTCTCAGTGGTGTATCTTTGTCAACCTCAGCATTCCAGCCCAAAACCTTGATGCCTTGATAGGTACATTATTTTTTAGTAAATACTTCTCGTCTATCCACCTTTACCCATCATTTGTGTTTCCATAGCAACCGACCAAATAAGTGCATAGGTTACAAAATATATTTGATCGATATTGCTCTAGTGCAGTACGGTCTACGGTTTAAAACTAAAACATAAAAATAATCAAACCCAACCATAATTTTTGTTTTCAAGTTTCGTATACCTAATGCCAGTCTAGTCGACGGAAAACGTTAGTAATTTGTAATATTTACAATAATAGTGGTAATAAAACAGTGTTTCCATAATCAAAGTTGCAAAGATATCGACATTGAATAAGTGACATATGAAGCTAACATGGTTTTTTTTTAGATAATGCAACTTTTTCCCTGTTTTCTACGAAATAAAACACGAGCTATTCTTAGACATTTTAGAGTCGTCGGTTGAGCCCACGCTTTGACAAACTAATGGTGCCTGAGCTGGAAGTTTCATCAGCACGATCATTCTTACCCACCGAATTTTGTAATATTTGTATGAAGACAAATTAGCTGTTCACTTGCGGGCATGTTGGATTGACAGGTCTTCATACAAATGCATCATTACTCATTAGTTTGTCAAAGCGTAGGCTGAACGGACGACTAAAATGTCTAAGAATAGCACCGTAAAAAACGTGTGAAAATCCTGTAGTTCAGCAGTTTGTCATGAGCACTTCCTTACAATTATTAATTCTCTTACCTAATATGAGAAGTTAATAATAACAATATTAGGATGATTTATTTGGTGAGCGCTGTTTTTGTGTGTATCACACCTCAAGAGCCCTCTGCGAGCTTGGTCGTCGCTGTAGAAAGCGCCAATTCTCAAGCAAGACCCAGTTGTTGTAAGGTTGGATGGACCTTTCAGTGACCGGTCTTTGGTAAAGGTTTATGAATTTTTCAACCCAGCGAAGAGCACATTCGAAATATAAACGGTATATTTTGTGCTCCGCCGGGATCCGAATCCACAACCTTCCATTTACGAGTCCGAAGTGTTGCCACTATGGACTACGGACCGCTCCAAGATGCCAACGACACGCGGTGTACCTGAGCGGTTACCCATCCAAATACTGTCCGCGCCCAATGTTGCTTAACTTCGGTGATCTATGGGAACCGGTGCTTTCAACATGGTAACGTCGTTGACTCGTCGTTGACTGAAGTTACCCTCAATGTAGATAATGTTTTTTCTAGGATTTCTCAAATCGGTGAATCAGCACTTTTCCAGTTTAACTTTTAAAGTGGCGATGTATATTTAATGCAAGCAGGCACTTCACAGGCAGGCAGTTCACTTTGCCAATGTCACTCCTGGTTCAGGGAAGGTTGGCAAGAGTTGCAGGGCTTATGTTCATTTGAGATTGGGTTTTTTTATATTGTAGGTCCACATGCGGCATGTGTGAGCGCGAAATTATGCGCGTCTGCTTGTGGGAATGCATTTGATATGAATCTCAAATGATACATATCTTTGCAACTTAGATTTAGATTAAGGCACATGTAAGTCCGCGCTTGCGCATGCTGCATCTGTACATGGAATATAATCCAAACCTCCCATGAACATAAACTTTGCAACCCTTGCCGCCTCTCCCTGAACGGTATGGCATTGGAAAAAGAACCCCAAGCTGTAAAAAACAAGTTTTTACAGCATGGGGGGTCAGCCTCATACCAACCTATTAGTCAAGGAACTAAGAATAAAGATTCACATGAAAAAAAATGTTTTCTTTAGCCATTTTCTTTAGACACATTTTTTTTACAATGAGGTCCGCCCGTGAATTGTCAAAGACAATATTGTGTCGTCACGCGGCCGGGGTGCTAGGGAAAAGGCTAACAAACATTTTGTTATCGGTTGCTAAGGAGAGCGCAATCGCAAACAAGACAGATGTTTAATCGCTGAGAAAAAAAAACAAAATCAAAAATGTTCCGCTCTCATTATGAATAAATAGAATATCATACCTACCTAGATATTTTAAATTAAAACAATTAATATTTTGTAAATACCCATATGATTGTATTTTCAAATGTTTTTCGATCTGTGAAATTACTAGTAAAGATTTTTTCTTTAAATTGTTTTTTTCTTCGATTTGCTGTTAATAACGTATATTGCTTTTAAACAAACTCTAAATTGTGGAAATATTGCCTGAAAATAGAGTAGAAAAAACCGGCCGAGTGGCGTTAAAACTTTTCTGATCTATTTCAAATGTGCGGACCTATCTGTCTATCGATTTCCTTCATTACAAATTTAAATTACATTTACATTACATTTTTAAACTGAATTAAAGTGCCAAGTGACGTGTGCCTTGACTTATAGGTTGGTATGAGGCTGATCACCTATTCCTACTGTTAAAATTGTTTTTTTTTGTTGTTGCCAATGTCACCCTTGTTTCAGGTGATGGCGGCAAAAGTCCACGGTTTTCCAAGGGATTATGTTCATTATATTATTGTCCGGTTGATAGCAGTTGGTAGAGTGCTTGCATTCCATTCCGTGAGCTCGGGTTCGAATCCCACCGAGGGTGTCAGAAATGATTTACCGTTTCGGTGTTTATTTCAAACCCCATAATAAAATACCGGCCAGGTTTACTCAGCCTTCACAAGAAATGAGTACCAGCCCTCTCGGGAGCTGGGAAACCCCCCACTTCAGCTGAAGAGGTTGGCGTAAGGCCGGCCCCCTTACCTGTAGAAATAAATAGGTTCAACTCGCCACATGCGACCCCTTCGGGGATAACGCGGCAAGAAGTTACACTATATGTGTAGCTTAGTTGCGTTGCGTATATAAAAATGTTTTTTTTTTCTAACTACACTACACACGAGCAATAACTCAAAAAACATGAATGTTGGGAAATCACGTTTGAAGTTCAGACAGCCAGTACAACTTGTATGGGATGAAAAAGGCGGCCGATGCTTTATCTCGGTCATCTTCGTCCAAATTGAACGGCTGTCGCATTCTACCTATTCTTCTTGCATTGTTCTTGCGTTTTATTACAAAATCTCGATTTTCTCAATTTTCGAGTTATTTCTCTTTATTATTAAACGTGCGACATGCGGCATGTGTTAGCGCGAACTCTCACGTGTCTGCTGGCGAGCTTTAATCTAAGTTGCAAAGAGATGTATTTTTAAATGCATGCCCACAAACAGGCACGTGTAAATTCGAGCTTACAAATACTGCACGTGTACTTACAGATTAAAATCCAAAACTCAAATGAACATAGGTACACCCTGAAACTTTTGCCGACCTCTTTGTCATGTGACATTTTGTCCTTGTGTTGTTCTGTCATGTGTCGTTCTGTCAAGTGTCGTTTTGTCACTGTGTCGTTTTGCCACTGTGTCGTTCTACCATGTGTCGTTCTGCCATTTGACGTTTTGTCACTGTGCCGTTCTATCTGTCACCGTCAGACTCAATACCAACTTACAAGTCAAGGGAAGAATATGATCATACATTATTCTATAGAAATAGTATAGTAATTTTAATCCCACGAAAATAATGTTTTTTTTGCAATCACTAGTAACTGGCAATTAGATACCTGTTTTTGATTTTAATCCTTTTAGATATCTCACCAATACCTGCAATCTTTTCAACCGTACCTGTTTTTACCTTTGCCTTTGCAACTTTGCAGATTATAGCTTGGTTGGAGTCGCGTAGTTTGGAGGAATGGAGGAGTCCTCCATGAAGCCGGGAGATTCGTCTCCCAACGGAGGAGGCACGGAGATCACAATGAAGGACTTTCTGGATTTCATGAAGACGGCTTACCAGGTCTACGAATCAGTCGAAGGTAAATTCTGGAACTGTAACTCTGTCGTCATTCCGCTACGGGTCATACCACTCTTCAACCTACTTCTTATTTATTCCTATCCGTGCATCTAAGCTCTAATCTGATCTATTCTAAGTTGCAATGATATGAAACATTGGGTATTCATATTATATGCATTCTCACAAGCAGACACGTATAAGTTCGCGCTTGCACGTGCCGCATGTGAACCTACAACATAAAAATCCAAATCTCAAATGAACATACACCCTGCAACTACCTGAAACAGTGGTGACACTGACAGAGTGTACCATATTCTTAATTCTACATCATGGGTGGTCAGCCGCATACAAACCTATAAGTTAAGGAGCTATCTATAATAATCTATAATCTAAGTTGCAAAAATATATTCATTCAAAGCTCTCAGATGTATGCCCACAAACAAACACGTGTAGTTCGCGCTTACAAATGCTGATTGTGTACTTACAAATAAAATCCAAACCTCAAAAAAACATAAGCCCTGCAACTCTTGCCGAAATTCCCTGAAACAGGGGTGACATTGGCAAATACAATAAATTATTTTAGACTTTTGCCGCTTTCATTCATTAAAAAATCCATCACCTTTTTCATATATTGTCCGGTCGATGGCTCAGTTGGTACTTGGTAAAATGCTTTCATTCCATTTTCCATGCCGAGGGCTAGGGTTCGATTCCCAGCGAGGGTGTCAGAAATTATTTCCAATAAAATACCAAGGCGTTATTCCCAGCCAGTTCCCGAAGGGGCTGCACAGGTGGCGAGTGTTACGCCAACCGGAGGTTTCCCAGCTACCGAGGGGGCTGGTAATCGTTTCTTGTGAAGGCTGAGTAAACGTAGCAAATGTTTTATTTTGGATTTGAACAAAAAACACAACATAAAAACCTTGATTGGATTTGAACTCGACTTGGCATGGAGCTATCGACCGGTCTGCTTGTGGGTAGGTATGCATTTAAGAAAAATCCTCAAATGTCAATATATCTTTGCAACTTTCATTATAGATTAGGTATACAAATATATGTACTACAAAAGATAGCTACTCTGAAAAATATCTACCCCATACCAAAAAACCCACAAAAATAGGTTTGCTTGAAACAAATGCAGGTATTGCTGAGATGCCTAAAAGGATTAAAATTAAAATTGCCAGTTACTATTGTTTGCAAAAAAAAATCCTGGGATTAAAATTAGTTTGGCCATTTCTATAGATTAGGATCTTCCTAGAAGATATGTGGGTTTTCTATTAATACTTACCCAAGATAAGGTTTGTTTTAATCCCTTAGCTCAGTTTTTTTTGGTGTACGGGTTTTTACCAGACAGCTTGGGTTGTAAAATTTACAATACGATGAAGTCCCTGCAGTTTGGTACAGAGATGTTTGTAGGATATTTAGTGCCCTAGGCAACTCATAACATTTCGGGCCACATCGTTTCAAAAGATGGTGTTTGAATTGTTTCTTGTTTAAATGATACTGGTAAATGTAGCTTTTTGTCATTCTACGAGGTGTGGGTAGAGACTCTGCAGGGTTACCTAAATTTCTTTCTGTCTTAGCATCCCTCTTTCAATTCGTTCATATCCATCCACTTTTTCATACATTTCCTTTTTAGACACCTTCGTTGTCTGGTGGTAGCGCTTCGGACTCGTGAATAGAAGGTCGTGGGTCCGAATGAAGTATATGTTGACAAGCGAGCTCGCAGAGAGGTCTTGAGGTGTGATTCACTCAAAAACAGCACTCACCACCGAATAAATCATCCTAATATTATTAATTATCCTTGACTTATAGGTTGGTATGAGACTGACCACCCATACTGTAAAAAATGGTTCACTTTGCCAGTGTCACCCCTGTTTCAGGGAAGGTCGGCAAAAGTTGTGGGGCTTATGTTAATTTGAGGTTTGAACTTTATTTGTAAGTACACAATCAGCATTTGTAAGCGCAAACTACACGTGTTTGTTTGTGGGCATACATCTGAGAGCTTTGAATGAATATATCCTTGCAACTTAGATTATAGATTATTATAGGTTCCTTCTTTGTAACTATTGCCCTGGGCGATTGCCAATTTTCGGTTGAACCTAACACTGATCCATTATACTAAAACAAAGCATTCTGTTTACCATTGTCTATCAAATGCCTACCTGTTCAGCAACACTCGTTTTCTCTGCTGCCGCCTTTCCCTGAACCAGCAATGGCTTTGGCAAAAGTAAACATGTTTTTCACAGTCCCTGGCGGCATTTCTTTTCAATAGACGCTTGGTTTTTACCATCTTCAAAATAAACAATAAAATTTATTGTCAAAACTTTGGACCCTAGAGCACGGGCTTCCAAGTTTTTATGTGTGGCGACCTTTTTATTACAATGGAAATTACAAAAAACCTTTTTAATATGGTATTGAAACGTAACGCAACAAAGTTACACATATAGCGTAACTTCTTACCGCTTTGTCCCCGAAGGATTTCGCATGTGTGAGTGGAAACATACATGCGTAGGTAATGTCCAACCCTAACAGAATAAGGGCTGGATACAAGTATTGCATTAATTACTGATAGGGAAATAATAGATTCATCCAGACTCTGGATGAAATGAAAGAAGTATGTAAGGACTAAAAAAAGTGGCGGCTGATCTGTAATGCAGGCGGCTAAAGTCAAAAGTCAATTTTATTTTTATAGATGGTTTTGTAGATTTTTTAGTGTATGTTTGATGTATAACTGGATGTAATTAATTGCTTGTATTCCTTGACTTTTAGGTTGGTATGAGGCTGACCATCCATACTGTAAAAAATGGTTCACTTTGCCAATGTCACCCCTGTTTCAGGGAAGGTCGGCAAGAGTTGCAGGGCTTATGTTCATTTGAGATTGAGTTTTTATATTTTAGGTCCACATGCGGCATGCGAAATTAAGCGTGTCTGCTTGTGGGAATGAATTTAATATGAATCTCAAATGATACATATCTTTAAAGATTTTAAATTATGATTACGGTCGTTAGACATTTTATAGAATGAAAAAAACGGATTTTACTGACCGTGCAAAAGAGAAGAACGATTTTCTCTACGTTTCGTCGGAGTCATATCCGACGTCCTCAGGAGACGTGTGTCTTCTACAAAGAAGAACCACGAACTGTTGAATTATGATCCCACTTCAACTGAAAGTGGTTGGTGTGACGCCGGCCCCCATACCCGTAAAATAAATAGGTGCCGAATCGGCATATATGCGACCCTTTCGAGGATAACGCAGGCAAGAAGTTACCTACACTACATGTGTTGCTTAGTTTCGTTTTTTTTTTTGCGTACTCCCTTGTAGCGATTCTTGGAATGAAATTGCATGCCAATAGAATGTTGGGTTTGTACGCCAACCTCACGTCATTCTCAATATTCAATTACTTTATTTCTTTTCTTTTCATTCCACTGATTTCTTTTAATGTATATACATTGGCGACCCATAGTTTGGGAGCCTGTGGTCCACAGGTTTACAGCCGATCATAAAAGTCATGTGTACAATTTTTACTAAAACTTGGTGTTAAAATAGTGTCTCGTACGTGATTGGAACAAAGCATCGTGCGAAACTGAATGTTATACAAAATTTCAGTGACCAATAAAAATTGGCGCCTACCATGTACAATGTACATACAATCTGCAAGATAGAACATCTTTTATTTGTTACCTGGAATAATAACATTGATTTTGGAACCCACTGCCTTTGGATTCAGAATGCTAAACGCAACTAAGCTGCACATATATTCAGGCCCGGATCTAGGGCGGTTCGAGCGGTGCGACCGAACCAGGGCCCCCACACCCAGAGGGCCCCGAAAGACTTCGAAAAAGTTCTAAAAAATGAAGTATGGATTGATGTTGAAATCTTTTGACTCAAAAAGCTGCGTTTTGTCCAGACAAAGACACCGATAATAAAAGTTTCTCAAAGCGAACGTTCGGGGCCCCGAAGACCTGAATGGGGCCCCTGACGACTTGAATGGGCCTCCAAAAATTTTAAACAAAGTCTCCAGTAACAAAGAAAAAAAGTTTCTAGGTAAAAAGTAAGAAAAAAAGGATAGGTAAACAAAGATATCGAATGTGTATTATTTTACATCACCTGTGCGTGTCTAGGACAATAGCTGTATAACTTGCTTTTGTTGTGTCCACAGCGGCGAAAATAAAAGGTCCAGACGGTTTTAAAACTATTTATTGTCTTTGGCACCGAAGAGATAAACATCGCAAATTTAGACAATTAATGCTTTATTGAAGCAAGACACTGTTGAAAAAGAATGCAAATTTGTTAATGGATGTAAGTTTTTTTGAGCTTTTGTGATGAAAATAGTAATTTTATTTATGTAAATTATTGGTGAACGGGAGATTTTTTTAACGATAGGCCAATGCCACCCTAGTAACATGAAAAGGCGACAATTACACGTGACGCTTGTGGGCGTGCATTAAATATGAGCTTTCTATAATAATCTATAATCTAACTTGGAAGGATATATTATAAAGCTCTCAAATGCATGCCCACAAACAAGCACGTGTAGTTCGCGCTTACAAATGCTGAATGTGTACTTACAAATAAAATCCAAACCTCAGATGAACATAAGCCCTACAACTTTTGCCGACCTTCCCTGACACAGGGGTGACATTGGCAAAGTGCACCGAAATTAAATTTCAATATATCTTTACAACTAGGTTGCAATTATGTTGGAAATATGTAAAAGTGCATTAACATATTCAATTACATCTAAAATCTATAATCTAAGTTGCAAAGACGTATTAACATTTAAGATTTATATTTAATGCATTCCTATAAACAGACACATATACATACATATTTATATTAGGACAGATGTATTACAATTTACAAATCATATTCAATATATTCCCACAAACAGACACGTGTTAGTTCGCGCTTACAAATGCTGCATGAATACCTACTAACAAATTAAAAACCAAACCCCAAATGAACAGAAACTCTGCAACTTTTGCCGACCTTCCCTGAAACAGGAGTGACATTGACAAAGTCAAACATTTTATACAGTATGGGTGGTCAGCTTCATAAATTAAATTTGATAACAAAACTAATTTGAAATGGGAAGAGTCATTCAATTTAAATGCATTTTTTAAAACAAATGGCAACGTAACTAGGCAACACATATAGTGTAACTTCTTTCCTATGTTATTTCCGAAGGGCTCCTTGACTGATAAGTTGGTATGAGGCTGGTAGGTTGGTATAGGTTGGTATGAGTGCTGTAAAAATCGGTTCACTTTTGCCAATGCAACCCCGGTTTCAGGGAAAAGCGGCAAGAATTGCAAGGCTTATGTTCATGTGAGGTTTTGTTTATTTTTATGCGCACATGCAGAATGTGTAGGCGTGAACCTACGTGTGCCTGTCTGTGGCCATGCATTTAATATGAATCTTGGACCGGTCCGTAGTCCAGAGGAAACACTTCGGACTCGTAAATGGAAGGTTGTGGATTTAGATCCCGGCAGAGCACAAAAAGTATACCATTTATATTTCCCAATGTGCTCTTCGCTGGGTTGAAAAATTCATGAACCTTTTACGAAAGACCGGTCACTAAAAGGTCCATCCAAGCTTAAAACAACTTGGTCTTGCTTGAGAATTGGCGCTTTCTACAACGACGACCAATTTTGCAGAAGGCTCTTGAGGTGTGACACACACAAAAATAGCGCTCACCAAATAAATTATCTTAGTATGATTTTATTATTATTATTATTATTATGAGCCTTAAATTAAAACATATGTTTGCAGTTTAGATTATAGATTATAGGTCGCATGTGGTTATTTAGAACCTATGTATTTATTTTTACGGATAAGGGGGCCGGCCTCACTTCAACCCCTTCAGTGAATGGTTGAATTCGGGTTTCCCAGCTTCCGAGGGAGCTGGTTCTTATTTCTTGTGAAGGCTGAGTAAAGTTTTCCGATATTTTATGGGTTTAAAATAAACACCGAAACGAGAAATCATTTTATTTCTCTTGCTCTCGGAATGGAATGCAAGCATTCTACCAACTGAGCTATCTACCGGACTTTTTACGAGCTTGATCGTCGTTTACGCTACAACGCGCCAATTTTTAAACAAGACCCAATTGCTGTAGGACTGGATGGACCTTTGGTGACCGGTCTTTGGTAAAGGCATATACTTATATTATTTTTTCAACTCAGTAGGTAAACAACATTTTTGAAAATATCATGGGTAATTTTTTTGTACTCCGCTGGGATTCGAACCCACGACCTTCTATTCAGTAGTCTAATGCGTTGCTACTAAATGATGAGTAATAATATTAGGATGATTTATTGTATGAGCGCTGTTTTGGTGTGACTCACACTTCAAGAGCCCTCTGCGAGCTTGTTCGTGGCTATAGAAAGCTCCAATTCTCAAACAAGACTTGTGAGGCTAAATGGATCTTTGATTACCTACGGATAAAATGATTAAAAAAATACTTTTATAAATTCATTTGCCACTTTTATTATGAAGTCCGCACGTAAATTGACCTAGAGAAAATGTATCGTCACCCGGCCGGGCTGCTAAGGAAAATATGGTGAATTTTTTAAGGAGAACAATTATGTTGTTCGGCTGTTAAGAAAGAATGAACGCAACTGAGTTACACATAAGTTGTAGCTTCTTGCCTGCATTTTCTCCGAAGGAATCGCCATGTGGCGATTCGGGAACTATTTATTTGTAGCCTTATGAGAGCTTAATCATCGCTATAAAAAGTGCCAATTCTAAAACAATACTCAGTTGCTGTAAGGCTGGATGGATTTCTGTTGAACAGTTTTTGGTAAGCGCATAATATTTCTTGAACCGAACGAAGAGCTGACTGAAGACATGTTCATTTATTCCGAAAACAGTACCTACCCGTCGTACGTTTCGAAATGTTTCGAAAGTTTTTTTGCCAGAAATTTTTTCAAGTTCACATACATTTTTCTCGAATACTCGATACTTGAGTATTATGAAAAAGCTCGTGCTACGGGTACAGAAAAAAGAATGGTCGGTCTTTGCTTCCACGAATTGTGTTGATTGTTTGTGGGGCAAATTTTACCTGAGGATTAGTGTTTCTCCAAATTTCTGTCTTTCTTTTTTTCATTAAATTCATTAAAGTATGATAGCAATTCCTAAACGTTTGGTTGGCAAAAGTTTCCGCGGCTATATTCATTGAAGTTTTGGGTTTTTATTTTGTTTGTGCATATGCAGCATGTGTAAAAGCGAACTTACGCGTGTCTGCTGATAGGCATGAATATTACATGAATTTTATGTAAATCTTAATTTATCAAATGACAGGTGAATTTGAAAGAAGAGTAATGAAGGGCAGGTGTGTACTGGGTGCCACAGCTTGTATCGCCAAAAATCAAAACATATCTAAAAATGCTCGATTGGCGGTACGCAGTGGCATACTTTTACCCACCTTGATGTATGGAAGCGAGGCCTGGACGGTGAATGAAAGTGAAATTAGTAAAGTCCATACTGTTGAAATGGACTTTCTAAGAAGTATGATTGGGAAAAAACGGAGTGACAGGGTGAGGAATGATTTTGTAAGAGAAGAATGTGGTGCAAGAGAAAGTGTGAAAGTGAAGATTAAAAGAAGTTTGTTAAGATGGTTTGGGCATATGGAGAGAATGAATGAGGAAAGACTGACGAAGAAAGTATATGTTGGTAGAATAGATGGATGTCGTGGTAGAGGAAGACCGAGAAAGGTATGGATGGACCAAATATCCGAAATTGCGAATGAATGGAATATCCAGAGTCATAATAAAAGAAGAGCTTGTATGAAGAAGGTTATGACTCTGGAAGAAATGAAAGAAGTATGTAAGGATAGAAAGAAATGGCGGTTGATCTGTGATGTTGGCGGCTGGGGTTTGTTGAAGTAAAATTGTTTTTTTTATGTCCATGTATATATCTATTGTTATTTATTGATTTTAAAAAATGTAATTTGTGATGTATGTTCCTTGACTTATAGGTTGTTATGCGGCTGACCACCCATACTGTAAAAATTGGTTCACTTTGCCAATGTCACCCCTGTTTCAGGGAAGGACGGCAAGAGTTGCAAGGCTTATGTTCATTTGAGATTGGGTTTTATATTGTAGGTCCACATGCGGTATGTGTTAGCGCGAAATTATACATATCTGCTTGTGGGAATGCATTTAATATAAAACTTAAATGATATATATCTTTGCAGCTTAGATTAGATTAGATTAGATTAGATCAAATGCAACGTATAAATTGTTTATCCCTGGAATGCTAACCTAATTGCCATTTTCTACAACTTCACTTCTTTCTTTATCCGCAGCTTCTTTTTTCGATTACCTTGAAGATATATTTCGGTTAATTTATATTATTGTTCTAAAACCTTATTTGTAAAAAGCAAAACTTTAACTAGTAGCTCCTTTATCGTAATAAGGTACGCAAGTACTTTGATTATCAAGTCGTGTTTTTTTATATTGTCACTTAAAATGTATACATAGCTCAATTTGTGGAATGCTTGCATTCCATGCCGAGAGCTAGAGATCAATTCCCACGAAGAGTATCAGAAATCATTTTCCGTTTCAAACCCAACTAAAATAAGTAAAATAAGTAAGACCTGTAAAATTAAATAGGTTCCACTCGCCACATGCAATCCTTTCGCTGACCATACGGTAAGATGCTGATGCTGCAAAATATAAGTGCAGCTTTTATAAACATAAATCAAATGAAAAATATCAGATTTTTGTTTTTGAAATGACACCTTGAATTGACGGATGCGATGGTTATCTTACGTAAGTACTCGTACATCACAAAAAAAGGTTCCAGGGCTCAGTGAATACCATGGAAGATTTTTATTTTAAAATATGTATGTAATTCCTTTCATTCTACTACTAATTTCATAAGAAAAATGAAACAAAGGCGTTAGGGGAAGGTGCGGCCGGCGCGGAGGCGGCTTTGCAGTTTGCACAGAATTTATTTTTGTTTTCAATCTCTTTTGATTTATTACGTCAACAATACATTTGGCTTTGCAAATAAAATAAAATACTTTGGAAGAATGCATTACCTTTGCCCAAAAACAAGTTTATGTGTTGAAGCAAATAGAGGTATTCTTACTGGTATTATCTCCTACAAGAAGATTTTTTATAGAAAACGCTACTAACGCCATTAAGCTACACATAAAGAGAAACTTCTTGCCGTATTCCCCCCAAAGGGGCTGCATGTAGTGAGTGGAACCTATATACTTTTACAGGTAAAGGGGCCGGCCTAATGCCAAACACTTCATTTAAAATGAGGGTTTCCCAGCTCCTGAGAGGGCTGGTACTTATTTCTTCTGAAGGCTGAGTAAACCTTGCCGGTATTGCGTTTGAAATGAACACGAAACGGAAAATTATTTCTGATACTTTTGGTGTATGGACCACCCATATCGTAATAAACGGTTCCCTTTGCCAATGTCTCTCCTGTTTCAGGGAAGGTCGGCAAGAGTTGCAGGCCATATGTTCCTTCGAGATTGGGTTTTTATGCTGTAAGTCTAAGATGGACCAAAGGTCCATCCAGCCTTACAGCAACTGGGTCTTGCTTGAGAATTGGCGCTTTGTAGCGACGACGATCAAGCTCGTAAAAAGGTCGATAGCTCAATTGGTAGAATGCTTGCATTCCCTGTCGAGAGCAAGGGTTCGATCTCAAAGGCTTACTCAGCCTTCACAAGAAATGAGAACCAGCCCCCCCGGGAGCTGGGTAACCCCCACTTCAACTGAAAGTGGTTGGTGTGAGGCCGGCCCCCTTACCTGTAAAAATAAATAGGTCCCGAAGCGCCACATGCGACCCCTTCGGGGATAACGCAGGCAAGAAGTTACACTATATGTGTAGCTTAGTTGCGTTTTTTTGCGTTTTTAAGTCTACATGCGGAACATGTATGCACGAATTAATTTATTATGAATCTAGAATGGAATATATCTTTGCAGCTATGACTATAGATTATAGAGGTCAGTCTCACACAAACTTATATGTCAAATAAGCTTTATCTATTATGTTTAAATCACACCTTAAAAGACCTCTGCAAATTCGGAGTGAAAATTGTTAAGAAGTAGCATTGTACTTGCATTTTTTTTACCTTATTAGTGTGGTTTTTTATTCTAATCTAAATCTAAATCAAAGAGGAAAATCAATTGAGATTCATATTAAATGCATTCTCGCAAGCAGAGACGTATAAGTTTGCGCTTACACATGCCGCATGTGGACCTACAATATAAAACCCAATCTCAAATGAACATAAGCCCTGCAACTCTTGCCGACCTTCCCTGAAACAAGGGTGACATTGGCAAAGTGAACCATCTTTTTACAGTATGGTTTGTCAGCCTCATACCAACCTAAAAGTCAAGAATAGAATCAAGAAATTAACCATTCAATTAGCATGTTCGTAAACTGTATATTTTGAGTTCTGAAAAAAAATAAGCGCGAGGGGTGGGGATTTTGGGAAAAGGGGGGAAGGGGGGAGGGGAAGGGGGGGGGGGCTATAGGGGGCCCCGAGATTTTTTTTTCGCACCAGGGCCCCCAGAGGGGTTAATCCGGGCCTGCATATATTGCACATACTTCTTATCGCATTGGGATCATGGGACATGGCTACATGGGATCACATGCGGTGTGTGGTTAACCTATTTGTTTTTACAGGTAAGGGTGACGGCTATTCGTTAACGATTTCACTTGAAGTGCGGTTCTCCCAACTCACTAAAAGGGCTGGTTCTCATTTATTGTGAAGGCTTAGTCAACCTTGCCGGTATTTTTATTTTGGGTTTGAAATAAACACTGCAACGGGAAATCATTTCAGACACCCTCGGTGGGATTCGAACCCAAGCTCTCGGCATGGAATGCAAGCACTCTATTAACTGAGCTATCGACCGAACGCATAACATTATTCTTGTTCCATTCTTGTTCTGATAAAATACCTGCATTTTATTTATCTCTTTTTAAATGTCCGGTCCGGTCGATAGCTCAGTCGGTAGAATGCTTGCGTTCCATGCCGAAAGCTCCTGCTTCTGTGTTTATTTCAAAAACCCAAAATAAAATACCGGCAAGGCTTACTTAGCCTTCACCAGAAATGAATACCAGCACCCCGAAGTAGCAGCACTCCGAAATGAGTACCAGTACTCCGAAAGGGCTCGGAGCTTCAGCTGAAGTGGTTGGTAAAAGGCCGGCCCCCTTACCTGTAAAAGTAAATAGGTTCCAGCCGCCACATGCGAAACCCTTAGAGGAAAACGCATTAAGAAGCTGCACTATATGTGCAGCTTAGTTGCGTAGTTGCGTTGACGTTCTCCCAACTCCCTATGGGGCTGGTTCTCATTTCTTGTGAAGGTTCAGTCAACTTTGCCGGTAATTTTATTTTGGGTGTGATTTTTTTTTATTTCAGACACCCTCGCCTCAGTGGGATTCGAACCCGAGCTCTCGGTATGGAAAGCAAGCACTCTACAAATTGAGCTATCGACCGGACGCCAACTATAACCTAATCTTATTCTGATGAAATACCTGCACTTTATAACTTTATTTATCTTTTTTTAATGTCCAGTCTGTATTTGGGTGTGAAATAAACACCCCGACGGAAAATAATTTCAGACACCCTCGATGGGATTCGAACCCGAGCTTTGAATGCAAGCACTCTACCAACTGAGCTATCGACCGGGCGCCAACCATTACCTATAGCTAGGGACTGGAAAATTTCGCGATCGCGATAAAACGAATTTATTCGCGAATTTTGATGTTTTTACGCGAATAACGCGAAATTTGAGGTTTTATGCAAATATCGCGAATTTTCGTACTTTTGGTAGAAATTGTGGGAAAAAGTTGTTATGTGTCGCTTCTGCAACGCAACTATTTTGTGGGAAAGAAAATATTCCTGTGGAAACCATTTGCAAGGTGCAAAGCACAGAAAAAATGGTCGGTGTTATAGCCGAGGGGGCCAAGTGGGCTGATCTTTCAACGTTGAAACATGCTAGAACGCTAGACGCGGGGTTCGATCCCCGCCTGGGTCATTTGACCATAAATTTGACCCTGGTTCAACAAATGTAATTGGGTATTTATAAATGAATAATTAATTAAAATAAACAATACTCGTAATGAATTTTTCATTAATGATATTAATATCTGTTTCTGGCCAGGCAGAGTAGGTTGGTGAATTGCATTCCTATTCACAAATCTATTTTATTAAAAAAATAAATGATAAACAGAACTGTCCTGGACATCCAAACAGACTTGAATCGTGACATCAATGAAATAGGAAATACATCAAGGAGTGAAGCTGCTGCTGGATTAGCCAAGAGCACAACTTGAGGCTTTCATAAAAGCCAACATCCCTCGAAAAAATTAGATAACCCTCATCTAGAGAGACTAAATTTAATATTTTAAAAGGATATTGCAGGGTATTCGGAGTGTCATTCAAATTTTAATACTTTTTTCAATCGATGTTTTTTTGTAAGTTGTAACTCGTATTGATTCAGATGTTGTTTATTCATTGTTTTTTAAAGGACATATTGTTGTTTTATACAATAAATTGTGAATATTAGTAAAATCTATAGTTTGCAATTACATAAACCTTTATTTCGATCAAATCAACCCTAAAAATTACACCAAATCTCCCCGTTTATCATAAAAAATAACGCGAATTTCCCTGTTTTTGATCAAAAATAACGCGAATTTCCCAAAAAAATAACGCGAATTTCCCAAAAAATAACACCACTTTTTTCCAGTCCCTACCTTATAGCTGATGTTCTGATGAAATACGTACACTTTATTTATCTTTTTTTTTAATGTCATCTTCGCCGTTATCCAGGGAACGCAGAAGATGCCGCCGTCCCAGCGGGCATGCGCATAGACTGGGAGGAGCTGGAGCGCAGCCCCGTCATCAGACTCCTGGGGGAGGCTGGGGGAGGGGCGGAGGCTCTGGCTGCGGCGAGGCGGGGATCCGAGGGTGGACAGCTGGGGGCGGGGCAGCAGGAGCTCCAGGAGATGGACAGCTTCGAGGCCAACGCAGGCTACAGGAACAAGAAGGGTGGGTAGACTTGGTGAACACGCTCTTCCCGCTAAACCTCCTCATGCAAGGAATGTCAGCAAAAATAAGAAAATAATCTACTAATGCCATCTAGTGGCATCTGTGTGTATCAAGCTCTGCAAAATTTGCAATGCAACAACAGTCGCTATCACAGTTTATGGCGGTAGGTATTTCCGGTTATTTGTAACAAAAAATAACCATGAGAAATAAAGACTTTCGAATTTATCATTTTTGTCATAGTCTGTCAAATTCGAGAAATGCCTTCTTAAACTGAATCACTCGAATGGATTTCTAATAATTTTTGGGCCAGCTAAAATCAAAAAAGTTAAAAGTATTTTTTTTCCTTCAGGTGAACCCCGCAGAAACTCCCTGAGCACTTTTCCAAGAAGGACCTTCACGAACAAGCGCGACAACAATAACCAGAAGTACGACTCTGGGGAGAACTACGTGGAGTCTGTGCTGAAGAGCAAATTATCTGATGCAAGTATCTCTGATGTTGACTTATCTTCAATTACGGACCAAAAATCATTTAAAGTGTGTAAGAATAAATAACTTTTGTCGAGCGTCTTTCATCATTCATTGTTTCCGTTATGTCCATACCATCTTGATTAACTTTTTCACACTTTCTCCTGCACCACATTCTTCTCTCACAAAATCATTCAACACTTCGTTTTTCGTAATCATAATACTTCTTAGATAGTCAATTTATATCAAAATAAAGCTTTCAAAGTTTTGTTCAGACTGGAAAGCATTGCTTGTAATTCTACTGCTGAATCAGGTACAAAAACTGCATCATCTGCATACAGTCGAGCACTCGTTTTACTCTTTCCTATCATCAACCCAGTTCTAGGATCTCAAATGACTATGCTAAATAGTCATGGACTCATCACACGTCCTTGCCTTACACCCTCACAACACACATCCTCGCTATCAATTTCATTTGATCTTGATGTGTTTAGGTGCTGAATGAAGGCATCCTCGACTCTGTGTTGTCATACATGTTGGCTCATGTCAAGCCTGTCCTAGGATCTGGTCATCTGGAGCACACTTTTTCATAAATATGTCAAATAGTAATGTACTCATCAAACATCCTTGCCTTACACCCTCACACAACACATCTATAATATAATCTATATCTAAGTTGCAAGGATATATTCATTCAAAGCTCTCAGATGTATGCCCACAAACAAACACGTGTAGTTCGCGCTTACAAATGCTGATTGTGTACTTACAAATAAAATTCAAACCTCAAATGAACATAAGCCCCACAACTTTTGCCGACCTTCCCTGAAACAAGGGTGACACTGGCAAAGTGAACCATTTTTTACAGTATGGGCTGTATGGGTGGTCAGCCTCATACCAACCTATAAGTCAAGGAATCATCTTAGCTAATAATTTGATTTGATCTTGTTTAGGTGCTGAATGAAGGCATCCTTGACTCTGTGTTGCCATACATGGTGGCGCATGCCAAGCCTGTCAAGTCTGTGAGCGGCAGCCATCAGCCCATTATCAAGAAGACTGCCGCCTTCTCCAGGGAGGACGCCAAGAAATCAGCTAGCTTCGGGGGTAAGATGTATCATTGATATGCAGGTTGTAACTTGTTGGTTGCGTCACATCAAGTGCATGGACTATCGGAACCTCGAAAAGATGGTTGTGATGATGGACGCAAAGAGGTGCATGACAGTGGGAAGACCCAGATTTTAAGGTGGCTGGATGGAGTGGTGGTAGACTGCCGTGAGGTAGGAGTATGGAGTCTGGAGGAGGAAGGCGACCATGCGACACACCGGGATCTCGAACCATTGATGATTGTGATAAATTGTAGGTTGGAAACCTCGTATAAAGCGCGATGACGATCGTTGAATACCTGCTTGTCCCACGATCACAATTTGACGTAACAGCACTGTACGGCAGCGCCTGGGAAAATGGAAATCAGCTGAGCTTTGTTTTTATGGCGTGGAATAAACCATCTGGAGAATTGGGGATACGATTTGATTCCATTTGAAAAGTTTATCCCTCATACAAGCAAAGTGGATATAATAGTATCATCATTATCTCGACTCAAATAAGCTTGATAGCCCTGAAAATCCAGGATTCTCCTCCGCTCTCGCCTGCCCATCGCCTTTGCTCTCCAGCTACGGATGTCTGCCTTGGCTGCATCTGCGTTCACACCAGACACCATTCATCCATTATATTTTTATCTCATCTCTGTTAACACAGTGACAGTCCATTGAACATTTTTTTTTTTAATTCAATAGGAAACGCAAAGTTTTAATTCACTTTTATTTATGTTTTTGCTAAAACGTTTTCGCCTTATAACTAGGGACTGGAAAATTTCGCGATCGCGATAAAACGAATTTATTCGCGAATTTTGATGTTTTTACGCGAATAACGCGAAATTTGAGGTTTTACGCAAATATCGCGAATTTTCATACTTTTGGTAGAAATTGTGCGAAAAAGTTGTTATGTGTCGCTTCTGCAACGCAACTATTTTGTGGTTAAGAAAATATTCCTGTGAAAACCCTTTGCAAGGTGCAAAACACAGAAAAAATGGTCGGTGTTATAGCCGAGGGGGCCAAGAGGGCTGATCTTTCAACGTTGAAACACGCTAGAACGCTAGACGCGGGGTTCGATCCCCGCCTGGGTCATTTGACCCTGGTTCAACAAATGTAAGTGGGTAATTATAAATTAATAACTAGTTAAAATGAACAATACTCGTCATTAATTTTTAATTAATACCTGTTTCTGGCCAGGCAGAGTAGGTTGGTGAATTGCATTCCTATTCACAAATCTATATTTTATTAAAAAAATAAATGATAAGCAGAACTGTCCTGGACATCCAAACAGACTTGAATCGTGACATTAATGAAATAGGAAATACATCGAGGAGTGAAGCTGCTGCTGGATTAGCCAAGAGCACAACTTGAGGCTTTCATAAAAGCCAACATCCCTCGAAAAAATTAGATAACCCTCATCTAGAGAGACTAAATTTAATATTTTAAAAGGATATTGCAGGGTATTCGGAGTGTCACTAAAATATTAATATTTTTTTCAATCAATGGTTTTTTGTAAGTTGTAACTCGTATTGATTCAGATGTTGTTTATTCATTGTTTTTAAAGGTACATATTGTTGTTTATATAATAAATTGTAAATATTAGTAAAATCTATAGTTTTGCAATTACATAAACCTTTATTTCGATCAAATCAACCCTAAAAATTACACCGAATCTCCCCGTTTATCATAAAAAATAACGCGAATTTCCCTGTTTTTGATCAAAAATAACGCGAATTTCCCAAAAAAATAACGCGAATTTCGCAAAAAATAACACCACTTTTTTCCAGTCCCTACTTATAACACATAATATCATTTTTATTTTATTAAATATATTCTTTATAGCTAACAATAATACATTTTGAATCTTGTACTCTTATAAAATTTTGTCTATGAACTTTTGTTTTAAAAAAAATTCTTGTTTTGAAAATTATCGTGTAAAAATATTTGTAACAATTACGCTCCCAAAGATGCCTTATTGGGCGAAAACGTTTGGGCAAATAAATAAATAAAGGTGAATTAAAACATTGTTGTAGACCGGTCCGTAGTCCAGGTGGTAACACTTCGAACTCGTAACTGGAAGGTCGTGGGTTCGAATCCCGGCGGAGCACAAAAAATATACCATTTATATTTTCAAATTTGCTCTTCGCTGGGTTGAAAAATTCATAAACCTTTACCAAAGACCGGTCATCAAAAGGTCCATCCAGCCTTACAACAACTGGGTCTTGTTTGAGAATTGGCGCTTTCTACAGCGACGACCAAGCTCGCAGAGGGCTCTTGAGGTGTGATACACACAAAAACAGCGCTCACCAAATAAATCAGCCTAATTTAATTATTATTTTTTTTAATTGTTTTTCCTGTTGAATTTATTAAAAAAACCATTCATCCATTTTAAGCCTTGTGGTACTGCGAGTGCTGGGCGCTCAATGGGGTTGGTGACGTCCATTCTTATTATGTGACCAGCCCACTTACTGCAGGCGCCTCGCTTTGACACTGTAACTGTAACTCTGTCGCCATTCCGCTAGGAGTGGCCAGGGCCTCTGCAGATTTTCCTCCATTTTTTCCTATTCTTGCATACCTCTTTCAATTCATTCATAACCAACACCTTTTTCATACTTTATACATACACCTTTTCATACATACACCTTTTTTCATGCTTTACACATACCATTCATTCACAATTTCACCAATCTGATCCAGCCATATTTTTTTCGGTCTTCCCTTTCCTCTTTTCTCTTCCACATTTCCTCTGTGTATATAATTTGTAAGTCCTTCATCATCAATTCTTTCTACATGTCGAAAATGGTTCACTTTGCCAATGTCACCTCTGTGTCCAGTGTCCGGCAAAAATTATAGGGTTTATGGTCATTTGAGGTTTGGATTTTATTTGTAAGTACACATTCAGCATTTGTAAGCGCAAACTACACGTGTTTGTTTGTATTTTTTTTTAAGGAAGCCTGTGCGGGAGATTCTTTAGATTCAAGAGACTCTAGAGGTCTATGACACTTGTTATAGTGCCGCAGATGTGTTGGTGATGTGGCAGTAATTGTCCTTATCCGATTGCAGGGCCGTTAGCTGCGCAGTGCTGTCGTGTGTGTTGCGTTGCGTTGTGTTTTGAGACACTGAGAGGAAATGGCGATTGATATTGGATTTGAAAAGGGTTAGGTTAAATTTGGATGGAAGCACAGATAGGCATGGGCATGGGAAAGGCGTGGGAAACACAGTGGGCATGCATTTGATATGAGCTTTAAATGTTAAAATATATCTTTGCAACTTAGATTATGATTGTTATAGACTTATGACTTTTGTAGAAAGTTGTCTTGTTACTATGAACCGATCTTGCTCGACTGACACGTCTGTTGTCGTGAACGTTCAGGCTTCGTGACCGAGAGGGAGTCCAAGGACAAGCTGTCGGTGCTGTCACGCGACAAGCTGGGCCGCAGGAAGTCGTCCACGGGGGGCGACAAGGCCGCGGCCAAGGGAGAGTGAGTAACAGAACCCACTAATCTAATTATTTCATTAAAGTGCTAAGATTTATGATTTTTCATGTTCATCAAGCTGTTCACAGCCTTTGTAGATCTGGAAAAGGCTTTTGACTCAGTAGACAGAGGTATGTTATGGGATGTTTTGAAAGCATACGGAGTGAATGGGGCTTTCCTAGGTGCGGTGCATGCGAACTATGAAAATAGGATAGCAAGTTTTTTAGTTGGTTATTTAATAAATAACACCTTTAACTTTTATTTAAAACACTGTTTATATTTCACAAATAATTTAATATATTTAAAAATTAAATTTTAAATTATACTACAAACGTTTTCGACTATTTAGTCATCATCAGGTAGGAAAAAATTGTAGGAAAGATTTTTTTTTTCCTACCTGATGATGACTAAATAGTCGAAAACGTTTGTAGTATAATTTAAAATTTAATTTTTAAATATATTAAATTATTTGTGAAATATAAACAGTGTTTTAAATAAATGTTAAAGGTGTTATTTATTCAATAACCAACTAAAAAACATGAATTTTCACAGTGTTAATACACAAACCATAAAAAATAGTATGGCATGTGTTCGTATTGATGGTGAGTATAGTGAGTGGTTTGAAGTGTATAAGGGTGTAAGGCAAGGATGTGTGATGAGTCCATGGCTATTTAACATAGTCATGGACAAGTGTGTCAGAGATGCTCGACTTAATGATTGTGGATTGATGATAGGAGAGAGCAAAGTGAGTGTTCTAGTGGATGCAGATGATGCAGTTCTTGTATCTGATTCTGTAGTAGAATTGCAAACAATGATCCCTAGATTGAATGAAGCTTTGTTAGGTAACCATTTGAAGTTGAATGCAAGTAAGACGAAAGTATTGATTTTTGAAAGGGATAATGGAAATATGAATTATGAATTTTAAATTAATGGAATGAATGTTGATGTCGTAAATGAGTTTGTATACCTGGGAAGTAAGTTTGAAAAAGATGGAAGAATGACCGGTGAATTTGAAAGAAGAATTATGAAAGGCAGGTGCGTACTGGGTGCTACCGCTAGCATCGCCAAGAACCAGAATCTTTAAAAAAATGTTCGACTGGCGGTGCACGGTGGTATACTAGTGCCCACTCTGATGTATGGAAGTGAAGCCTGGACGGTGAGTGAAAGTGAGATTAGTAAAGTCCATACTGGAAATGGACTATCTAAGAAGTATGATTGGAAAAAGACGGAGTGGTAGGGTGAGCAATGATGTGGTGTAAGAGAAAGTGTGAAAGTGAAGATTAAAAGAAGTATGCTAAGATGGTTTGGGTATATGGAGAGAACGAATGATGAAAGATTGACGAAAAAAGTATATGTTGCTAGAATGGAAGAATGTCGTGGTAGAGGAAGACCGAGAAAGGTATGGATGGACCAAATTTCCGAAATAGCGAATGAATGGGATATCCAGAGTCATAATAAAAGGAGAGCTTGTATGAAAAAGGTTATGACTCTGGATGAAATGAAAGAAGTATGTAAGGACCGAAAAAAATGGCGGCTGATCTGTAATGTAGGCGGCTAAGGCCAAGAATCAATTTTAATTTTTATAGATGTTTTGTAGATTTTTTAGTCTTTGTTTGTTTGTATAACTGGATGTAATTAATTGCTTGTATTCCTTGACTTATAGGTTGGTATGAGGCTGACCTGCCATACTGTAAAAAATGGTTTACTTTGCCAATGTCACCCCTTTTTCAGGGAAGGTCGGAAGGGTTGCAGGGCCGAAAAAAATGGCGGCTGATCTGTAATGTAGGCGGCTAAGGCCAAGAATCAATTTTAATTTTTATAGATGTTTTGTAGATTTTTTAGTCTTTGTTTGTTTGTATAACTGGATGTAATTAATTGCTTGTATTCCTTGACTTATAGGTTGGTATGAGGCTGACCTGCCATACTGTAAAAAATGGTTTACTTTGCCAATGTCACCCCTTTTTCAGGGAAGGTCGGAAGGGTTGCAGGGCTTATGTTCATTTGAGATTGTTTTTTTTTTTTTTTTTTTTTTTATTTTATATTGTAGGTCCACATGCGGCATGTGTATGCGCGAAATTATGCGTGTCTGCTTGTGGGAATGCAAATTATATGAATCTCAAATGATACATATCAACATATCTTTGCAACTTAGATTTAGATTAGATTTATTTAGATCCGGAGCTATATATTGTTATTTTCCTGTATTTTTCTTACTTTTCTTTAACTTTTGTTCTTATATGTGTGCTATCCTTCGTTTCCCATGTATTGATCTCTTAATTTTATATGGCTGGTCACGTAGTGCACCCTCCGCGTGCCTCCCGTAGGCTGGAGCAAAGATTTTATTATTATTATTATCAGTCAGTTTTTTCATACCCCCCTTTTAATTTCTTGCTTTCTTATTCTTGGCTTTATAAACCATGCCGGTAACGGGAAATTATTTATGACACCCTCAGTGGGAATGTAATCCTAGTTCTCGGCATGGAATGCAAGCATTCTATCAACTGAGCTATCGATCGGACAACGTTTCCTAGTAGGCACATATCGCACGTTTAATAATAAAGAGCAATAACTCAAAAAACAAGAATGTTGGGAAATCACGTTTGAAGTTCAGACAACCAGTACAACTTGTATGGGATGAAAAAGGCGGCCGATGTTTTATCTCGGTCATATTCGTCCAAATTGAACGGCTGTCGCATTCTACCTATTCTTCTCGCATTGTTCTTGCGTTTTATTACAAAATCTCGATTTTCCCAATTTTCGAGTTATTTCTCTTTATTATTAAGCGTGCGATATGTGTTTTAATTTATTGCTTAGTCATTGTGTTCATCATCTCTTAATTTTTACTGTCCGGTCGATAGCTCAGTAGATAGAATACTTGCATGCAAGAGTGAACTCTTCCCCACCGAGGGTGTCAAATGATTTCCCGTTTTGGTGTTTATTTCAAATCCAAGATAAAATACTGGCAAGGTTTATTTAATCTTCACAAGAAATGAGTGCTAGCTCCCTAGGGAGCTGGGAAACCCCAACTTCTACTGAAGTGGTTGGCGTTGAAGGTCGGCTGCCTTATCTGTGAAGATAAATAGATTCCACTCGTCACATACCAATTTGGGGAGAGCGCGGCAAGAAGTTACTCATCATGTGTAGTATAATAACGTCCATCATAGCTCGACGCAAAAACACCGCACGCAGAGCCCGAAACGCAACAAATAGGAAACCTCGCTTTGTGAATGCGTTTCAGCGGCGAGGTGGAGATCCACGTGTGCGACGAGGTGAAGGGCGTGAAGCGGGACTTCAGGTGCCCGCAGAAGCTGCTCGTCTCCAAGATGGGCTACTTCGCTGACGTCACCTCCGGCCAGAAGCTCGAGGACATGGACATCTCCGTGCACTGCGACATACAGATCTTCGACTGGCTGATGCGCTGGGTGAAGAAGGACACCATCCTGGTGGCGGACTGGCCCATCCTGGATCCCACCAATGTGGTGCCGATATTGGTTTCAGCGTCCTTCCTTCAGGTAACATCAGTTTTTACTTTATAGCAGTCCGAAGGAACTGTTATAAAGTATTGTATTCGTCCGAAAAAAAAAATGAGGTTTCAACGGAAATGAGTTGTCCTGCACGTCCGTCCGTCCGTATGGATGTATGTAGGTATGTATGTATGTATGTATGTCCCAGCCGGAACTACTGTGGTAGCTGTCAATCTGTCCCAAATTTCACAAGTACCATTTGAGTTTATTCTGTCTGTGGATATTATGTCGGATATTCCAAATAAAATATTTTGACAGGGTTTCGCGTGTGCCAGAATAACTCTTGTACCCTACACCTGTAAAAATAGACCAAGATGCTTTGCGAGGAGACTGGTATCGGAACTGTCAAATAAATTAATCGAAGTTTTTATTCAATTAAACCCGTAAATCATAACAGATTGTTTAGATAAGACCTGTCAATCCAAGATGGCCGCAAGTGAACAGCTGATTAGTCTTCATACAAATATTACCGATATTCGGTAGGTAAGAATTACCGTGGGGATGAGACTTCCAGCCTTGGTTTACTGGTTTCTAATATGTACATTACACACTCTCATCATATTGTTTTGTGATGCGCTGGTCTCCAGATGGACCCGCTCCTGCACGACTGCCTGATGTACTGCCACAGCCACATGAGCGACATCGTGAAGACCAACACCAACCTGGCCTGCCTCAACGACACCATCCTGACCAGGTACACATAGCCACAGCCTCTGCAAACTGGCCTCCATTCCTTCCAATTTATTCATATCCTGATATCCATAACCTTTTCCATACATTTCCCTTCTTTTGCGTTCACTCATTGTGCATTGTTATTTTTTCACAATTTTACAAGCTATACTATTCTCGGGCAACCTTTCCATTTTCTCCTTTAACATTGAATTAAAATATTGGTAATATCACGATATTTCTATAGTGCCTTTTAAGATCGGTTCGTAGTCCAGTGGTAAATGGAAGGTTGGTGGGTTCGAATCCCGGCGGAGCACAAAAAATATGTACTTACACTACTTACCATTTATATTTTCAAATGAGGCTATCAGGGCAATAGTGGTGTAATCCACATTTGAGGTTTAGTGGCGTTCTGGCATAATTTTCATTCCTGATTACAGTATCTACCAAATCAAAAGTGAAAAGCTCTTTTTCAATGGCTAAACTATCTTACACCACTTCTGATTTGGTAGATACTGTAATGGGTGAAAAATTCATAAACCTCTACCAAATACCGGTAACCAAAGGTCCATCCAATCTTACAACAACTGGGCCTTGCTTTTGATAATTGGCGTTTTGTTGCGACAACCGAGCTCGTAAAAAGTCCGGTCGATAGCTCAGTTGATATAATGCTGGACTGGTTGATATAAGATTCCGTGCCGAGAGCAAGGGTTCGATTCCCACCGCGGGTGTCAGAAATGGTTTTCAGTTTTGGTGTATATTTCAAACCCAAAATAAATACCCGGCAAGGTGTACTCAGCCCTCACAAGAAATGAGAACCAGCGCCTTCGGGAGCTGGGAAATCCCCACATTAACTGAAGTGGTTGGCATGACGCTGCCCCCTTACCTGTTTTAAAATAAATAGGTCCCCAAGTGCCACATACGACCCCTTCGGGGTAACGTAGGCAAGAATGGGCTGTAGCAACATCGAAGACAGAGAGTAGGTTTACTTTGGAACTAAATCGTATTGTTACGAACTATGAACTCGAACTACCAACGTGCGCCTGTACAGATGCAATAGTGTAAAACAGTCCAAGATGATCTATGATGACATATCCATGATGCATACAACGGCACAGATCGAATGATCGAATGATATGTAAGAAAGATCGCTTTTGTACCTATATATAGGGACTGCAATGGTGCAGAGAGTGGATTAGTCGCTCCAAGCATTTTACCGTGAAGGGCAATAAACAGTGATTGTCAATTGTTGTAAAATAAATTATGTTAAAATAAATAATTGCAGTTAAATTAAAAGAAAACCCTAAAATAAAATCGTAACAATATTTATAGCCTACTATAGGACTACTATGAAAACTACATTGGCCATGTGATAACGATAGATTCTCTTTCGTTTAGGTTGGGCGCCATGTACACCAACTCTGAGCTGGAGACGATCAAGGACCGCAAAGACAAGATCCAGTCGCGGCTGTTCTGCAAGA
The DNA here is from genome assembly GCA_951799405.1 of Agapetus fuscipes. Taxonomy (NCBI): domain Eukaryota; kingdom Metazoa; phylum Arthropoda; class Insecta; order Trichoptera; family Glossosomatidae; genus Agapetus; species Agapetus fuscipes. The sequence goes on along the minus strand of OX637352.1, from coordinate 6,890,755 downwards.
TGGTCATGTCGCTGGCGGAGCCCGTGCCGGAGACGCTGAGGGGGCACTACGCGTCGCTGGCCACGCTCTACAAGTGCTCCAAGTAAGGACAATGCTCTGGGCTGGAAGCCTCATCCCCACGGTAATTCTTACCTACCGAATATCGGTATTGTATGAAGACCTGTCAATCCAAGATGGCTGCAAGTGAATAGCTCCATACAAATATTACATGCATGCATTTGATATGAGTTTTGAATGTTACTTTGTCTTTGCAACCTAATAATAATAATAATAATAATCTAAGTTGCAAGGATATATTCATTCAAAGCTCTCAGATGTATGCCCACAAACAAACACGTGTAGTTCGCGCTTACAAATGCTGATTGTGTACTTACAAATAAAATTCAAACCTCAAATGAACATAAGCCCCACAACTTTTGCCGACCTTCCCTGAAACAGGGGTGACACTGGCAAAGTGAACCATTTTTTACAGTATCATACCAACCTATAAGTCAAGGAATACCTGTAAGTCAAGGAATTATAGGAAAACCTAGATTAAAGATTATTCCAAAACAATATCAGAAGTTTTTCTGGAGGTCAGCCGAGTTTGAAAACTTGGATTCTGCAAACTAATGATTCTGCATCAAAAGAAACTACTAGCCCCATTCTACTCGACAAAGTTTCTGAGCTAGCATTAAAAATGACAGGCGGGCTGTTATTGTAAGTGTTATGTCATCTCACATCCGTTTGTCATTACTCATAACATTAAAGGGGCCGTCCATAAATGACGTCATCGATTTTTGCCGATTTTCGACCCCCCCCCCCCTCCCCCCCTCCCCGTTACAATCATCCTATAGAGCAGGGGTCGGCAACGCTGTGCCCGCGGGCGCACGAGCGCCGGCGGTGGCCGTTTGATGCGCCCTTCTAAGAAATCACGTTTTTTAGCAAACTGAAAAGATCAAAAACTATTTTGACATAGAAAATTAGGATGAATTAGATGAAAGAACAAAAACTTTTGAAATATTATCCATGAAACCAAATATCCGATTAAGGGTATAATCTCTTAAAAAACACGCGTATTGTGCATCAACGTATGTATGCGAATCCATATTTTCAACAATGGCAAAAGTTGTGGGGCTTATGTTCATTTGAGGTTTGGATTTTATTTGTAAGTACACATTCAGCATTTGTAAGCGCGAACTACACTTGTTGGTTTGTGGGCATACATCTGAGAGCTTTAAATGAATATATCCTTGCAACTTAGATTATAGATTATTATTATAGAAGCCATTGAAATCAAAATAGAGAAGCAAAATGACAAATGTACATTGGACCATTATATGAGGACAGGCAATTCAAATCATGAGACAGATTTCATTAAGTTGTTGGAAGAATCGCAAGGCCAGGGATCTAATAAGTAACTAGTTTTTTTTTTGGTGCATAATTTTTTATTTGTAATAACTGTGACTTAAATATTTGCCTGTATGTATGCCTCATGCAATAAACATTTTTTTTTGTATATCATTTTATTTGCGTCAACCGTTTATGCGCCCTTCGGGAGAAAATTATTTTAGAATGAGCCCTTAAGCTGGAAAAGGTTGCCGACCCCTGCTATAGAGTATAGTCATTATCTAATGAACCCCCCCCCCCCTCTTGCAAAACTGACGTCATTTCCAGTAATTGTTGATTGAATTCAATTAATTGCAAATTCTAGAAAAAAAAAAAAAAACAGCTAATTAATTTTGTTATAATCTTTATTTTTCGTTAAAAAAATTATTAACAGACGTACAAAGTTTCGGCAATTTTTTTCTTTAAGTAGCTCCCACGGAGTGTCCACCCATTTTTGTAAATCCTGGATCACAGGTAACATCTCCGAATCGTCTCCGACTTGTTCTTGGCTTGGCTCCTCCATATTGAAATCTTCAACCCACTCAATGTCGAGTGCCCGCCCCGTTACACCGTCATTTATCTGTTGAAGGACTTGCATTCGGAAGAACGAAAGAACCAAACTCTTATTTATGATGTTTTATTATTATTATTATTACAAAGCCACGTGCACTCCGCGACATTACATTGACGATTCGGCTCTTTATGATTGTGAAGTAATTATTGTTAACATAAACAGATAAGCTGAGTGTTTGTTTTGTCAGGTGCACGAAGCTCCTGCCCAGGCAGATAGCGGACAAGATCCCGTGCCAGCCGCCGAGCATGACAATCGACCGCTGGGGAAATGTCCTCAGCTCACATTCGCGGTAAGAAGCTGTAACATTTTATCATCTATATTAGTCTATGACATTAGTCCAATGATACTCAAACATGATACAAAAAAATGATATGCAAACAATGCTCTCTAGATTGAATGAAGCTTTGTTAGGTAACCTTTTGAAGTTGAATGCAAGTAAGACGAAATTATTGATTTTTGAAAGAGTAATCTAAATCGAAGCTGCAAAGATATGTATCATTTGAGATTCATATTAAATGCATTCCCACAAGCAGACACGCATAATTTCGCGCTTAGACATGCCGCACGTGGACCTACAATATAAAAACCCAATCTCAAATGAACATAAGCCCTGCAACTCTTGCCGACCTTCCCTGAAACAAGGGTGACATTGGCAAAGTGAACCATTTTTTACAGTATGGGTGATCAGCTGCATACTAACCTATCAGTCAAGGAATCAGACGGTAAGTGCTTGCAAGCCCTTGCCGCAAGGCGCTTGCCGCAAGCGTGTGGAAGCCCCATTAGATGCACGAACCATCTCATTGAATTCCTTTGTGTTTTACTGCCACATTCTCGTTTTACAAGAAGGAGATTGATTTTGGTTGCGCAGTGACCTCAGCTGGAACCTGAGCGAGTACATCAGCTGGCTGTACGGCGAGATGAGATCCTGGAGGAAGGTGTACTGGAGGCTGTGGGGGGAGTGCCACTTCCTCAAGTGTCAGCTCTGTGACAACTACTTCCCGGTGTACCAGGCAAGTCTATATCACCTATTGTTATGATTTTCGTTGGGTTCTTTTAATCAAACTTCAATTTTTTAATATATCTCTGCAACTTAGATTATAGATATGTTATAAATGTGGACGTTTCTCGTGTATTCCAGATTCTTCTATAGTGGATTGCTCCACACACACACCAACCAGCGTGCTTAGGGTCACGTACTAATACTCCTATAATTCCTTTAGATGGAGTGGTGCTGCTACCACGCTGATGCGCCCCAGTACTTCTCCCTGGAGCCGAGCCGCCCCACCACCCTGCCGCTGGGCAGGTTCCCCTGCTGCAACGAGAGGGCCTACCGCTTCCAAGTGCTAACCAACAACTCGGTGAGAATAAGAGTTTTAGGCTTACACGGCCGGCTGATGATGCTGGAGTGAAGTTTTCCGGGATCTGTTGCCGTGGTCTGTGAGAGCTGGAGCTTCCGGACGTTTCGCCCATTTCTACGATGGGCTTCTTCAGCGTGAAGTATGATGATGATGAAGATCTTGATGAGAACTGTGATGTCAGTGTGTGTGCAATGAGGGCTTATATGTCTACCATCTATGAATTGCATTGCTTTCAAAACAACAAACACACGCTGTAGAAGCAAGATGGTAGACATATAAGCCCTCATTGCACACACACTGACATCACAGTTCTCATCAAGATCTTCATCATCATCATACTTCACGCTGAAGAAGCCCATCGTAGAAATGGGCGAAACGTCCGGAAGCTCCAGCTCTCACAGACCACGGCAACAGATCCCGGAAAACTTCACTCCAACTCGGTGAGAGCATTATTTTCATCGTCGTTCATTATTAGTGTCACTTTCAACCGGGGCGAGACTTGCTCTCAAAGAAATATGACGTGGCTGACGCTGGTGCGGTCTATCCAACGCATTTATTTTCCATTACCACCCTACTGGACAACAGACTGTAGCTGTAGGTGTCGTTGTCTTATCTACATGTGTAGAAATAAATAAATGATGAAGGACTTACAAAAAGTGTGCACACGGAGAAAATTTGAAAAATTAAAGAGGAAAGGGAACACCGAAAAAAGTATGACTGGATCAGATTGGTCAAATTGTGAAAGAATGGGATATACACAGCGAATGTAAAAAAGGGAACGTATGCAAAGGTGCAAGAGTGCTTGCATTCCATGCCGTGAGTTCGGGTACGAATCTCACCGAGGCGAGGGTGTCAGAAATAATTTTCCGTTTCGGTGTTTCTTTCAAACCCCAAAATAAAATACCGGCAAGATTTACTCAGAACGCAACTAAACGCAACTAAGCTACACATATAGTGTAACTTCTTGCCGCGTTATCCCCGAAGGGGTCGCATGTGGCGAGTTAAACCTATTTACTTTTACAGCTAAGGGGGCCGGCCTTACGCCAACCACTTCAGTTGAAGTGGAGGTTTCCCAGCTCCCGAGAGTGCTGGTACTCATTTCTTGTGAAGGCTGAGTAAACCTTGCCGATATTTTATTTTGGGTTTTGAAATAAACACCGAAACGGGAAATCATTTTCTGACACCCTCGGTGGGATTCGAACCCGAGCTTCCGGCATGGAATGCAAGCACTCTACCACCTGAGCTTTTCAGTCTTCACAATAAATGAGTACCAGCACCCCGGGAGCTGGGAAATCCCCATTTCAATTCGAAGTGGTTGGAGTAAGGCCGGCCCCCCTTACCTGTAAAAAATAATAGGTTCACTCACCACATCGCACGTTTAATCATAAAGAGAAATAACTCAAAAATTGGGAAATTCGAGATTTTGTAATAAAACATAAGAACAATGCGAGATGAATAGGTAGAATGCGACAGCCGTTCAATTTGGACGAATATGACCGAGATAAAGCATCGGTCTCCTTTTTCATCCCATACAAGTTGTACTGGTTGTCTGAACTTCAAATGTGATTTCCCAACATTCTTATTTTTCGAGTTATTGCTCTTTATGATTAAGCGTGCGACATGGTCATGGGCCTTTAGTGTCGCCACAGGAAATGAAGACATCTATCATCAATATGCCTATGAATTTACTTTTTTCATCTGACAAAGTTTGTGTTATATGCTCCTTTCAAATCACTCAAATCACTACGAGTCTTTTAAGGACCTGTTGCATCTAACTCCAATCAGACACAAATAAAAATTAAGTGTGATTTCTTCCTTTCAAAAAAAAATGGTTGCTTATGCGTAAGTCAGCTGATGTACGAGTACATCATATTTCCTGTTCAAATTCCATCATATTATTACCCACTTTCGAAAAATATTTAACCAAAGTCCTTACCAGAATAAAGCAATCCAATTTGATGTGTCAATCAAATATTGATTGGAGGTTGACTTGGTGGAATTGGGCATAGGCCGCATAGGTCAGGTGTCACATAGGTGTTGTATTGCAGGGTTGCCAGTTCCGCAGCCACGTGCCTTCTCAGCTCTCCGACAGGGACGCGGCCGTGCTGGCGCTGTACGAGCAGTTCAAGGACGCCATCTCCCTGGAGCCGCTGCAGCTCATCTTCCCTGAGAGACTCACCAGGCTGGTGGCCAGAGGTTGTACTCTTACTAACTACACATGGCGCGGTCACCAAACCAGATTTGAACGTTCTTAGAATGTTTGAATAATAAGAAAGATTTCTATGGTCTGTCGACTGTCGTCTTCTGGACTTTATGCCGGTTGACATTTTCTCGATGGTCATTTTGTCCGTGGACATTTTGTTAATGAACATTATGTCGATGGAAATTATATTGCGTGGAAATTTTGTTGGGTGGAAATTTTATCGATGGATATTATTCAGTGAACGTTTTGTCGCTAGGACAATTTGGCGCGTGAACACGCGTGGACATTATTTTTGTCAATAATGGACATTGAGTCGGTGGATATTCTGTCAATGGACATTGAGTCGGTGGATATTCTGTCAATGGACATTGAGTCGGTGGACATTCTGTCAATGGACATTGAGTCGGTGGACATTCTGTCAATGGACATTGAGTCGGTGGACATTCTGTCAATGGACATTGAGTCGGTGGACATTCTGTCAATGCTAAGTTTGTTGTGACACGACGGAAAACATCGTAATATGGAGAAGACAGCGAAGACTATACTGGCACCAGCATCTAATAAATAATAATATTAGGAAGATTTATTTGATGAGCGCTGTTTTTGTGTGTATCACACCTCAAGAGCCCTCTGCGAGCTTGGTCGTCGCTGTAAAAAGCGCCAATTCTCAAGCAAGACCCAGTTGTTGTAAGGTTGGATGGACCTTTCAGTGACCGGTCTTTGGTAAAGGTTTATGAATTTTTCAACCCAGCGAAGAGTACATTTGGAAATATAAATGGTATATTTTTTGTGCTCCGCCGGGATTCGAACGCACAACCTGCCATTTACTAGTTCAAAGTGTTGCCACTGGACTACGGACCGGTCTAAGGATACCGCCGGGATTCGAATCCACAACCTTCCATTTACGAGTCCGAAGTGTTGTCACTGGACTACGGACCGGTCCAAGAAAATATCAATAGAATGAGAAACGTCAGAGTCTCACTTTTGTTCTTCATGGTAACCCAAACGGAAAAGACCTCCAGGGAGACTTCCAAAGAGATGGCGTGATAGCTGGCAGGTTGTATTGTGTTGTAGCGGCACAAACAGACCTTTGGATAAAACGAAGAAGAAGAAGCCTTTGCTCAAAGTTTTTCAGTTTTTGCTCAAAACCTTGAGCCTCATTTATTGTAAACAGAAAGCGACGTTAATAAATGTTCCACGTCGCTAGCTTTCGCAGTTGTCTGCAGATTTGTAATTGAACTCCTGACTTGTCACTGATTGTGGATTGTGCGTGTTGTCAGAGAGCGGCTCCTCCAGCGGTCGTCTGTGCGGGAGAGAGGTGTTCTGGTGGGAGGGGCTCCGCCTGGCGCCCCCCAGGCAGCCGCTGGGACTGCTGGGCAAGCTCTACTCGGGGGCGTCCAACCCCAAGACCAACACAACAGGTATGCGACCCTATAATCTATCATCTAAGATGCAAAGATATAATTATTAACATTCAAAACTCATCATCAAATGCATGCCCACAAACAGACACATGCAAGTTCGCGCTTACAAATTAAAATCCAAACCTCCAATGAATATAAACTCTCCAACTTTTGCCGACCTTCCCTGAAACAGGGGTGACATTGGCAAAGTGAACCATTGTTTACAGTATGGGTGGTCAGCCTCATACCAACCTATAAGTCAATGAATACCTACAGTCGGACTATGTATTTCCGCAACAGCAGCGCAACGAAGGATTTCTGTATGGAACTAATCCGTAATTTTCCAAATTTATTTTTTAAATTTATAAATAGTGATAAAAAATCAAAGAAAACTAAAATAAAATAACAAACTTTAAGATCTGTGGTATATAATCAAAATTTATATTCCGCAATACTAGAATTTAAGATTTATAAATAAGTACAAAAGCGATTGCATTTTAAAGGTAGGTATGTCCGTAAATAAAAATATTTTGAATTTGTATTTTATGGAAAAAAATACCAAATTTTATGTGTTAATTTAATATACAGAGAAAATACGACATTATCTTTCAAAATATGAGCTATTTTTAATTTTGGTCATCAAAGTGCCCCCTATTTAAACAAACAATCACTTAAGGGTGCGCTCCACGCATATTCAAGATTTTTTTTTTTAAAGTATGTTTTCATTTATTTTTTTAGAGCATCATTAAGACATAAATTAGTATTTCAAAAAATTACGTAAGATTAATCAACATTTAAACTTTATATCATATTTTTTTCAAAAGTCAAATAAATTATTTACGTATATAAATCAAAGCTTAATCTGGACTTGTTTTTGCTAGTTGCGGAAAGAGCTTTGCTAAAAAGCATATCCTCCAAAAACAAAAAAAAAATCTTAATTTTTTCTATGATAGAATAATTTTAAAAGAGTTTGTTGAAGGCATGATCAGATTACTTTTTTAAAATTTGATATTGTTTTCATTATTTTACCTTTTGAATATTGCAAAATTTCTTTTTTTTTTGTATTTTTCGTACACGTTTTTTTCCGACATTCAATGTTTAAAAAAAAAAATGAAAAAAATTCCATGTAGATAAAGTCTTTTTTAAACCTATAACAACAAAACAAATAGTCAAAATATTTTTTTTCATGGATTTTTTCCTTATTTCGCAAACCTTTAAAATTCTGTACAAAATGAATCAGTCTCCCTTTGTTCTTCAAGGGGCTCGGACGTGGGATCTGTGCCGCTTGCTTGTCCAACCTCTCTACCGCACGGTACTTCTCCCTCACACACGCAGAGCATATGGGTTAAAGACAACGTGTATTACAAAAACTATCTCCTCGTCTGCTGCGATACGAGCGTAAAAAAATACGAATAAATATTGAAAATAACACATTAAAACTTTGAAGTCGGAAAGTTTTCTTTCTTTTATTAGTATAGTTTGTAAACACAAAGCAATTGTATGCGGTCAAATAGGTTCAAAACGCACATCTAAATCTAAGTTGCAAATATATGTATCATTTCAGATTCATATTAAATGCATTCCCACAAGCAGACACGCATAATTTTACGCTCACACATGCCGTATATGGACCTACAGTATAAAAAACCCAATCTCAAATGAACATAAGCCCTGCAATTCTTGCCGACCTTCCCTGAAACAGGGGTGACATATTGGAAAAGTAAACCATTTTTTACAGTATGGGTGGTCAGCCTCATACCAAATAATAATAATAATATTAGGATGATTTATTTGGTGAGCGCTGTTTTTGTGTGTATCACACCTGAAGAGCCCTCTGCGAGCTTGGTCGTCGCTGTAGAAAGCGCCAATTCTCAAGCAAGACCCAGTTGTAAGGTTGGATGGACCTTTCAGCGACCGGTCTTTGGTAAAGGTTTATGAATTTTTCGACTCAGCGAAGAGCACATTCGAAAGCACACTGGTATATTTTTTGTGCTCCGCCGGGATTCGAATCCACAACCTTCCATTAACGAGTCCGGATGGTTGCCACTGCACTACGGACCGGGGCAAGATGCCAACGACACGCGGTGTACCTGAGCGGTAACCCATCCAAGTACTATCCGCGCCCAATGTTGCTTAACTTCGGTGATCTATGGGAACCGGTGCTTTCAACATGGTAACGTCGTTGACCTATAAGTCAAGGAATTTATTTTTTACACATAGGTGTAATAAATTTACAGTATGGGTTACTTGATTAGTACGTTTATTAATTTATTTAATAAAAAATATTAAAACTGAATAAAAAGTTGATATGCGAAAAAAAGTGTTTTTTTTTGCTCCTGGCGAGAAATTGAATTTTATTTATTGGTAAAATTGACCGGTCCGTAGTTCAATTGTCAACGCTTCGGACTCGTAACTCGAAGGTTGTGAGTTCAAATCCCGGCGAAGCACAAAAAATATACCATTTATATTTTCAAATTTGCTTTCGCTGGGTTGAAAAAATTCATAAACCTTTACCAAAGACCGGTCATCAAAAGGTCCATCCAACCTTACAACAACTGGGTCTTGCTTAAGAATTGGCGATTTCTATAGCGACGACCAAGCTCGCAGAGGGCTCTTGAAGTGTGATTCACACAAAAACAGCGCTCACCAAATAAATCAGCCTATTTTTTTTAAGCCTACAGCTCCACAGTAATAGGGGCTTTCTTGAGAATAGGTGCATTCCATAGCGACGGTAAAGTTCGGCTCTTGAGGAGTGTTTCGCATCACCTTAGAATAAACACAACTAAGCTGCACATATGGTGTAACTTCTTGCCTGCGTTAACCCCGAAAGGGTCGCATGTGGCGATTCGGGACCTATTTATTTTTACAGGTAAGGAGGCCGGCCTCACACCAACCAGTTTCAGTTGAAGTAGGGGTTTTCCAACCTCCGGCTGGTGCTCATTTCTTGTGAAGGCTGAGTAAACCTTGCGATCGAACCCTTGCTCTCGGCATGGAATGCAAGCATTTTACCAATTGAGTGATTCCTTGACTTATAGGTTTGTATGAGGCTGACAACCCATACTGTGAAAAATGGTTCACTTTGCCAATGTGTCAGGGAAGGTCGACAAAAGTTGTGGGGCTTATGTTCATTTGAGGTTTGGATTTTATTTGTAAGTACACATTCAGCATTTGTAAGCGCGAACTTCACGTGTTGGTTTGTGGGCATACATCTGAGAGCTTTAAATGATTATATATCTTTGCAACTTAGATTATAGATTATAGAGCTATCGACCTTTTTACGAGCTTGGTCGTCGTCGCTACAAAGTGCCAATTCTCAAGCAAGACCCAGTTGCTGTAAGGTGGGATGGAGCTTTTGTTACCGGTCATGAGTAAAGGTTTATAAATTTTTCAACCCAGCGAAGAGCAAATATGAAAATATAAATGGCATACTTGTTGTGCTCCGCCGGGATTCGAACCCACAAATTCCATTCAGAGTCCGAAATGTCACCACTGAACTACGGACCGGTCATCACCAGAATAATTTCTATTATAAGGATTATGAAAAAAAAGACATTTTTTTGTGCAAAATATTTTACTATAGTTTATTATAATATTTTTCTATTTGGTCGTCATTGTAATATTATGTCTTTCAATGGAAATAGGATAAAATGTTAAACAATGGTTCTTTGTTCAAATTTTACCTACCCCCATAAAAAGGATTCTCGATTTTTGAAAGACATTTTTCTATGACTTATGCTTACCAAGTGATCTTATCTAAACTGCAAGGATATGTTACATTGGGGATTCACATTATATGCATTCTCACAAGCAGACACGTACAAGTTCGCGCTTAAACATGCCGCATGTGTACCTACAATATAAAAACCCGTATTTTAAATGAACATAAGCCCTGTAACTCTTGTCGTCCTTCCCTGAAACAGGGGTGACATTGGTAAAGTGAACAATTTTTACAGCATGGGTGGTCAGCCGCATACCAACCTATAAGTTAAGGAATATACACGACAAATTACATTTTTTAAATCAATTGTTAAAATTTGGCCAAACGCTATATTTTTTGTGCTCCGCTGGCATTCGAACCCGCAACCTTTCATTCAGAGTCCGAAGTGTTATCATTGGACTACGGACCGGTTTGTTTTACATAATATAAATTATATTCCTTTGCACTCCGTGGGGATTCGAACCCACGACCCTTCATGTCAATTTATTTATTTTTAGATTGCCGCCTTTGATTCTATACGACTCATCTATAAGAGACTTCAGGTAGAGTCTTTTGAATTACCAACAAAGAAATTAACAATACATTAGTCCGACAAGTTAAGCTGATTCCTAGAAAACCCTGTCTACCTTAGGAATCCTTTTGTTGACATAATGACTTGTGTTTATAGTTACTTGCAGATTGTTTTTTTTTGTTTTCTGGTTTTTATTTGGTTGGCACTGTGTGACTGTATAGTCACAAATTTCATTTTTTAAAAAAGAAAAATATATTTTTTTCCGGTCGATAGCTCAGTTGGTAGAGTGCTCGCATACTACCCCGTGAGCTCGGGTTCGAATCCCACCGAGGAGGGTGTCAGAAATGATTTCCTATTTCGGTGTTTATTTCAAACCCCAAAATAAAAATACCGGCAAGGTTTACTCAGCCTTCACAAGAAATGAGTATCAGCCCCCTCGGGAGCTGAGAAACCCCTACTTCAACTGAAGTGGTTGGCGTAAGGCCGGCCCCCTTACCTGTAAAAATAAATAGGTTCAACTCGCCACATGCGACCCCTTCGGGGATAACGCGGCAAGAAGTCACACTATATATGTAGCTTAGTTGCGTTTTAATCTAATCTAATCTATATGACTATATCAATAGGTACAAAATATTTTATTATGTATTTATCTACTTTTAATTAGTTACTCTATTCAAATGTCACTATGAAATATGTAATATAATGTCGGTGTTATAGCCGCGGGGATCGAGTCAGGTTATTTGGAACCGGATAACGCTGGTTCGAATCCCGCGCCGATAACTTCGACCCTGGTTCAACAGATGCCGTTGCATGCACACAAGCTTCTGTTTTCGCATGAAGACAACTAGCCAGGTAAAATAGGTTGGTGGATTGCATTCCTTTCCACAAATCTATTTAAAAAAAAAAAAAAATACTATAGTAGCCATTTATAAAAGTTCAATATATCTCAAATTCATAAACCTACCTGCTTACATTTTCGGGATAAAAATAAGTACAAAGTGGAAATTATGGGAAGAAGCAATGGATATAAATGAACTGAGATCAGTATGTAAGGATAGAAAAAAGTAGAGGAGACTTTTCTAGAGGCTCAGGCCACACTTAATGTAAAGACGAAAGCGTTATAATTTTTTTTTTTTTTTTTAAGAAATCCTGTCCTATAGTCCGGTCGATAGCTCAGGTGGTAGAGTGCTTGCATTCCATGCCGAAAGCTCGGGTTCGAATCCCACCGAGGGTGTCAGAAATGATTTCCCGTTTTGGTGTTTATTTCAAACCCCAAAATAAAATACCGGCAAGGTTTACTCAGCCTTCACAAAAAATGAGTACCAGCACTCTCGGGAGTTGGAAAACCCCACTTCAACTTAAAGTTGTTGGTGTAAGGCCGGTCCCCTTACCTGTATAAATAAATAGGTCCCGAATGGCCACATGTGACCCCTTCGGGGATAACACAGGCAAGAAGTTACACTATATGTGTAGCTTAGTTGCGTTTTTTATTTTGCGTGATGGGAGATCCACAAAAGTCGTATATAAAAAAAAATCTTCAAACGGCAATAGCAAGTCGAGCATATTTTGTGGGGCTAAATCCATACGGTCTGAGGCGAAAGGGGATGGGGGGAAACGGGTCGCAACTTTGACAGCTTTCGGCGCGGTGCAACATGAGAGCGCCCCCTTAACAATAAAATTAAAATCTACAAACATCCATAAAAAACAAGAATTAAAATTTTGAAAGCCTTAGCTTTAACCGCCAACATTACAGATCAACCGCCATTTTTTCAGTCCTTACATGGTTTTATCATTTCATCCAGAGTCATAACCTTTTTCATACATATCATCCTAATAATATTATAATCATGTTTGTTGCTAGTTGTTGCAGCAGGAGGTAAGCCTGGCATGGATCCTTCATCAGTGAAGAGTTCCCTGGTGCAGGGGATGTCCCAGGGTCCCATAGGGCAGCCTGCTGCAGCCGCCAGGGCAGGCACTCCTCCGGTGACTCTGCCCCGAGCTGATGAGAGCGCTGCAGACAATGAGGACGCCTCCGGGGAGACCAGCACACACAACAAACTGAAGGCAAGTGCTGGTGCAAGTCTGGTTATACATGGTAATCGTGGTCAAGCCTGGGGTGCAAGTCGCGATGGCCGTCGGTAGATCTAGCCATAGTGCCGCAGAGGTGTTGTTTACGACAAATTGCGCCGTGACAAAATACTAAACTTGTAAGTGCGCCGCGGACTGAAAAAGATTGGGAGCCCCTGAATTAGGGGATTAGTGTGTTTTTATTTTGTAATTTTGGCGCCTGTGAAATTTGGCGTCTGAGCACGTTCCATATTCTAAAAGACAATATAGGATGACGTAACTAATAAAAACATAAACATGTGTAAAGACAACAATCATAAACCACCCAACACACGTTGCTTGAACAATAAGTCTTGGGTGTAGAAAAAACTGCTGTATTTTTTTTCATAAATTGGTGCAATTCATTTCGTAGCGGCCGTTCGGACGAGGAAAGTAATTTGTCCCCTTAGCGGGCTTAGTGCTTGTTAGTCTTATCTCCAACAGAGTTAATTTCACATGAGCAATGTGCCTGTTTGTGAACTGTACTGTAGCTGCAACCCTGTCGCCTTTCCGCTAGGGGTAGCTAAAGCCTCTGCAGCTGCCTCCAATTCTTCCTATCCTGACATACCTACCTCTTCAATAATATAATAAGGGTAATAATATGATAAAATTTTAACCGAAAATATGATGTGCATCAGCTGACTTACGCATATGATTTTTTTTTATTCAATGAGAGAAATCACACTTAATTTTAATTTTTGTTCGATTGGAGTTGTGTGCAACAAACCCATTGGGAATAGCTCAGAAACGTGAAACAATGCTGAAACAATGGTACCCACTTCCGAGAAATATTTAACCGAGGTCCTTAGCAGAATTAAACAATCAAATTTGATGTCTAAAATCTAATCTAATCCAATCTAAGTTGCAAAATATAAGTAGACTTATTTTTGGAGAGATTCACATTATATGCATTTTCACAAAACAGACATGTTTAAGTTCGCGCTTAAACATGCCGCATGTAGTCCTACAATATAAAAACCCGAATCTCAAATGAACATACACCCTGCAACTCCTGCCGACCTTCCCTGAAACAGGGGTGACATTGGCAAAGTGAACCATTTTCTACAGCATGGGTGGTCAGCCGCATACCAACTTATAAGTCAAGGAACAATGTGTCAATCAAATATTGATCGGAGGTTTGTGCAACAGGCCCTAAGTAATCATTCCATCTGTTTTGTTTTCAGACAGTCGTGGTGGAGCCCAAGGCCTTGCTATCTGGTGGTTCCTCCAAGGAGTCGTCGTCATCAGACGCCGGAGACATGGAGGAGTCGGACAGCTCCAGCGGCTCGTCCAGCCACAGCGAGGAGAGCAGTCCCCCCAGGTCTCCCCCGGGGCGCAGGGCGGCCGCGGCGCAGAGACAGCGGCCCCGCCTGCTGGCCAGGAGGTATTCTGTCCTTCAGATCAGCCCCCGTTTTCTCATCGGTCGTCGGTCGATCCGACAGTATCTTTTTGAAGATACTGCGCGATAAAACATGGCGGCGCGTACACAGCTGACACATTTGTATTGTTATCTAATCTAATCTAATCTAATCTGAGTTACAAAGACATAATATTACATTTAAGATTCATATTGATCTGCTTGTGTCTGCTTATGAGAATGCATTTAATTTGAATCTGAAATTCAATATATCTCGCAACTCAGATTAAATTAGATTAATATCGATAGAAGAGACATTTCAACCCTTGTTGTATGCTCAAGAGGAGAATGGTTGAATATCACGAAATCTGATTTCGCGAAGTTTTTTTGAGATGTCAATACATTGAGGTAGTATTTCTATGGAGTGAGCTCTAATAAATGTGATCTAGTTCCAAGCGACATGATGCACCAGTCTTTGACGCTATATACATTGTTGATAGTGATGTCTCGCTTACGACGTATGAAATGTTTTTGTCATTTTCAATGTAAGCAACATAGGTAAGCAACGTGTCTCTACTCCATATTCAACCCACGTACATATCACCATAGAAACCTTTGATATCACCATAGCAACGGTATTTGTAATGAATACCCCTCTAGTGTTGTAGAAAGTATGAAAATATCTGATAAATTACGAATTAAAAGATGTTCCGACCTCATTGTGTACGGGATGATTTTAACAAGTATCTATTACCGCGAGCATAGTAGCTATATATGTACTGTAGGTACAAGGTGTCACGACAAAATGTCCATTGACAGAATGTCCCCCGACATAATGTCCACGGACAAAATGTCCCCCCGACGAAATGTCCACCCGACAGAATGTCCACCGACAGAATGTCCACTGACAGAATGTCCACCGACAGAATGTCCACCGACACAATGTCCACAGACAAAATGTCCACGCGACAAAATGTCCACGCGACAGAATGTCCACCGACAGAATGTCCACCGACAGAATGTCCACCGACAGAATGTCCACCGACATAATGTCCACCGACAAAATGTCCACCCGACAAAATGTCCACGCGACAAAATGTCCACCGACCAAATGTCCACCGACCAAATGTCCACCGACAAAATGTTCACCGACATAATGTCCACCGACAAAATGTCCACCGACCAAATGTCCACCGACAAAATGTCCACCGACATAATGTCCACCGACAAAATGTCCACCGATAAAATGTCCATCAAAAGAATTTCTACCAACTAAATGTCCACTACCAACTAAATGTTCAATGAGATGATCTTTATTTGGATTTAACAAGTCTGTAGTCTAGTGGCTTAGGCTACATGCTCAAAGATAATTTAAAAGTCGTGAGTTCGATTCCCGGCGGAACACATACTTGGTTTAGAAAAATATGTTTACCTATATATCAAATATGACCACTATATGTGGCGCTGTTAGTGTTAATTATTAAGTTCGGTACGTACATAGTTCAGTGGTAACACTTCGGACTCTGAATGGGAAGGTTGTGGGTTCGATTCCCGGCGGAGCACAAAAAATATACCATTTGTATTTTCAAATTTGCTCTTCGCTGGGTTGAAAATTCATAAAACCTTTACCAATGACCGGTCACCAAAGGTCCATCCAGCCTTACAGCAACTGGGTCTTGCTTGAGATTTGGCGCTCAGTAGCGACGACGATCAAGCTCGTAAAAAGTTTGATGGCTCAATTAGTAGAATGCTTGCATTCCATACCGAGAGCAAGGGTTAGATCTCAAGGCTTACTCAGCCTTCACAATAAATGAGAACCAGTCCCCTCGGGAGCTGGGAAACCCCCGCTTCAACCCTATTGGTTGGTGTAAGGCCGGGCCCCTTACCTGTAAAAATAAAATAGGTCCCGCATCGCCACATGCCGCCCCTTCGGGGACAATGCAAGTAGAAAGTTACACTTTATGTGTAGCTTAGTTGCGTTATATCATTCAATACACGCGGAACTATGGAATTATCGCAAGGAGTTTATCCGGCTATAGTGTCAATGTTTCCCAAAAATGAATGCTTTTCATCATGCATTCTTCTTCATTGACAACCCCGAGTTTTATTTCTGGTTCATTCACGAAAAACGCTCACACGAAAAATATTATAAACAGTGTATATTCAAAATTGTAATATTATACATATTTACTGAACTCGACATTCATCTAAAAATTTTAAGACTAAAATGTGGTCTTAACTTCATCATAACGGGAAATCTGTAATCTAGCTTTTCAATGACCACCGCTTCGGTTATTCCGAAACTTGAAAGGGTCTTTTGTTTGGTTATATGAATAGATGGGGTGTCCTTAGCACACCGGTAGCTTTTTCACTATTCTTGAGAAAGTAGTACCTGCGTTTTTTTAAGTCGATGTAAGCTAGGTTGAAATAAAACTGATATTTAAAATAATATGTTGAAAAAGATGGAAAGTAAAACTTAGCCTACAACGTATTATCTCTCTTGATAACTTGGTACCTATGAGGCTGACCACACATACTATAAAAATGGTTTCCTTTGAAAATGTCACCCCTGTTTTAAGATGGTCGGCAACAGTTGCAGGTCTTTTGTTCCCTTGAGATTTGAGTATTTATATTGTAAGTTCATATGCGGAGGGCGTATTAACATGTAATCTAATCTAAGTTGCAAAGATATGTTTTTTTTTTTAAATAGATTAAATGTGGAAAGGAATGCAATCCACCAACCTATTTCGCCTGACCAGTTGTCTTCACGCGAAAGCAGAAGCTTGTGTGCATGCAACGAAATCTGTTGAACCAGGGTCGAAGTTATCGTCGCGGGATTCGGACCAGCGTTATCCGGTTCCAAATAACCTGTTTTGATCCCCGCGGCCATAACACCGACGAATGGAATAACGTTGGTTCGATCCCCGCTTGGATCACTTGACTTTAACTTTGACCCTGGTTCAACAGATGTTATTGGGTAATTATTAATTAATAATTCTTTTTTTTTTTTAAGAAATCCTGTGCGGGAGACTCCCTAGATTCTAAAGACTCTAGGGGTCTATGACACTTGTTGTAGGTAGTGCCGCAGAGGTGTACGAGCTTGGTCGTCGCTACAAAGCGCCAATACTCAAGCAAGACTCAGTTGCTGTAAGGCTGGATGGACCTTTGGTGACCGGTCATTGGTAAAGGTGTATGAATTTTAAACCCAGCGAAGAGCACATTCGAAATATAAATGGTATATTTTTGTGCTCCGCCGGGATCCGAATCCACAACCTTCCATTTACGAGTCCGAAGTGTTGCCACTACGGACAACGGACCGGTCCAAGGTGCCAACGACACGCGGTGTACCTGAGCGGTTACCCATCCAAGCACTGACCACGCCCAATGTTGCTTAACTTCGGTGATCTATGGGAACCGGTGCTTTCAACATGGCTAACGTCGTTGACAATTATTAATATAAACAATAATGAATTATTATTTGATGATATTAAAACCGGTTTCTGGTCAGGCAGAATAGGTTGGTGAATTGCATTCCTCTTCACGAATCTATTTTTTTTTTAAATAAAAAAAAACTAACTATAACTAAGTTGCAAGGAAATGTTACATTGGAGATTCACATTACATGCATTCCCACAACCAGACATGTACAAGTTTGCGCTTGCACATGCCTCATGTGAGCCTACAACATAAAAACGAATCTCAAATGGACATACACCCTGCAACTCTTGCCGTCCTTCCCTGTAACAGGGGTGACATTGGCAAAGTGAACCATTTTTACAGCATGGGTGGTCAGCCGCATACCAACCTATAAGTCAAGGAACATACACGACAAATTTCATTTTTTAAATCAATAAATAATAATATACATGGACATCAAAAACTAAA
The DNA here is from genome assembly GCA_951799405.1 of Agapetus fuscipes. Lineage (NCBI taxonomy): Eukaryota > Metazoa > Arthropoda > Insecta > Trichoptera > Glossosomatidae > Agapetus > Agapetus fuscipes. The sequence continues at coordinate 6,872,272 of OX637352.1, read as the reverse complement.
GTATAAAACCAATTTCACTTTGATAAACCCTAGCCGCCAACATTACAGATCAACCGGCATTTCTTTCTGTCCTTACATACTTCTTTCATTTCCTCCAGAGTCATAACCTTCTTCATGCAGGCTCTTCTTTTATTCTGACTCTGGATATTCCATTCATTCGCAATTTCGGATATTTGGTCCATCCATAGCTTTCTCGGTTTTCCTCTACCACGACATCCATCTATTCTACCAACATATACTTTCTTCGTCAGTCTGTCCTCATTCATTCTCTCCATTCAACCATCTTAACAAACTTCTTTTAATCTTCACTTTCACACTTTCTCTTGCACCACATTCTTCTCTTACAAAATCATTCCTCACCCTGTCACTCCGTTTTTTCCCAATCATACTTCTTAGAAAGTCCATTTCAACACTATGGAGTATGGACCTTACTAATTTCACTTTCATTCACCGTCCAGGCTTCACTTCCATACATCAAGGTGGGTGAAACTGAAAGTATGTAAGGTTTGGTTTACTTTGCAAGTAAAATGCAGCATGTATAAGTGTGAACTTACACCTGTTATAAATTAGGCTGATTTATTTGGTGAGCGCTGTTTTTGTGTGAATCACACCTCAAGAGCCCTCTCCGAGCTTGGTCGTCGCTGTAGAAAGCGCCAATTCTCAAGCAAGATTCAGTTGTTGTAAGGCTGGGTGGACCTTTTGATGAGCGGTCTTTGGTAAAGGTTTATGAATTTTTCAACCCAGCGAAGAGCAAATTTGAAAATATAGATGGTATATTTTTTGTGCTCCGCCGGGATTCGAACCCACGACCTTCCAGTTACGAGTCCAAAGTGTTACCACTTGAACTACAGAACGGCAAGAGCTGCAGGGTGTTTGTCCATTTGAGACTTGGTTTCTATATTGTAGGTTCACATGCAGCATGCGCCAGCGCAAACTTGTACGTGTCTGCTTGTGAGAATGCATTTAATGTGAATCCCCAATGTTACATTTCCTTGCAACTTAGTTATAGTTAGTTTTTTTTTCTTATTAAAAAAAAATAGAGTCGTGAAGAGGAATGCAATTCACCAACCTATTCTGCCTGGCCAGAAACAGGTTTTAATATCATCAATTAATAATTCATTATTTTTTATATTAATGAATTAATAATTAATTATTACCCAATAACATAAGTCCGGTCGATAGCTCAGTTGGTAGAGTGCTTGCATTCTACCCCGTGAGCTCGGGTTCGAATCCCACCGAGGAGGGTGTCAGAAATGATTTCCTATTTCGGTGTTTATTTCAAACCCCATAATATAAATACCGGCAAGGTTTACTCAGCCTTCACAAGAAATGAGTACCAGCCCCCTCGGGAGCTGGGAAACCCCCACTTCATCTGAAGTGGTTGGCGTAAGGCCGGCCCCCTAACCTGTAAAAATAAATAGGTTCAACTCGCCACATGCGACCCCTTCGGGGATAACGCGGCAAGAAGTTACACTATATGTGAGCTTAGTTGCGTAGTTGCGTTTTTTTAACATCTGTTGAACCAGGGTCAAAGTTAAAGTCAAGTGACCCAAGCGGGGATCGAACCAACGTTATTCCATTTCAAATAAGCTAGAACGATCGGCCGCTTGGCCCCCGCGGCCATAACACCGACAAATGGTTATAGTTAAATAAAAAAAACCGGCAAGGCTTACTCAGCCTTCAAAAGGAATGAGTACCAGAGTACCCGAGGGGTTGGGAGCTGAGAAACCCCCACTTCACTGAAGTGGTTGGCGTAAAGCCGGCCCCCCTATCTGTAAAAATAAATGGGTTCACTCGCAAGAAGTTACACAATATGTGTAGTTTAGTTGTGTTAGCGTTAGTTGAGTAAAAATTCCGGTCGATAACGCAGTTGATAGAGTACCTTCGTTCCATGACAAGTTATCCCAAAATAAAATCCTGGCAAGACTTACTCAGCCTTCATAAGAAATGAGTACCAACCCCCTCGGGAGCTGGGAAACCCCCACTCCAAGTGGGTGGCGTGAGACCGTCCCCTATATTTATTTTAGGGAAGGCCGGCACAAGTTGCTGGGTAGGTACACATGCAGCATTTGTAAGCGCGAACTTATACGTGTCTACATGGGCACGCATTTTATATGATTCTTAAAAGTTAATATATCCTTGCAACTAAGATAATACAACATATTATAGATAAATATTATGGTCGGCTTGTATCGGGTGTTTTCAAAATTTACCGACCTTGTTGCTGAAAAATAAAGAATATGCAACATTTTATATTTGATCACCATCAAACTTTACAGGAACCATTCTAAGAATAATTGACATGTTTGCTGAAAATTTCGTCAAAATCGGATTAGTGGTTTAGGAGTCTATAAGGAATATACATACACCCCCGGACAAAAAAAATTACGAATCCAAAAAAAAAACTAAAATTGTCATATAATGAATTATTCCTGATATTTAATTAGTTTTTTTGTATTGTTTGACATATGTGATGACTACTCCGTACTTCAAGGTTAAAATAAAAATTCTTACTCATGAATTGTAGTTAGAATATATAAGGTATCAGATTACCCGAAAATTAGAAATCCATAACGGTTCATTTAAGGTCTAGAGTTTGTGATGGAATAATATAAGACATGTTTTTTTTAAATTAATATTTAAGAAGTAGGTTCGTATCGCTTTATTTTAAATCATTTAAAATTTAAAGTATTTAAAATTTAAACATATTTATAAAATTTTAAAATTTTTAATACTTAGTGAATTCACCTTTATTTTTTATAACAAAATTAAGGACACTATGTGTCCTTAATTTATCAAACAAAAGAAAGAGGTATCGATAAAGGATTTCTTAGAAAAAGGGTTCAGTAAAGTCAAGCGGTGCGGTAGCAGGTAAACTCGTATAGACGTATACATACCCGGTTACATACATACCCAGGAATATACATACATTGACCGGTCCGTAGTCCAGGTGGTAACACTTCGGACTCGTAACTGGAAGGTCGTGGGTTCGAATCCCGGCGGAGCACAAAAATATACCATTTATATTTTCAAATTTGCTATTCGCTGGGTTGAAAAATTTATAAACCTTTACCAAAGACCGGTCATCAAAAGGTCCATCCAGCCTTACAACAACTGGGTCTTGCTTGAGAATTGGCGCTTTCTACAGCGACGACCAAGCTCGCAGAGGGCTCTTGAGGTGTGATACACACAAAAACAGCGCTCACCAAATAAATCAGCCTAATTTAATTTTAATTTTTAATACCCCCATAAAAAAAAGGAGCTATGCTACACATATAGTGTAACTTCTTGCCGCGTTATCCCCGAAGGGGTCGCATGTGGCGAGTTGAACCTATTTATTTTTACAGGTAAGGGGGCTGGCCTTACGCCAACCACTTCAGTTGAAGTGGGGGTTTCCCAGCTCCCGAGGGGGCTGGTACTCATTTCTTGACATTTTGTCGGGTGGACATTTTGTCGGTGGACATTTTGTCGGTGGACATTTTGTCGGTGGACATTATGTCGGTGGACATTTTGTCGGTGGACATTATGTCGGTGGACATTCTGTCGGTGGACATTTTGTCGGTGGACATTTTGTCGGTGGACATTTTGTCGGTGGACATTCTGTCGGTGGACATTTTGTCGGTGGACATTCTGTCGGTGGACATTCTGTCGGTGGACATTCTGTCGGTGGACATTTTGTCGCGTGGACATTTTGTCGGGTGGACATTTTGTCGGTGGACATTTTGTCGGTGGACATTATGTCGGTGGACATTCTGTCGGTGGACATTTTATCGGTGGACATTTTGTCGCGTGGACATTTTGTCGCGTGGACATTTTGTCCGTGGACATTGTGTCGGTGGACATTCTGTCGGTGGACATTCTGTCGGTGGACATTCTGTCGGTGGACATTCTGTCGGTGGACATTTTGTCGGGTGGACATTTTGTCGGGGGGACATTTTGTCCGTGGACATTATGTCGGTGGACATTCTGTCAATGGACATTTTGTCGTGGAACCACTGTACAAGTATGCAGGTACAAGCAAGTACCTGCATACTTGAACATCACTAGTTCTAGAAATGGATGTCACTTTCGCGATATTAGAAATATTTTTTTAAAGTGAAATGTTATTCCACATTTTATAAAACAATTATTTTATTTTGTTGGCACGTTTAAAAAATATCCAGCTTGGCATTTATATGATTTTTTTTCTAATTAGGTAACACACCCCTTGACAGTTAATTGGAAGGTTACCGATAGACTGCATTTAGATTAAATTTTCTAATGTTTGCACATTCACCGAGTGAAAATTCATTTTTAATTTAATAATTAAAAAACTTTTTTATTTAAAAAACAATAGTTTTTGCATAATGCGTGCGCATTCCTTATTCTCAAAGGTTTGCTTCTTAGCCCATGTAGTTCTTAGCATTTCAGAAAGGGAAACTCGTAGGACGACTCTCATTCATCCCTTTGCAGTCGATCTCAAAACTATGAGAACTTGGCGTTTTCATGACTCATTCCTTTGCCAAACTGCCCGCTTATGGAATGGTATACCAGTATCTGTGTTCCCTTCGCAGTTTAATCCAGTTTTATTTAAAACCAACATCAATCGCCACTTCCTCGTAGCGCCTCACGACAGAAGCAACAACTCAAGCAACACCTTCCAGGGTGACATAGACCCCAAGACTTTCAAGAACTGGGGAGCCTTCCGCACAGGATTCCTTAAAAAAAGTACATTGATGTGTGAATGCATGTTGCAGACGCACCGGTGGCGTGGGGCGGAAGTGGGCCGCCGCGCTGTCGGCCAGGAGTAACCAGGACCACCAGCGCCAGTACGAGGAGCGCGCCACCAGGCAGATGCGCGCGCTGCTCACCAGGAGGGCGGCCCAGCCCAACACCAGGCAGACACAGCCCATAGGTAGGCAGCACAGTCTGGGGCTCAAGCTTCTTGGGTGTGTAAGGGAAAGCAAGTGGGCGGTGCAATAGGAAGAATAGCAAAGAACAAGCGGTTGACGATGGATCTGAGAATGGCGGTACACAATGGCATATTGTTACCAGCTTTGGTGTATGGAAGTGAAGCATCGACAGTGAGTGATTTGAACTGTGTAAAGTATGTACGGTGGAAATAAAGCATTTGAGAAGCGTGACAGGAAAAACTCTGGATGATAAAATGAATGGGTAAAGAAAGAATGTAAGTTGAAAGAGGATGTGAAAGTTAAAATAGTTACAAGGAGTCACGGTTGTGGCGATTCAGGACCTTTTTATTTTTACGGGTAATGTGGCCGCCTCACACCAATCACTTTTAGTTGAAGGGGGGGTTTCCCAGCGGGAGCTTCCGGGAGGAAGGGCTGGTTCTCATTTCTTGTGAAGGCTGAGTACATCTTGCTGGTTATTTTTGGGTTTGTAATAGATGACCACCCATACTGTAAAAAATGGTTCACTTTGCCAATGTCACCCCTGTTTCAGGAAGGTCGGCAAGAGTTGCAGGGCTTTTGTTCATTTGAGATTGGGTTTTTTTATACTGTAGGTCCACATAAGGCATGTGTTAGCGCGAAATTACACGTGTCTGCTTGTGGGAATGCATTTAATATGAATCTCAAATGATACATATCTTTGCAGCTTTGATTTAGATTTTAAATAGACACCGAAACGGGAAATCATTTCCGACACCCTCGGTGGGACGGGTTGAATGTAAAAGAAGCAAATGTATGAAAAACGTGATGGAAACGAATTAACTGAGAGATGTATGTGAGGATAGGAAGCAGGGTAGAAGATTCTGCTGAGGATCTGGCCGCCGATTGTGGACGACCGCAGCGCGACAGTTCCAGATGCCATGTTTACGTGTGTTTGCTTCAGGAGGAATCTACGTGCGCCTGGAGGCAGAGTGGCGGGAAGCCAGCCTGCAGCAGTCGCAGCCGGCAGTGCGGCCCCCGAGACACCAGCTCATGTACTCCTCCAAGGCCGTCAAGTCCAAGCAAAACAAATGAGCCGCGCCACGACTAAATGCCCATTGACAGAATGTATTCAACATCATATAATATAGACATTATGTCGGTGGACACTCTGTCAATGGACATTGTGTTAAATATTACAAACGTTTTCGACCAATATAGTCATCTTCAGGTAGTAAATTTTTTTTTGGAAAAAAAAAGAAAAAAAAAAATTACTACCTGAAGATGACTATATTGGTCGAAAACGTTTGTAATATTTAAAATATTTAAAAATTGATAATTTTAAATATATTAGAGATTTGTGGAAATAAAAACAGTGTTTTGAAACTTAAAAAGTGTTATTTACGTAATTGAAAAACAATAAAAAAATATGAATTTTCACAGTGTGAATACACAGCCCATAAAAAATATAAGTAAACACGTGTAAGTTCACGCTTAGCTAAATAAGTACTTACTTACGAATTAAAATCCAAACCTCAAACAAACATACACCCTGCAACTTTTGCCGACCTTTCCTGACACAGAGGTGACATTGGCAAAGTGAACCGTTTTTACAGTATGGTAACCAACCTATAAGCCAAGGAAATGCGTGTGCTAATAGATAATCAAACAAATGGTACTACAAAAAAAAAAACAATATATCGCAAATTTCAGATTTTCGTACTATATTTTTAAGTAAATTAAAAGGGCTAGATAGCCCTTTTCGGGCTAAATCATTAAACAACGAGTTCACCTACAGTAAAAAGTGCTAGATCTAGCCCCAAAAGGGCTAAGGTGGCAACACTGACAAAGCCTGTCGGCTGCTTCACCCAAGTTTTAGATTTCCCCATTTAATATAAAACATATATATTTATTCATTCACATTCACATACGCATATTATTCAGTTATAACTTTGACGAGTTTTTTTTGTTGATTAGCCCATGGATTTATAGGAATGGATGGGGTGAGAAAACAATCCTTTGTGAATTAGAAATGCGCTACCCCACTCATCATACAAAAATCCGAATTCAGTCTATCCCACGTCTATCCGTAACCTTCCAACTATTAACAGGTGTGTTTCCTAACTGGAAAGAAAAATCGTAAAAATGCCAAGCCATACAATTTCCAAATGCACAAACACTACGAGAAATTGTAATAAAAAATCTGGAGTAACTTTTCATTCGTAATTACCAGTGAATATAAATATTTAAGTAAATTCAATTGATATTTTATCTGCCGATACCTTTAGCCACAAAACAATAGCCCCGCTGTCAAACCGTCGGCCATTTTTAGTGATAGAGATGTGATGATGATAAAATATAGTATCTGATACCGTCATGTGAGAACATTTTTTTTTTGTGAAATGTATGTATTTGAAGTGGTCTGTATTTCAAAATTCAAAATTTCAATTTCTACCCTACACTTTTTGTTTCATTTATCCTGTTATATTTCAATGAAATTTGATTTAAAAGAATGTTTTTTTTTCTTTGTCTTTTATAGATATTTCTCCTAACGTCATTGAAAAAACTTAAAATTAAAATAATGTAATTTAAATAATTTTCACAAGTTATTACGTAACATTACTTAAGTAAAATATTTACGTTTATGGAACAGAAGCATTAAAAAGTATCAGATATTTTCAAAACCTTTGACAACACTAAATTATGTTGTCAAGGAAAATAACATCAACAATTCGTTGCTAAGTAACATTACCTGCTTACATAAATTAACGACGGAGTAGAGACACATAACGTGATAGAAAAGGACAACAACAAAAAAAACGTTTGTTGTGCGAGCGAGACAAAACAAGGGACAATGTCTGGCGAAATTAGATTTCAGTGACTGTATGGAACACAGTGTTTAGAACTAAATCAAATAAATAGCCTCTCCATTAATAGAACACGATGGATTAGCCTTCCATTTTTATTTCCTTACTTTATTTTTCCATTTGATATGTAGGCAATGTATGTAGGTACGTTAACAGCACCAATGTACGTCAGGGAAAATTTCAGGGATTTTTTAAACGACTACAGCACCGTTGTCAGTTTTGTGAATATGGTCAGGTTATATAGAAATCTCACTGCAATTTGCGAAAGAAAAACCTCAAATCATCAAATTTATTGTGAAATTTGATTAAAAATGTAAATTCGTACTTCAATATGCGTGACAGTGTAAAATTATTTGTGAAAAGTTGAACGTTGTGTTTTGTTCGAAATTTGAAAAATCTTCAAACCAAAATGGCTTCTGTGGAATATCAACTGGATAAAATCTGCAGGGCTTGTTTGCACATTAAAAAAGATATGAGACCATTATTTGATGAATTAATCGCAGATATGCTAATGTCTTGTGCGTCCGTTCAGGTAAAAACATGATATTATTTGTGGTGTACGACATTTCAAGTGTGAATTTCTTGTACATATTGATGTCTCTTTCGTTTGGCATGGCACGCCATTAGACGAATGGTACAACTTTTTTTTATCTGGCTCATCTTTTTAATTTACTGGAAATCTTGCAAACGTCGTGATAAACGTCAAAGTAAATGTCACAATAAACAAATACTATTTTCGTTTTATGTTGAAATGTATTTATTACTTACATTTAGATTTAGACTTACACACTTTTAACAGAATTTGGGTTTCATTACGATTTCATGTTCGTATTTATAATAGTGATGGTGTGGATATGCGTATCCAAAACGCATATAAAAGTTTGGGATAATCAGGCCCGCACACGCTCATGAATTGACATGTACAATATTGGGTTTTGGAGGTTGTATTGGTGGTGGATTGAAAGCCCGTTTTTAAAGTGTATATTTTTAATGCAGTAAGTAATGTTTGATCAAAGTTAGTTCAATATGTGGTCTTGGTTGAAATCTTCCGGTCTTCAAGCTTCCACTGCGTCCAGGCGGAAGTCCTCCTTAATCCACCGTGCTTGTGAGGCGAGCAAGATGCTTGATGCTTGAAGTGGGGGAAGAAAAGGAAATATGGAAGTTGACAATTAGGAAGAAAACCTGTAACTTTTGAGTAAGTTCTGCTTGGCCCTAACAAGGACCTTTTGTTGTGAGCAGGAGAAAAACAAATAACTTTTGGGGAAACGTAAGAGTGGTCCTAAGAAGGACCTTTGAGTTGTGATGTGAGTAGTGTGCTGTAGGAGACGGCTGCCTTAAGTCTGTTCCAGGCGAGGTCTTGGGAGTCTTCCAGGTGAAGATGTAGTGAAGCTGCGGAGATGTCCAGGCAGGAGCGCGAGGTAGTTGGTACGTCTCTGCTTGGAATTTGGCGGGAGCGCGAAGTAGATGTAGATGTTGTCCGCTCGGTGGTCTAGGCGTCTCTCTGGTGAAGATGTAGTGAAGCTGCGGAGATGTCCAGGCGAAGGCGCAAGGTAGTTTTACGTCTCTGCTTGGAATTTGGCGGGAACGCGAGGCGGCTTGCAATTTTGGCGGGAGCGTGGGAGATGTTGTTCGCTCGGTGGTCTCGGCGTTTCTCTCTGGTGAAGATGTAGTGAAGCTGCGGAGATGTCCAGGCGAAGGCGCAAGGTAAGTTGTAATTTGGCGGGAGCGCGAGTGATGTAGATGTTGTCCGCTCGGTGGTCTGGGCGTTTCTCCCCCGCGGGAGCACGTAGTACGCGGTTTTGTACTCCCAGTTTTGTACTCGGGCCCACTACTAGGGGTGGACACACACGATTTTTGGTGTATCTGTTTTGTATCTGTTTTCAGATATCTGCTTTTCTTTTATCTTCTGGACCGCTGCACCGCAGTGTCATCACACGGCCGGGTTGCTGGAGAAAAGGCATACAAATATTTTGTTGGTTGCTTAGGACGGCAGTTCCATACAAGACGTGACGTTTGTTCTCCGAGAAAAAAAAATACATAAAAAATTTGCAGAGTCCATTTCCAATAATTTCATAAAATTATAAATATAATGTTTATTATGAAATTATTTATTAATTTTTCACTAAATAGCTATGGTTATCACTTATTTGACTGATTTTAAACCAAATAAAACCTAGAAAATACAATTTATGTTCTTATTTGTACTTAGGTATAATGCTTTTACATTTTTTTTAAAATAATATCTCAAAGATTGGTGCATCATGTCGTTTGGAACTAAATCACATTCAAAGCCACTCCATAGAATTACTACCTCCATGCTCAGCCCATCTAGTGACTTGTATATTGATGATCTATCCTACATATTATTATCTTGTATTGCCAGGTGTTGTCAGGCTCAGATACTTTACACACATGGAGGAAGTAATTAAATGGAGGGGCTATGAATGTGATTCAGTACCAAACAACATGATGTACCGTCCTTCGCCATAGGTACCATAAAACCGAACCATAACAATGTACTTTGACGCCATAAGTACATTGTTTATAATACTGTCTCGCTCACGACATATGAAATGCTTTTCTCATTTTCTATGTAAGCAAAGTGTCTCTACTCCGTCTTCAATCTATTTACAAATCACCATGAAAACCATGAAATCACCATGGCAATGGAATTTGTTACTAGTGTTGTTGAAAGTATGAAAATATCTGATAAATTCCGAATTCAAAAATGGTCGGACCTCATTGTGTACGGGATGATTTTCACAAGTATTTATTACTACGAGCATACTTGAATAAGGAAGTACCTACATACTTGAACATCACTAGTTCTAAAAATGGCTGTCACTTTCGCAAGCAAAATATTTCGACAAATGAAAAATAAATTTTATGAACGTAATCATACAAAATTAACGCCTTCGTAATGTCAAGACTCGACTATTGCAATGCAATTCATGCAGGACAGCCACAGATTCAGCTGACGAGACTTCAGTCAGTCCTGAACGCAGTGGCAAGGGTGATACACGGCGCTTCAAAGTTCTGCCACATAACGCCGCACCTGCAGTCTCTTCACTGCCTGAAGATGAAGGAAAGAATCCGTTTCTAAATAGGCTTGCTGGTGTTCAAGACTCTGCGTGGGACTGCATTAAAATATCTCATACACCTGGTATCACCGGCAACACCAAGCAACAGGACCTCAACACTTCCATCAGCCGCATCATGCCACAGCCAAATACAGTTTCCAAGGAGAAATATACATATAATAATAAATAAATATATATAATACTGGGTGTATGTCCATTTGAGATTTGGATTTTTATGTTGTAGGTTCACATGCGGCATGTACAAGCGCAAACTTGTACGTGTCTGTTTGCGAGAATGCATATCATGCGAATCCCCAATGTTACATATCTTTGCAACTTAGATTAGATTAGATAAGAACATCAAGATGGTCTTTGGAGATTGAGCCTTCAAGGTGGCTGCTCCAACCGTATGCAACGGCCTACCAGATAAACTTCGTAATATGGAGCCAGAGAGCTCATTCAGAAGCGGACTTGAGACCCACTTGTTTACACGCTCGTATGAGCATACTGATCTTGAATTTATTATTATTATTCATATGTTTGTATTGCCAGGTATCAGATTCAGATGGCCTCCCCACCCAGCTGTGCCTGCAGTGCGTACATCAGGTTTCCCGCTGTTTTGCTTTCAAGCAGCAAGTGGAGAGATCCGACGCCATGCTGCAATCCTTTCTGGAACAGAACCCTGAAAAGGTAACAACCAATGACTGCAAATTAAATTTGACTGGTCCGTTGTCTAGTGGTAATGCTTGAGACTCGTAAACGGAAGGTTGTGGGCTCGAATCCTGGCGGAGCACAAAAAATATACCATTTATTTTTTCAAATATGCTTTTCGCTGGCTAAAAAATTCATATACCTTTACCAAAGGCCGGTCACTAAAGGTCCATCCAGCTTAAAACAAATGGGTCTTGCTTGAGAATTAGCGCATTCTACAGCGACGACCAAGCTCGCAGAGGGCTCTTGAGATGTGAGACATACAAAAACAGCACTCACCAAAAAATCATTTTAATATTATTATTAAACAGAGAGAGCTTGGACGGGTTTTGGTTCTACGCAGCCACCAACATCAAAGATCTGATGAAGCGGGAAATATGTAAACAATTATCAGTCGGTAGTCTAGTGGTTAAACACTTCAGAATCATGATAATGAGTTAAATTCCCGGGGGAGAACAAAAAAATGTTGTGATTTTTAGATATATGATGCAATCACTCTTTTTATATGACTTTGTTTCTATTGGAGGAGTATTTTACGTCCGGCCTTTGCAGCCAGATCTCCTCGTGCCGCACCATGACCACACTCTCGACGAAGACCTTAATAACATACCAATGTTTTTCTGGTTTCAGGCCCTCATCAAGAACACCTCAGATAATTTAATAGTTGAAGACCTGGGCGACAACCAAGTGCAATTTACTTATATTGATAATAGTAAGTAACAAAATACATCCATGTATTATTGAAAATAATTGTATGATAGTTCATAAGTCATTGTATGCTGGTCTGTTAGTAATTATATGGGAGAACACGGGTATATTTTGCTGAGCATATCAAGTCTACCAACTCAGACCAATTGCAGAGCTCCACCGACTATCAGTGTGCTGGTTCAATCCTGACCAGAGGCGCTATTCTGCTAAATTCCTTATACTTTGGATATGAAGCCAAGTCAGAGCTTGCTAGCGCTTGCGAAAGAACTTCATAAAGAAAAAGTCACAGTTTGCTTTATTTTTGGACATAAATCGCTTTCTTGTCGCCTTAAGGTCATGAGGAATTTAGCAGAATAGCGCTTCAGGGATGCTATGGATGTCCATATCGACGGTTAAAAGGAAGTAGGGCATAAGCGACAAAAACTTAATTGTTCAGGAGAGCAGTTTAATGTTTGGGATTGCAAAAAAATGGCATAACTTTTTTATTTTTTATCATATTGTTTAAATCAAAACAGCTCTAAAATAAAAAAAAGGTTTCCTATTAATGTGGTTTTACAATGTTTTACGATTTTTTTATGTCACAAGCGCCTTTAGGACAAAAAAGGCCAAAATCTTGTCGGTTACATCAAAACCATACTTCAAAAACGCAGTTGTTTGCTTGGGCATAAACAACAAAAAAATCATCGCAGAGCTTTGTGAGTTAGCGCATTAGAAAGAGTGCAAAATTTTAAGTAGAATAGCATTCATAACGCATTTTTGACCAAAATGTCGCCCTACTTCCTTTTAACCGTCGATATCCATAACCGAAACTATCGGATATCGGAAGTAAAATAATATTTTGGAAACTATTGAATAATGTTTTAATTTTTTGTCAACGACGTTAGCCATGTTGAAAGCACCGGTTCCCATAGATCACCGAAGTTAAGCAACATTGGGCGTGGTCAGTGCTTGGATGGGTAACCGCTCAGGTACACCGCGTGTCGTTGGCATCTTGGACCGGTCCGTAGTCCGTAGTGGCAACACTTCGGACTCGTAAATGGAAGGTTGTGGATTCGGATCCCGGCGGAGCACAAAAATATACCATTTATATTTCGAATGTGCTCTTCGCTGGGTTGAAAAATTCATAAACCTTTACCAATGACCGGTCACCAAAGGTCCATCCAGCCTCACAGCAACTGGGTCTTGCTTGAGTATTGGCGCTTTGTAGCGACGACCAAGCTCGTACACCTCTGCGGCACTACAACAAGTGTCATAGACCCCTAGAGTCTTTAGAATCTAGGGAGTCTCCCGCACAGGATTTCTTAAAAAAAAAAAAAAAAAATGTAATAGAAATTATGAATGTTATATTGTTTCATTATATTATTTTTTTAATTTTTAAGTGAACATCTTGAAAATCACCCATAAAACCAAATTGCATTCTTTAAATAAAGTCTATTTGTAAAGCTATCTTTAATCTAACTTGCAAAGATATATTACATTTAAGATTTATATTAAATGCATTCCCACAAGCAGACACATATAACTTTGCGCTTACACATGCCGCATGTGCATTTACAACATAAAAACCCAATCTCAAATGGACATAAGCCCTGCAACTCTTGCCGAACTTCCCTGAAACAGGGGTGACATTGGCCAAGTGAACCATTTTCTACAGCATGGGAGGTCAGCCTCTTACCAACCTATAAGTTAAGGAACGTACAATTTATTATGTTTTTAGGGATTGGTGGTTCACACGGTGCAAGTCCGTTGTACATTACAAATAACTAATTTAAAAAAAACAGTTATGATTTTAAAAATATAAAAAAACTATTCTTATTCTTCATTGCAATTATGTCAATTCAATGCTTTTGTTGTGGTTTTCAGCTCAATCCCACATATCTCAGGGCTCTGAAGAGTCGGCGCCCAACCTGGAGGCTTTCTACATCACAACATCAAATAACTCAGTAGATGAAAACATTACCAACAACAGGTTACAGGTAAACTGAAGGAAATACTAATACGGACAGGATTTCTTGCTATGCGCGCCTTGATCACTGCTGGTGTTCTTACGGAGCGAGGCCCGCCAATTATTTTCTTGTCCTCAACACTGGAGACTTCATTGTACCTATCCATAGTACGGTACACAAACCTAAACGTTATATTTAAATTTTTGAGCAACTTGAAAATGGTACTTGGCGAGTGTCCACAGCGTGTATGCTAAAACAGCTATTTGGTTGTCTTTCAATGTGCATTCCATCGTGAGAAATTGCAGCGAATGACTGTTTTTTGGTTTAAAATAACTGTCAAACATTAAAAAATGTAACTTCCTAAAATTTTGTTAAAATCATGTTCTAAATTTAAAAATATTGTTCCAGTGACAGAACTTTGGGACCGACTACGTATAGTTATGCCTAATTACAAGAAAAAATTACTGCTCTCAAAACAGAATATCATGTATTTATTATATAAACAGAAGAACGGAAATGTAGGAGTATTTATCGACAAAATGAACAAAAACAGTACTAAATCAAAAAGTAAAAATAAATAAAGGAAATCATTTCTCCCTGAGTAAAGCACCCACCGCTTTGCGATAATTTCACAACTCAAATTAAAATACCGGCAAGGCTTACTCAGCCTTCACAAGAAATGAGTACCAGCTGCCTTGAGAGTTGAGAAACCCCTACTTCAACTGAAGTGGTTGCCGTAAGGAAGCTCCCTTACCTTTAAAAATAATAGTTTCCACTCGCCACATGCGAACAGCAAGAAGTTGCAATACATTTCGTCTCCTCGATAATTCAGCACTCTCTTCATGCATGCTGGCCTCTCTCTCTCACTCTGCAGATTCCACATTTTATTGAGTGCATTTTGTTTTCAGAATGAATCGTTGAAGATAGAAGAAGAAAAGGACATGTCAATGAAGGGCGGCGACAAGTCAGACTCGGACTCGTGCCCCGTGAAGGAGCAGCCGGCCAGCGATGAGGAGGACGAGGAAGAGGAGGAAGACGAAGAAAGCTATCTAGGTGAGTTGGGATGTCCGATTCAGCCGCTATTTCAGGAATTCCATTCATATGATGAACATTTACAAACAGGTGAACATGAGACTTTGAATTATATTCCTTGGCTTATAGGTTGGTATGAGGCTTACCACTATCTATAATCTAAGTTGCAAATATATATTAATTACATTTAAGATTAATATTAAAGGCAATCCCACAAGCAGACACATATAAGTTTGCGCTTACAAATGCTGGATGTGTACTTACAAATTAAAATCCAAACCTCAAATGAACAGGAGTCTGCAACTCTTGCTGACCTTCGCTGAAACAGGGGGGACATTGGCAGAGTGACCAAACCATCTTAGGCCTGTATTTTCAGCATTATCATGTACTGAACGAAAATGACACGCTTATGAAAATTGTGTGGTTAGTTTTATCAGTTTGAAGTCAAATAAGCTAACATTGAAAAAACCAGGCTTTTATAAAATTATTTCACATTTTGACTTTCGTACTCTTCACTGAACCACGTTTTCTTTCTTTCCGGAGATCTTTATGTAGTCTAGTAGTTAACGTCTGAACCATCATCAGTTGACCAATAAAAATATCAAGTGACAATGTTTTTGTTTTGTCTCGTCGCAGAACTCGCCACATTCCAAGCGTCGGCGTCCGTCACGCCGGGTCGTCACATCTGCAACCTCTGCCAGCGGGAGTTCAAACACGCCAAGTGGCTCAAGTCACACATGAGGCTGCACACCAACTGGATCAAGGTTAGCATGCGCTGAGTCTATTAGTGAGTTAGGCTTGTTTTCAAGCCTCTCGGTTTTATTATCAAACAGCAAAGCCACGGCTCATCCAAAAAAATTATGATTGGTTGATCCGCCATGGATTACATATTTTGTGAATAGCTCTGTTTGACAAAAAATAGCTCTTATATTGTCACCTTAAACGTAAAACTGAATAAGTGCTGATTCTCTGATGTGAGAAATCGTTCATAAAACGTGTTATTGGGAGGGATTTCTCATAGTAAGTGTTCTAATTACAAGGAAGTGCACATGACAAACTTGTAAACTGCCAGATTTTCACATTTATTTAGTGTTTACTCTTTTAGAAAATAAGATAAAAGGCGCATTCAACTGAGAAACCCATGCTAGCTTAATATGTCACTTATTCAGTTTTTACCTTTCAGGTATCGATATGTACCTTTTAAATAAAATATCCTTGTGTAGGTACATATATATAGTATTCACTCTTAGCGAGCTCCCTGAGTGACTTGTGAGCGCTGAAAGTTCTTCAATTGCACTTCCCAATCACACAATGAAGTGCGGGGAATTTAGGCTATGAGCACTTGACTTTCATGATTGTTGATTGTTTGCTGTGCTTCCAGGCCAACTGCAAGAAGCCCCCGATGTGCGGCATCTGCCAGCGCTCCTTCAAGGGCCCCGGCATGCTGAAGCTGCACATGCGCACGCACGAGGAGCGCCCGCAGAGACAGCCCACCTGCACCATCTGCCACAGGGTCTTCAAGACCAAGACCATCCTCTACCGACACAGGCAGACACACTTTGAGGTATGCCGGGCATCATTTCCCGTGCCGTGTTTTCTCCCTAACTCAAAATCATAACTTCAAGGCTAACCGCTTTGTAGTCTAGTGGTTACGCTATGGATTCGAAAAGGGAAGTTCAGAGTTTGATTCCCGGAGGTCATTTAATCTCATTTAAGTGCCAGCGAATTTCTGCTATAATCCAGCCACCCAACTCTTGGTTTTGATATTAAATATCTCCAAAGATACAAAGCATCTTCTGTGACGTATTTATTGCATTGCATCATAATACAATGATTATGAAAAAAATAAAAAAATAATGTGTGTGTGTTGTGCAAACAAATTGTGTATAACAAATTAAAAAGTCACTGGTGAACTATTTACTGCACTGAAAAAAACATAGCGTTCTAAAAATAGACATATCATATTATTATGTATAGTTACGTAGGCTAAATAAGTACATAAATGTTATATAGGTGCCAGTGACCCTTTGTACTGTAAATAATGCATTTTTTTGTATGTGACATCAGAGAGCGGATACTCTCTGGAGTATAATAGATTGTAGTAATCAGATTGCTCATTATTTATTGATTGATAGTTTCATTTGTTTGCAGCAAAAGACCCACCCGTGTGACATTTGTGAGAAGAGCTTCATCAGCAACTACGCCCTGCAGGCGCACCTGGCCCGGCACAGGGGGGAGAAGCCCCACGCCTGCGACACCTGCGGCAAGTCATTCTACAACACCACAGATCTCAAGGTGAGACACCCACGGCACATGTCCAAGGTCTCCGGATTGTAGTCAAATTTTAAAAAGTTATCGAACTAGAATAAATTAAAGATTTAATCTCTAGCGGGGCTATTCATTTTAGTTATCGGTTGAGCCCACGCTTTGACAAACTTATAGTGCCTGAGCTGGAAGTTTCATCAGCAGGGTCATTCTTACCTACCGAATTTTGTAATTTTTGTATGAAGACAAATCAGCTGTTCACTTGCGGCCATCATGGATTGACAGGTCTTCATACAAATGCGTCATTAGTTTGTCAAAGCGTGGGCTCAACCGACGACTAAAATGTCTAAGAATAGCACCGTAGGGTGCCAGCGATTTTCTGCCACCCGTCTCTTGGCTTGGATATTAAATATCTCCAAAGATGCAAAACTTATCTTCTATCTGATTTTTTATCTCAAAAGGCAGTGAAATAAAGTTTTTTTTTAATGTCTAATTAAGTAAAAAGTCAGGAGTTACATATTTACTGCACTGCCTCATAATATTGTGATTACAAAAAAACATTGTGTGATAGAAATAGACATAAATAATTATAAAAAAATATTTATAAAAATGAATTTTCACTGTGTGAATACACAAACTTTAAAAAGTCTAAAAATAGACATATAATATTTTTATGAATGGTCATGTAGCCCAAATAGGTACGTAAATGTTACAGAGCAGTGCAGCTTTGTAATGTTAACAACAAAAAATGTGTGTGTTCCGGGATAACACAGTAATGCCCGCTTTCCACTGCGAGCGGGAAATAGCTGAGCGGGAGCGGGAAATAGCTGAGCGGAGCGTAGTGAAATAGTTTTGGCCTTCCATTGCGAAAGAGTTTTAAAAAATAATGGTATTTGCCTTCCACAGCCAACGAGCTCGGCGGAGTGAGCTAGGCGGGAAATGAGATGAGTCAGATGAAAGAGTTGTTTGCCTTCCATCTACAGCTGGCTTAGCGGAGCCAACTAGTGTGTGACAGCTCGTTGCAGCCTACGCCCAGATCAAACGTTTTAATTATTAGTAAAAAAAGTTTTTTTTTTTGTTTCGAAAAATAAAAAGTAATATATTATTTTGCTTTAATACATAAAAAGTAGATGTTTGAAATAAAACATACATTTTAATATTTTCAAATTTATAAAATAATGTATGATGTGTTTTTGTAAATCATGTATGGTGTGTTTTATCGCTGTCACGCAACTGCGCGGGTTGGCGCGGGGGGCACGGGGGAGCTGAGTCAGTTGAAAACTAGCGGCCGAGACCATGACACAGCGGAGTCATTTTTACTCGCTCAGCCTGCTCCGCTCACTCCGCTGTCGGTGGAAGCACTTCTATGAAATTTACTGTTGCTAGTCGAGCGGAGTCCGTACGGAGTCCGCTGGAAACTCGCTCAACTCTGCGACCACTTTCGTAACTCTTTGTACTCGCTCAGTCCGCTCCGCTGACTCGCTGTCGGTGGAAGCACTTCTATGAAATTTACTGTTGCTAGTCGAGCGGAGTCCGTACGGAGTCAGCTCCGCTCGCAGTGGAAAGCGGGCATAAGAGTTGTAGTTGTGATGTGATAGCTCATTTAAAAAAAACCTAGATTGCTGTCTTTGATCCTATGCGACTCAATTATTGATAATGTGAGGTTTGGTAAATTACACACCTCTTCACAAATTAACCTTTTCACTTCTGAATATTCTGGCTATATGAACACCCCCAGTGCGGAATACTTTTTCAAACACATTTTTTAACCCCTGGAGTGCCAGTGATTTTCTGGCATAGCAGTATTTCATGCTATTTTTGATCTTATTGCTGTGTAAAAACTCAAGAAAAATGAAAAAAATTGCATTTAGTACTATAAGTGCGGATCCACGTTCCGGCGCTTGAGGGGTTAAAACATTTATTGGTTTCCTACCTTAATTGATTGAAGGCACTTCAAACTATGTAAACAGTCACATGTATTAGTTATTCAAGAACAAAAACCACAAAGCTTTAGCACATATTTCCACTTGCAGACTTTTGAATTCTTGAACATAGATGTCAGGGATAAGTTGAAAGTTGGATGACGTCTATGAGTGACAGCCGCACTGTGTGCAAGTTTACACTTGACGCCTATGCGTGACACCCGCAGTTGAAGAGTTAAAATAAAAATAGTCGAGGCATGTTGATGTGATTTCCATGGTGTTTGTTGTGTGCAGGTCCACATCAGGCTCCACACGGGGGAGAAGCCGCTGAGCTGCCTGGACTGCGGCAAGACCTTCCGCCGCCACTCCACGCTCTGCCAGCACATCAAGAAGCACAAGGGCATCCGGGACCATGTGTGCAACGTCTGCAACAAGGCCTTCTTCGAGGTCTCCAAGCTCACGGCGCACATGAGGGTCCACACAGGTCTGTGCCCCTAGTATATACAAGAAGTTTAGTATTTACACAGTAATGAGATAAAAAAATATTGTTTAAAATGATTTTCTTGGATAAAACTACCCATCAATAAACTCAAAGCATTAATTTTCATTTGTGAGTATTTAAAAAAAAAAGTATTTGACTTTGAAAAGTGACTATTTTTAAGAAAAACATGCTCCGTAACATTTATGTACCTACCCGTCTTCATGACCATGCGTAATCATCAGATATCGCACGCTTAATAATAAAGAGCAATAACTCAAAAATTGGGAAAATCGAGATTTTGTAATAAAACGCAAGAACAATGCGAGAAGAATAGGTAGAATGCGACAGCCATTTAATTTGGACGAATATGACCGAGATAAAACATCGGTCGCCTTTTTCATTCCATACGAGTTGTACTGGTTGTCTGAACTTCAAACGTGATTTCCCAACTATCTTATTTTTTGAGTTATTGCTCTTTATGATTAAGCGTGCGATATGTCTATTTTTAGAACACGTTTTTATTTTTGTAAACCATAATATTGTGACAGTCTATTAAATAGGTCAGTTATGACATTTTACTAAATTATGCAGCAACAAATTATTTCACTGCCTTTTGAGATAAAAAAAACGGATATGAGATATGTTTTGTATCTTTGGAGATATTTAAAATCAAAACCAAGAGATTGGTCGCTGGATAATGGTTAAAAATCGCTGGCATACTAGAGGTTTACGATATAAAATAAAGTAGAACATAATATTTTTGTGTGTTTTCAGGTGAAAAGCCGTACGAGTGCCAGTTCTGTGCGCGCTGCTTCGCCCAGCAGTCGGCGCTGATCTACCACCAGCGCACGCACACCGGGGAGAAGCCCTACCCCTGCAAGCAGTGCGACGCGCGCTTCACCACCTCCTCGGCGCGCAACAACCACATGGTCACACACACCGGCATCAAGAAGTAATCACACTCACCTGTTGTGTATTTAATGTGGACACTCCTTCCTTCCTCCTCACTCCAGTCGTAGTGGGGTCTTGTCCCAGCTACATCTCTCACCTACCTTTGGTCTTATCAGACCATCGAGCGATGCCAGAGTTTGATAATAATAATAATATTTGGCTGTTTTTGTGTGAATCACACCTAGAGAGCCCTTTGCGAGCTTGATCGTCGCTGTAGAAAGTGCCAACCAGTCTACCAGTCTTTGGTAAAGGTATATGAATTTTTCACCCAGAGAAGAGTATAGCTAGACTATGAATTTGTATGTTTTGTTGTTGTAAATGTTAGTAAATCTTGTATTCCTTGCTTTAGGTTCCCGTGCACAGTATGCAGCAAGGGCTGCACCAACCGCACGGAGCTGCGCATCCACATGACCAAGCACACGGGGGAGAA